>WARS01000071.1:5632651-5995421 GCA_008933995.1 Datnioides undecimradiatus | reverse complement strand
ATATATATATATATATAATTACTGTTCAATAAATCAAAAATTGACAGAGCGAAGTGAATCTGTCACAGACAGCCTCCAAATTCTCATTATGTTTCACATTGACGCATCATTCACACTTGTTAAAAGCGAGATATTATACGGCGCAGGACTTCGAATTCAGACATTATTATTAGGCATTTAAATTTGTTTTATTTTATATAGAGGCAAGGCAAGTTTTTTGCTCATCTGAATAAATGCTGGTAATATTTGGAATGGCTGCTATTTTCCACAAATCAAGTTGACCTCAGCCTTTTATTTAACCACAACTAATGTTTTACCCCATTACTAAAGTGAACTGTAAATTTTTTAAGTTTCCAAAATTGTCTCTTTCAGTATCAAGCAGCATTGTCATTAATTTCATATTTATTAAACAATTGCGATTAGAATAACAAAGTGCGGGCTATAACACGTGTACTTTGGATATTTTCGGCTAGAGCAGCATTTGAGTGATCGGAACGTTCGGCTGGTTGAGTGCTGCCTTCAATAACTGTTAGAAATATTGGCACTCAGTGAGGGCACACGACAGTGGGTGCGTAGGCCTGTATAATATTCAAGTTGTAATATGTGGGATGAGTGTCACCAACTGAAGGTGAAAGTCTACTGTTGTGTTGTTGTCTGGCAGCGTAAAAACTATATTACAGTGTGCTGGAAAAATAGCCGTAGTTGGCTGATCTTTTACCCTGATTACCAACTTAAAATGTCTCTCTGCACTGACCTGCGTATGCTGGCTTGTACAACAACCCACAAAGATTAAAGAGAGGTCATATCTCTTCACGGGTGGATTGAAACAGTATTTTTATCGGCGTACATCGTGACTCATGATACTTTTTTTTTTTGGAAGAGGTAGGTCTGAGCTTGAAGGAGCACGTGAAGGCAGCAGCCGTTAACCGCCCCCACTGCTGGCGTGCACGAGCTGTGAAGAAGCGGCCGAAGCGACAGACTGTGGGCTAAGTTTGTCCGCCCTGGCTTCCCATCACGAATCGACGGGGCTTTGTTTCATTGATGAACAACAACCGTCGGGTTCGCTTTATGAAAAATTCACACCAAAAGTAGAGGCGTTAGAAAACGGTCAAGCACGTTCGTGACATTTTGGATAGTCATACAGAAACAGAGAGGAAGGAGGGAGGGAGCGGGGAAAAGAGCGACGACGGAGCGGACGACTCCGAAGTTGACACTCCGCTGTCATGTTTGGTACTTGTTGAATAGGCTGTGTGTACGTACACAACACTGGAGCCTGTGTGGGCAGCGTGCTGGGGACAGGTAGGTTATAAAACAACGGCTCTTTGGACTCTCTGAATGTTTGCCTGGTGTTTTATTTCACTTTGCTCGACAGACAAACGGCCTGCCTTGCTGCAGTGCGGATACTCTTTCACCTTACAGGCTCCACGTTAGCTGATAGTCCATGTTAACTGTTAGCTGTTAGAAAGACATTGTTTTTTAGCTTCTGCGCTCAAAGGTGTGCAGTTAGTTAATAATTAGTCGACTTTTTTTCGTTTTATCACTGAGGTAAACTAGTTCTGATTAACTGACAGACGCTCGTGGTTACCAAATGTTTCTTTGTGCAACTTGCAAGTTAATAATGACTGCCTGTCTGCTGTCAGGGTCATGCTTATCACCATGAGGCAGTGACAGAGCAAGGACAGTGATGGCAGAGCTGGAAATTGACCAGACCAACCTTCCACGTGTCCAAGAAGGTAAAGCACACTATGAAAACACACTAACACATCTCCTGCATTTGTAGAAGAAGTTTGAGCCCCTCGGTTTGGAAATAAGTGTGCACCAAATGAACCAAGGCTCGTGGTCTGTTCTGGAGAAAAGTTGTTTTCATTGAGCCCCTCCACAGGAAGGTCAGAGGTCAGAGGTCAGCTACTGAGCTGCAGACATGGAGCCAGTAGGGTATTTAGTATTTAATTCACTGATGCTGCAGCACGGATACTAAGGGCAGACTTGTCTACCTGTCTAGTGTATGCATGAGAAGGAAGGAGACACTTATTCATAAGCTTTCATGGCCTTTGCACCCGACGGCAGCTTTTCTTCTGACCTTGTGTGTCTGCTTGATTTTGGTGTCCATTTCTGATAAGATGTTGCTTGCCATATGTTTTGACCACATGCCATAGAGAGGTTCAGTCAAACAGCTCTGCAGAGATGGATCTAATCAGAGGCAGGCCTGGTGTGCTGGGCGCAGATAAGAGAGAGGAATGTGATTTCATCCGATGCCGTTTGTGATGTGACTTCTGAGGGAAGGACTCGTCAAAGTCCGGTTCAGTTTTAAGTTTTTGATGAAACATTTTGACGTACAGTACAAAGAACTGCTTGAATGCAGAATAATTTGTTTTCAAAGTCTGTTTAATTTGTAAACCCACACACAGCAGTTATCCTGCTTGTTTGTTCTGTAGAAGATATATATGATTTGACTGACCACAACCAGATACTGAGAAACATCAGGTTGGAATAAGAATTATACAGAGGTTTAACAAGAGGTTATTTTATTTATTTATTTATTTTGGGAAAAGAAATCACATTCGCACCTACAGAATTTGTTATGGTCACACTAATGCAGCTCTTGTGGACAAAATGAGCTGCTTGCATGCAAGTATGAAACCCTCCACAGGTAAGGAATGTCTAAGCTGTAGCCTGGGTGTAGACCGTTGACTCAGTCTTTGGCATGTTCGCACTAATGAATGGGATAGAAATAGGTCTGCATGCCTTTTATCAAGGGAGATAATTCAGCACTCCACTCTTGTTTCCACACACAAAGGGCACACTGTGCAGCTTTGCAGTTTCATGCTTTATCGGGCAGGGGCCAGCGCACAAACAAAGCCGGTAATAGCAGCGATAAACTGCTCGTTCAGACAATAGCAGCATGTAAATCAGATGTCTGGTCAACGTCATTTTTTCCGCTCATCGTCTACTTTCGCCCGGCAGATTTGTCAAATCGTGCTGTTGTGCCTCTGTGGCACAGGGCTTGTTTGCTCAACATCCCATTGTGGGTGTTTATGCCTCAATTTCCTTAAGAGCCGTAGATCCCTGTGTCCCCCTTCTCCTTCACTTTCCTCCCCATCCGAGAGTCTCAGCCAAGGCAACTTTCTTTGTTTTCACGGCCCCCCTTATCAGTTCCTGTTTTGTCCCCTCCTCTGGCTGCTCCTGATATAGCCTGATGTGCAGAGGGAATGCAGCTCCCAGAGGAATTCCCCCCCCCCCCCGTTCCCAATTTCACTCTCACCAACTGACCCAGAGTCCCATTACCTCTCTTTGTTCTCCATGACAACTTGGTCCAGTTCACGCGCTGGATGGCCCAGTTCACCTAGTTCATAACGCAGCACAGAGAGCTGTGGGACGGACACCTCATGGTTGAAATTTTTTATTTTTTTATTTTTTTATTTTTTTGCAAAAAGCAACGAGCAGTAGAGCAGAACAGACCAGGGAGAAAGAAGGAGGGAGAGAGAGAGAGAGAGGGAGACGGCGTGTGGGCGGTCGGTGGGGGATTTTGGCTGAAAATAGAACCCTTGTCATTTTCTCCTTTCGCCAGTTTCTTTGTTTGGCAGGCACTTGCTGCTACTGCTGCTATCCAAGTGGCTGCGAGGATGAAAGAGAAATGTCTCTGTTGGTGTTTGATCGGCTGCTCCCTCACGCTGGATGCCTGGGATAATCTGCATAATTTTGTTTTGGGTGATTGGCTGTCAGATCGTTAATGTTGGTGGGAGTTTTCTCAGCTGTTCCACAGAAAGACAAAGTGCGAGCATACACCTATGAGATTTGGCTACACTGCCGAAATGGAGACGATTTCACAAGTTTTGTGTTGTTGTTGTTGTTTTTTAATTTATTTACGACCACCAGTAATGTGCAATATTTTTAAGGGACAAGAGTCAATAAAATAAGAAATGATGCACTTTGCACAGTGTGGTTTCATGCTCAATAATCACCGCTTTTCCTGTAGTCTGGCTGCAGAGACAGTTTGCACACATTGTGCTATACAGTGGGTGGCTGCAAATGTTATGTTAAATCTTATTGACTTGTTCTTTTTGTTTTGCACTCTTTCGTAGACAGTCTTAGCCCTCAGTGGATCTTGGCCTCTAGTGTTCAATGTGCCACAGCCAATTTCTGTTGTCTGCTGGATCTTTGATCTGCTATCCTCTTAGGAAACGGACACGGCCTGACGGGGTCCTCTCAGTGCCCTTATTAAGAAGCTTACGGTAGGAGTCTGTGTACAATTTTGAAAACGCACTGGATTCACAGTGAACATGTGCCTGTTCCTCAAAACCTGTTCTGCAGTCATAATAACACAGTGTCCTTGTCCCGCCCCCTTGAAGGGTAATGTGACCATCGCTTAAAGAAGTTTGGAAAAACAAGTTAACCCACACCGCGGACACACCCACACACACGCACGCACACGGGCTGTCATTTTCCTCCATTCTTTCGTTCTGCTTCCTGAGTTGGACTTGAGCGTAAATTGAGCTGTCAGTTTGTCCTGTCGGATTAAAACCAAGCCTTTGATTTAATCCCTCCTCACTGGCAGACTGGACACATAAGGGCAGGTTGGAGATCCGTTTAGTGGATAGTCTCTTAAGCTCCACAACAGGTGTAAGTGGTAATACATGTGTGTCTTGGTACGGGTTAACTCGCAGTGTAGACTTACGCGGACATTTATGGTGTAAACGGACCCCTCTGGTGGCTTAGAGCTGTCTGGGTGATGTCTATGAACTTTGACTGTTGAGCCCCCGTAGCCTGAAACATACACAGAGACTCTGTTAGAAAGTTTATTTGTTCTACTTTTTGGATTTGGAGAATAGTGTTTGACTAATTCTGACCACAATAGTGTTTCAGAAGCCAGTCTTCCTTATTTACAGAAGTGAACAGAAAGGAGGCGTCCTCGTTTTGGCTTGTTATATAAACTCCAAAGTAATTCTGAAAATGTTGAAATTTAACAATGCATTGTTGCCCTAGTAGTTAAGGTACAGTACAACAATACTGGAAGTGAAGACGACTCCGGGCACTTGAGAGAGTGTGAATGTGAAACAGATAGTGATCAAGGAATGTATGTGGCTGTGGAGGGAATGTACGTACCAAGTTGTCTTTGAGATGACAAACGTACCAAGACAGAGCAGCGTTGGTAAAGCCTGAGGTGGGTCGAGTGCTTGAAGTTTACGTTAGTTAGTTTACGTTACGTTAGTTTAAGTTTAAGTTGTGTTCTTAGTTAGCCACACAGATGGTCACGGGTGTATTATAGACTGTGGACTGGATACATCTCTCCTACAATGAACCAAGACGCCTCCCATTCATTCTCGTCGTCCGTGACACCATCCAGCGACTCTTCGGCTAGTAAGTAAACTCCCAGGGTCTTTGCTCGTCTTCTGTTTGTACACTTCTCTCCTCTTCCCATACATTTTAGATTTGCACGTCTTCCGCCAAAGAGTTTGAAAATCAGGCACAGCAAGGCATTAAACATACAAACAGAGAGTGGCTGCCTTAGTGTTTACATCTGCGCTACAGTGCTCACACTCAAATTTACATGCGCAGCACTTAAGATACTGGATAGCAACTCAGAAGTCCTGTTTAGATTTCCTTTATTAGTCCCACACCGGGGAAATTTCAGTGCCACAGCAGCAGGGGAAAAAAAAAAAAAAAAAAAAAAGATATATAAATATATATATATAAAATATATCAGTGGAAGAGAAATATATACATCAGACAGTAAATATATACAACGACTTGGGATTAACTTTATCATTTATTTATTTATTTTTAACGCTTGAGAAACCTAAACAAAAAGCAAACAACAGTGAGAATAAGCACTAGATAAAGTAATAGTGATAAAAAAGTTAAATTAAATACATAAAGATTGACAAAAATTAAATTTAAATAAGGAGAGATACGGGGGAAACAACATGAATTAAATCAGATAGAACTAACTAACTGGGGCTGAGCTGAAGGTCGAAAGTTTGCCCATGCTCTCGGAACGATGTCCCCCTTTATAAGTGCTCTGTACTGCAGTTGTGATGCTTCATTAAAAGTTTGTTTGAGCAATTACGCGCTGAAGGTCTAGATCCGCAGCAACCCGCTATCAATTGAAGTTACCGTGTTACAACCACATTACTGTGTTTTTCTGGGACGGTGTTACTGATGATGTAGAAATATCCTTCATTAACATCTGTGCCTCAGGCTCTTAGAGTCGCTTACGCTGTCACAACAGTAATTTTAATAGTTGGGTTAAGAGCTTAAACAGGTTATTATAAACGACATATGGCATTTATGTGTGGGCACTCAGCTCATAAACTGGACGCTTGAGGTATCCTAAGCATTAAATGCACGGATGTAAATGTGGTTGCTGTCTGCACAGACGTGGCCCGGCAAGCTCAGCTGAGGGATTAGCAGCAGGACAGGTGTTTTTAATTGGTCCTGCGTCTGGCTCCGGCTGGACGCTTTTCCCTCTGCACCAAGCTAAATCTCCTCTTAAACGCAGTCTTCTGTCCTTCTCGTGGAATTTGAAGGCTCCGTCGCAGGAAAAGACAGCTTTTCTATAAAAATCCAAAAGATAGCACCGTGGTTTTGTCTGGTCGCTGCAAGCCGTGTGTGTCTGCAGCGGTAGAGGAAGTGGAACAAACAGCTGGGCCTCAGTGCTGCTGCCTGTCTGTGTTTATTTTCTCATTACTAACTTTTGAGTTTGTTTGACAGACACACATGGGCCTGCAGCGCACAGAGCCCATGGTGGCTCATTAAGGACTACTGTAAACGCTCGGCATGTTTACAGATGACAATAACACTGCGCAAATGCAGAAGCAATTAAGACAAAGACACAGGTCAAAGGCAACATTCACACGTTAAAACGCGAGATCTTGATTCAGATCTGTGTGTGATACCAGAACAAACGACATGCAACCTCAGTCTGAGCAGCTGTATCGATCACCTGCTCGAACCATGTGCCTTGTTGCAGAAGTCTTGCAGACGGTTGCTGACGTGTCGGTACAAGTAGCCATTAGCATCCTGATATTTCTGTATGAAATCTGTTTCCATGAACTCATTCTCACAATGAGTCTCACAGTCCACATCCACGCATACTGAAATAGCAGTCATTGCTCCTCTAAAAGCCATAGTGTGTCATTTGTCCCACTCTTCCTTCATCCTCATCCTTATTATCGTGTACACACAAGTGGCCTCCATGTTTACTTCCATACGTCCGCATGCTGCGATGTCCTGTGTATTGTTCTTTCGCCCCTGTTGATTAGTTCCAGGCCCCGAATCTGATATTGGCCACATTTAAAAAGTAATGTAAACAGCTAAATAAATAAATTAGTCAAAAATGAGCAGTAAATTCAAAGTGAGCTCATAGGCAGCAAGAGTAATGTGAAACTTAAAGTACTCTTAGTCTTATAGCCGGAGTTTCTAAATATACTCAGGTTAAAACACATCAACTTTCTTTCTTGTCGACTGTCCCTTTATTTGACTTTTCATGTTTAGGAACACTTTCCCCGCAGCGCTGCGTTAACTTCTTGCGTCTGTGTCACTGTCAGCTTTCTCACGAAACAGACACGGCCGGAGAGCGTTAATGACACGAAACTGATATGTTTTACGACCGTATCCAGCAGCAAGTGGGCAGACTGTGGGATCGCGGGACAGGGAATGCAGAGTGGCTTGATGTGAAAAGGCAGACTGAGTTGGTGTGCAGAGAGCTCTCAGCTAAAGCCTGGATTTACAACAGCCTTACAGATTCCACTAGACGTATATTTGCGCCATCTGCACAGGCTTGCCAGTACAAATGGCTGCAGGTGGCAGTTCCTAAACTTTGCATCTTCATTTGGTAGTCACAGTGAGCACATCAGTAAAAGAAAAAAAACGTGTATCTACCTCTTAAAAGCCTTTCAGCACTAGCTTTAAAGATTATGTCTTTCGAACTGATGTATACATATATAATTTGTCCATGCACACACACACACACACCAACGCTCACAATACATGCATCCCCATTGATTGAGCTGGACCCTGTGCTATGCTGCTTCTAAGTCCCAGTAACTTCAGGAGGGCAGAAAGAATTCAGGCCACTTGCATCTTGCTCTGGAAACACAAGTGCCCTGTTAGGATTTTATGAGAGCTCTTTATATATTTTATGCCACAGTGGTGGACTGTTGCTTTTTTTCCCTTGTTTTGAAGGCTTTGAGGGACACTCCTCTGCCGTTTATTCGTGGCGAATAAACAGCAATCGTGACACGTAGCACTTGTGTCCTATTGTTTTAGACAGTGTGAACCCAAAGCGCCACAATATTGGCTCTCTTTAAGCCATCCACGGGCTCAACTCTTGCTCTGGATGGAGCCGCGCAGGGCCATCCCAGATTGTTGTCATTTTTCTGTCGTTTTCATGATCATCCAGGTGAAACAACCGCTCCCTTTATTGAACACTTAAATCCCCCGTTCTCATTTTGGAACACGGTGCTGTATGAAACTGAAGTGTTGCTGTCCTCTGTTGTTTCAGTTTGCCAGTGTTTTGCTGTGCTGGAGGATGGAGCGTTGGCACACAACCTGCAGGAGCAGGAGAGTAAGTACAGTGTCAAGTTCTGGTGATGACACCAATGCAAATGTGTCGTTCACTTATATTAACTGGGCTAATTTCCAGTCGGTCTCAGTGACTCAGCACTTTCTGTTTTGTCCTTCTTTACCCTCTTAAGCTAGCCATGAATACAAAATACAGATTCAGATTCAGTAATTAGACACAAGTTAAATGCTGTATTATTCTCAGAGTTTAGCAAGGCAGACTTGGAAACAGTAAGTCTTGTTCTGGTTTGCTTGTCTGCAGCAGTTGTTGCGGTATGCCTTTGAAACTTCAGTCATAAACAAAATTGTAAACAGAGTGACGTGTAATTTGGTGTCTGTTTTTAAGATTCCTCCATCTCGCACGCCACAAACTACGTTTCAAATAAGCAACACAGCAGTGATGGATGATAAACCAAGTTGTATTAATGTCTGTAACCTAAATTACTCGTGGCCTTTCATTACAGCACACTGAATACTGCTTTACCCTCTGCTCTCTTTTCTGCCTTGCCCTAATAGTCGAGCAATACTACACCACTAACATCCAGAAGAACCAGCTGGTGCAGAATGACATCCGCGTTGCCAAAAGGCTGCAGGATGAGGAAGAGCAGCAGTGGGCCCAGCAGAGTGCCCTTCTCAGACAGGCCTCCAGACAGCTGTAGGTGTCCCCTGGCCCCCAGAACACACTGTGACACTGCTGTGCTATCAGTTATCACTGCATGTGTCCTAAACTGGAGAGATTTAGATGTTTGTTTCCGTTGTTATATAGTGTGTCTGTAGTTTTGTCAATGAGTCATTTTCTTCCCTGACTGTTTTGCAGAGAGGAGCAGGACTTCGAGTACGCCCGCGTAATTCAGGAGGAGATCCAGCGTTGTGCCGAGGAGGCCCAGAGGAGGGAGCATGACGATGAGGTGAGCACAAGAAGTTGGAAACCTATTTAATGATGCCTGCATCTAGTTAACGCTCTTTTAAGTAATGCATTAAAGATGCATTCAGCCCGTGCTGGTTGTGGTCTACAGCTATACTTTTTACATAAAATGCATTGACAGGAGTTCAGTGAATTCATGTATCAGTTGTACATACAGTAAGTTTTAATTGTTAAATGCTCAGAGCAGTATAAACGAGGAATGAGTGTAAAGGACGTTGCTGATGTCATCACAGTTGCAATCTGCACCTACTCGCCATTTATCCACTCACCACCCACCTCCAGTATGATAAACCTTTTCGATCTGGAAACCTGCCCCCATCACCGGCTGCATAAAGGCATTATTTTGCCATCAGCGGGCTGCTAGACGGTGGCTTCTGTTATTTACTGTAGCTCTTCAGATGCACTTGGCACACTAGCAGTAGGTTTACACAAACACGACAAAGGCGAAGTCTTAATGATGCATGCAGATACTTTTATTTAATTCAAATCGGTTTATTTTAGTTATACTCTCTTCTCTTTGCAACAACAATCAAACAGTAGTCACTTATGTATGGATAGCTCTACTCACTGTCTACAGTTAGCATTAGCGTCCTTTAACAGTTGAAACACTATCCAGTATCAAAAGGTGGCGCAATATCGCTCTAAATCAAAAATGGATCCTAATGCGTTTGATTTTAAAGTAGATACAGAAAGTCAAAAAAGAATTGGACGCTGAGATGAAAATGAAAGTTGTTAGGGAATAAAGCTAATGAACTCTTTACAAATACAGACTTGTCTATATTGGCCTGGCTGTCAGCGCTGGAGAAAATAAGTTTAAATGGGATCAGGACCTTAAAATCAAAAGTAAAATAAAACTGAGAATCATGATGTCTTAATGCGGTCGGGCTAATAAACGGGCTTAAACAGGTTAACTTGACAGATCATCACTTGAGATAATTATGATTGATCTGTGTTTTGAAAGAGAACATTGCTGACGATATAGAAATGCCCCTTTGATGACTCACATGAGCAAAGAAAGTTGAAAATCAGTGTTCCTTTACCAGTCACTCAGTTTGTCATTTTTAAATTAAAAACTCTGTGGTGTTAAGCTAAGCTTGAAACCGAACGTTGTTCGGCTAATAAGTAGACACAAACATGACAGCAAAGTTTGTAAAGCGAAATATTTTGAGGGATTTGCTCCTGAAAGAGGAACAAATCCTTTCCTGCGGGTGTCGGGTTACTCCCGGCAGCCTGAGCAGAGCAAGACACTGAGCTGTATGGACAAGTTCAGCTTGGCGCAGTGCAGTGATAGAACAGAACAGACTTAGACTTGTGACACTCAAGTCCAAACTCAGCTTTTGATTAAAATATGGCCTGAGAGTTGGCTGTTAGCGTCCCTCCCCTCTCAGACAAAGTGGTTTGTAGATTAATGATTGTATCTCAAACTACAGTGGCCACCACGGCAGTTGGCACAAACGTAAAATCTCCGGCGTTATCCTTCAAGGTCAGCACATCCGGCGCAGGGACTCACAGACTGATATGGCACTCGGGACATACTTGTATATCGTTTAATTATCTGCCTGTTACCAGCAGGTCGGGGAGTATCATATGGTTCACTTTGCCCCCTCTCAGGACTAACCGAGTCCATAATGAATGGCGGTTGCAGCAAAGTGCTGCTCTGGGCCTCTGGTGTATCCACTGTGCCTGTAAGAGGGCTGTGTGAGCGAAGTCAGCTGTTAAACAGAGACGCGGACTGTCAGCTACCCATCTGGATGATGGCTCCGGCAGTTTCTCTGGTGGTTGGTTCCAGACATGGACCATCAGCCTCTTCATACAGAATGCACTCATGTGAGCACATTAAGTCTTGCTGGATGTGCACACTTGGCATGTGTGACTGTGGTTGAAGGAAGGAGACAGGTTAAATGAAAACATTATCTAAGTGCTCTCTTTAATCAAGAGCTTCTGTTAATGGCAGTCGGTCAAACATGAAAAGGTGGACAGATACAGGTCAGAGGATGATCCGCCAGGAATTTTGCACAGATGTTAATGTTTGTTGATGACGAATCCTGCTGACTTCGGTGATTCGGTGGCTTTTTTTCTGAGGTGTGAGATGTTTGCGAGGGTTTTTGTTAGTGAAATGTCTCATTTCATGCCATGAAATTTGTTTCAAGCATTCATAATCGTAAGCATTCATAAGCCGAAATCACCCAGATGGCAGTAAAGGGGTAAATTTCCACCATCAAGTCAAAATTTAAATGTTTCTTACACTTTTGTGATTCACCCATTACTTGCAAAATGACTTTCATCACCCTTAGCTGTACTTGTGTCCTTTAGCAAATGCTATTATGCTAACACACTTAGGCTAAGATCATTAGCATGGCAAATATTATATCAGGTAAACGTCTGCATGCTGATATTGTCAGTGTGAGCATGTTAGCACGCTGAGGTTTTGCATTCAGCTGAAAGTGCCGCCAGAGAGCCACAAATATGCCTGTAGACCGCTGCAAACAACACGAGTTTACGTTTTCTAGCATCTGATTTTTAGAATATAATTATAGCAGCGTCTAGATGATGCTGTAAAAGTTGTTTTGACAAATATGTTGCCAATTTTCCCTCACTCCTAATCTGTGGTTCAGCACCAGATCTCCTCAAAAAAACAAAAACAATCCATCTTCCAACCCAGACACGATGGGGCAACCAGATGGTTCCCATCAATCACCTCTCCCTTGATGTTCCAGTGTTCACACAGAAGTCCAGCCCTAAGAAAACTTGATGTCTGTCTTTATGTCTGCGCATTTTCACAGAACATGTGCATTTCTGAACAAGGGCTGCTATAGAAAAGCAATCATTTGACTGTCCGTCAGTGGAATTGAAGAGCTGAGCCGTGTAAGAAGTCGAGCATAGTGGGGGCAAAAAAGCCAACTCTGCCACAAAACTCCCCAGCTGGTCCAGTGGAGTCTACGTCACAAGGCCACTCCAGCATAATATTTTCCTTTACCCTGCAGTTTCCTTTTTAGAGGAGGCTGCCTTGGACAGGCTTATAAAAGCTCCTTGTTTAGAGGATGTGAGGTCAGAGAGGCTGTGGGGTTCATTCATCATTGTTAAAGGGGGTTTGGGCTCTGTTGCAACCAACTGTGTTAAAAGTCTTGCAGGTTTTGCAGCATGTGATAGGAGAAAATATAAATATCTACCTGTTCCTGTGTGGATGTAATCATTTCTTTTTATGAGTGTTGATATTTGGATCAAATGATGAACTATTAAAGCTCTCGTTAGTCTACCTTCCTTAATGATCGGCTGATCAGAGGTGTTGATTAAATATTTGCCTCCCTGTAGATTGTGTCTTTAATTAAGGAACAGAAGGCGTCAGGCTGAGCTGTTTTAAATGCCAGATCCCTGTGGCACTCCACGCCTAACCTGCCACGGCAAGCTGCTAATTGTCTGCTGACGCTGGCAAAGTGGCTGACACACATGCCCTGATTGCAAAGCAAAAGGAGCTGCGTTGGCTTTTACTTATGATTTATTGTGCAAATGCAGCCTACAGAGGCATATTTTCATATCTCGCGGAATTCACCTGTAGAATTTGCTGATTTGTAGGGAACATTATTAGTTGTGGCCTGTCTTTAAAAAAACAAAAAAAAACCAAAACAGAGTCGGGGGGGGGGGCTCTGGTAGGAGCACGCATGCCCCAGTGACAAGGTGTTAGTTCAAGTGAAACAGTCCCGCTGACCTCCTTCTGTTACGGCTTTGCTGTTCCAGAGTTCAGGCTGCAGGAGACGAAAAGTTTGCTTGTCTCTCATTCGGTCTCCTAGTTTCCACTGAGTCAGCGTCGGTCCTGCCTGAAAGAGTTAGTTTGGCGACCTAGAGCTGGCTTTGTGTTAAAAAGCCATTATTAGGACAACTGATCACTTCCTTCACACCCGAGTCACCCAGCAGACCTCTGCATGTGGTGAAGCCTTGTCCGTAGACATAAGAGATGAAGATTATTTTTGTTGTTGGAAACTCAAACAGGAAACAGAACAAACAGGATATTGTATGCTACACTCATGTTGTGCTATGAAATCAGAATAAGATGAGTAGATTTAGGGAAAAACATGGTATCAGGTTACAAGGTGAAGCGGTATCTATAGTGTCAGAGCAGTTTTTATACATTCAGGAAGAGCAACATCCTTCCCTGTGGCCCAGCGAGGCCACCGTGCTCACCTTAAACACAGTCTGTGTCGTGCTGCCACCTGCTGGTCATTAGTGGCACACTACACTCCCTTTGACTCCCTCTCTCATTTGGCAGAACTCAATTTTTCTGTGACCCTCACTTAGTCTAAATTCCTATTGTGTTGCTCATTGTGGTTTAACAGGCAATCAGCATGGCTGTGTCTCCACAGGAAATAGCTAAACGACTGCAGGAAGAGGAGAAGCAGAGAAGCAGGAGGAGGAGCAGAGGGCACGAGGGCCACAGTGAAGGTACAGTTTGAGTCTTGTGTTGTTTTATGTTCGGTTGGCCGTGTGTTGATGTGACAGCATTAGTCAGCAAATTTAAACAAATATCGTCATAGTTGCAGATATTTGCAGGTATTTCTCTGTTACAATAGTTAAACAAAGACCAAACCGAAGCGTGCTTACTTTCTCTCAGCCATGCTTTGCGGCAATGCTGCTGCTTCTTGTTGTTGTATCTGGGCCGCACATGCTACATCTGCATGAACAAAACATAACCCCACATATTATATTATTCTTACAATATGTTCAGTGTCTGCTGTGTGTCCATAATGTCTTTTTATGTTGTCTTTTTTTTTTGAATGAACACATTAAAACCCCACCTCTGAAATATTTGTACAGTTGTGTAACATTTTTAATGCAGTTCTCGTTATTCACTGCACTCGTCTCACAGTACCCGCTAACAGCCTCCACCATCCTCCTTGCTTTTTTGTTTGCATGTTTGGCATTACTAAAGACAGCGCCAGCGAACCCGCACCGCCATCCCCACACCCTCACCCAGGAGAGGAGCAGTACTCATCTAGCACCACCAGGTGGCAATGTTCTACCTCTCACAGCTATTCAGACATGACTGAACCTCAGGCTGGCTCCCCCAGGGGAGTAGCAGCTCAGAACAACACAACTTCATGGTCAAATCAAGGACACGCAGACTCCTTCAGGGAAATCAGGAGTGAATTGGGAGATCCTTTGAGCGAGGATTCAGAGGACTCGGACACAGTTTTCTCTGAACAGCTCTCTGTCTTGTACCGGAGAATGAACGAAAGACTCCACACAGCACCTCCTCAGCGGCGGGCATCTTCATGTCAGCCACAGGAGAGAAAGTATAGAAGCCTTTGCTCTCGCAGCAGTTTCACAGATGAGCTCAGAGTATGGGAAGAGGAGCGAGGGGAGTGTGATGAGGACTATAACGAATATAGTGTCCGAGAGAAGAGGAGGCCCAGGATTTGGGATCAGGAAGGGAGCTGTAGACAGGAGTATGAGGGTTTGCGTAGGAGCAGACATCAAGATATAGATTATAGGTTAGATGAGGTAAAAGAGAAGCGTTGTAGTCGCACTGAGTCTGTCAGACTACCTGACCGGGGTAGACACAGCAGCAGAGACCTAGCCAGGACTTGGAGCTATAAGGACAACCCTGACAAACATGTCCATTTTCAGGACAGAACCGGGAGCACTAACAGGCAGCAGGGAGAAAGCAGCAGTGTCTGGGAGATGCTAGGCCAGGTCCTCAGAGAGAGGGGTGTGCCTGTGAGGTTGGGTGGAAATGGGGCGCCACTGCAGATAGTGCCCCAAAGCAGAGACAGCCAGGCACTTCACGGGAGTCAGGTCTCCTGCAGCGACTCCCAACCACATCAGAGAGCCTTCCAGAGAGCTGCCTCCACCAGGCACAGTTTCCATGGAGATATCAGGGAGAGGAGGAGATTTTCATACCAAGAGAGCAGTGGGAGAGATCACAGAGAAGACAGAGACAGGCACCGCAATATTGTGGAGCATGATGGAGAGGTTTATGAGATTAGTAGAAGAGACTCAAATCTTCCTAACAGGGAAAGGGGAGGCAGTAGAAGGTGGAGGGAGCACCGAAACTCTTACGATGATGAGCGGGAAAGGAGTGCAGATCATTGCAGGGTCAAGAGGACAACGAGCGAACGCAGGCGTTGGCACAAGACCATAGAAGAAAGGTTAAGCTCTGAGGAGGAGCAGGAGGCAGAGAGGAGAAGAGAGCGGCGCAGCCGAAGAGCCCCACAGCGTAGCCAAAGCCTCAGCAGCAGCAGGGCTTCAACCAGGCATAGGTCAAGGCACATGGCAGCAGGTAACACCCAAAACTGCAGCCAGCTCCAATCTGCAGAGGGAATCCTTCCAAAGCTGTGCTCCCTACCTCTGTGTGTACATCTGCTCCTCTCATCTTCCCTCAATCATCACCTAATCTGGACAAATTTAGGTTTTAGTGGTGACTTGGGGTCTTGGGGTCTTTTTTTACTGAAGCGGGACATTTTCCCTGTTGATACCTATAATTCCCGTCGTGCTGCCTGATCTTGAATGTGTGCTTTCAGTCTCATCCTCATTATCATTCTTTCAGTCTTTAGGTAGTGAGGGAGTATCTGCTACGGAGTCCCTTTCAAGAAAAAAGAACAAATCCAGCAACATGCCTTTACATGGTGCATTGTGTCCTCTCTTGGTGTGTTTCAAATGTCAGTGATCTTTGTGTCTTCCAGCCTCTGCCTCCATGCACTTGTGTGACTCATTTTCTGCTTCTTTCGTGTGCTGGCCGTGAATCCCTGTCTCTACAGATCCTCTTAATTTGACCATGTCAAACCTCACCCTTAGGAGAGTCGTTGCAGCCAGAACTTGACGAGGCAAGCCTGGACATGGGGGAGCTGCAGCAGGTCCTAGAGGATGAAGAACTTGCTCGTAGGCTGCAAGAGGAGGAGGAAAAGCTGTTGAGGAGGGTAAGGGACCCAAGAGTTTCATCATGAGTATTCAAGGACAGAAGTTCAGTTTCTCGTTCTCCTTTGTTCTTTTCTGACTTTGACGACTGTTTTGTTTTGGCAGAACTCCCAGCATTCTCCACGCACTTCGTACCCAGAGGGAGACTTCAGAGTAGCACAAGTTGCGCAGGATGAGGCATGAACTAACATGTTGTCAGTATCTCCATATTTAATGTTGTAACATCCACCTGTGAAGTGATCCGTCAATGTTTATTTGTTTTAGGAAATTGCCCATTTTATGCAGAAGCAAGAAATCAAGTCAAAGCGTCGATCTCGTGAGCTAGAGGGACCAGCATCCTGGCGCGAGCACAGAGCGATGATTAGTCATCATGACCGGCGAGCTGCAAGAGACAGACAGGTAAAAAAAACAAAAACATTTCAGGATCCAAAGACAGCCCCATTCATTGTCATGGATGTCTTTAGAAAGATCCACGTTTGTCTTTGACGCTGCAGTTCTTTCACTTGTCTTCCGATAAACTGTGTGAGAATTTACATTTACATGTGCTACATTTTTAAATAAACACAAAGGGGAAATTTGCAATGTTGACAGCAGCAGAGTGGATAGCAAGATAGAAAGAGGCATCAAAACGGCAATGAATGAAGAGAATGAGTGTAAAAAGAAATATGTAATCGCAGAAAGGTTAACAGTAAAATCAATAAAGCCAGGACAGTGTAAGGAACCTATACGCTGCTGTATGAACATGAAGTAGGATGATTAGATAAATTATGGCTCCTTTGGCAAATGCTTTAGGTCCGACGAGAGAGACTTGACTCAGAGGGCCTTCCTTCCCCCACTGAGGACTGCTCCCCAGAGAACCAGCCCCCCAGCCCCACCTCCACTACGCCGTAACTGTCTCTACACAAATAGACACGAAACTGATGAATGTCTGCATCGTTACCACGTGCGCTTTAGCGATTATTTTTTTATGCTGTGCTGTTTACAGACAAGCTCAGCAGATCAGAAACATCGCAGAGGAGCTTGACCCGACCTTCCAGGCCAGGCGGCAAGGCACAGAGACCCTCACAATGGGACAAAGAGGCGGTATGAGCAGGATGAGTGGCTGTCATAATGAAACTACTAAGACAATAGCTAGACACTCACAACCTTGTCCCCCCCGATACAGGTCCGACCTGTCAGTCGCTGCCTGTGCCGCATTCTGGCTTACATGACTTCCTCGAGGAGCCCACCTTCATCCCACCCACAAAACGGCAAACGGACAAATCAGGACGCACTAAACCCAAAGAGAAGAAGGAAAACTGCAAGCAGCAGTGATTTCTTCCACTATATTGTGCTGTTGGAGAGAGAGAGATGTATTTTCTATAACACTAAATATAGCTCTGCCACAGAGTCCTCATTACTTTAAGGCTGAAACTGACAACAGTTGAGTTCTCCTTACCAGCCACACGTACTAGCACTTTAGAGCCGTGGAACAAAGAAAAAGAATTGAGAGAAGTGACATTTTAAAAGGTTTCTTGAGTAACTGACTAATAACAGCTCTTAGGCCTCGTGCCTTTATCACCTTCAAAGGAAAATTGAGGTTTATTTGAAGTATTGTTTGACTTCCTCAGTGTCAGTGTTTATATTTAAACAATTTTTCCTTTTTCTATATTTTGTTGATTCCATTTGTTTTTATTAAGTTAAGCAGTATACCATGGTCATCCAAAACGTCAAATGACAAAACAGGAAGTGACTGTAAAAACCTTTTGAACCCTTGAGGGCCGTGGTTTACTAACAAGCTACTTTAAGACTTCCTCTCTTGGAGCGTCAGCCAATTTTAAGGCAGTTTGGCCGGACACCAGCAGTGTTTACAGTGACAGCAAGATGACAAATCAAATGACATTTAAGCCGTATGAAGCGGAAATCCCCTTTGTTGAAAACCCAAAGCGCTATTATCAGAGTATGTTGTTTTGGAATATCCAACTGTAAAGGTAATCTTTAGAGACAGCAGGTTTAACTAGCAACAGCCTCAGTTACAGTACAGTTGTTCACATTAGACGCAGCAGAGCGCTGTATAGAATCAGTTGTTCTCACGGGACTGTGTTTCCACATAGGATGACCCTTGAGCCATGTAAAGACTGAGAGTCACGACCGCAGTGAAAAGCTCCAGAAAGCTTATGAGTGGACCTTTAAAATAAAATGATTTAATACATATCCAACTCATCTTTTGTATATTCTGCCAGGTGGGCTTTTACCAGTCCAGAGGTAATTATGATACCGGTTCACGTTGTGGATTATGAGGGAATATTTGCTCTTGATATGATTTTTATGCATATATGACTATTCATAGGTCCCAGTTTTTGTTATTTGTTTGTTTTTGTATGATCATATTACTCCCAAGTAAAAAACAACACTTTTTGTTATTTTCTTCAAATGAAACATGTCACGGCTTAGTTGTACCACCATGAATGCAATTGTACGATAGTGCAACGAATAAAAAATATCTCTGTTTTTATTGACTGTTTTAAAAAGTTGAAAACATGGAAAAGTACAAGTGTAAAGAACAGGTATTTTAGAAAACAAGTCATGAAACAACATATCAAAGGCAGAAATATAAATTAACCCAAAGTACATCAGATGTAACGGGTAATATTTGGCGAGTGAAATAAAGTGCTGTACAGCTCCTAAGAAAGCATTACCATATGACTTACACTGTACTTTGGTAACTTATCTCAAGGCAGCACCTGTGAACTTTGTGGTCAACAGTCTTTGCTGAGTTGTGACTCACACATACACATTGATACATTACTATAGGTGTGGGCTCAAATTGTTTCAAAGCCCACACAGCACATTTCTCAAATTTTCCATTTCAGAACAAAGATACACCTGCTACAGTTCAGACAAGGACATGCGTTTTTGGGGTTTGTTTGTTTTTTAAAGTTCCAGTTGGTCTGATCTATCAGCCTACATCATGTTCAGAGATAAGCAAAGGTAGTAAGTGTTACAGGATTGACTGGGTGGTTTCCACATGACCCTTGAGTGACATTTTGATTTTCTTTGTCACGTGTACTTGCATACGCATCAAGCAATTAGCTTATGATAAACTTAATAAGAATCTCAAACATCTGCGTGTAGCTTGTGACTAATCAACATGAAATATTTTATCATGCCTCTATCTGTTAGGATACCTAGTGCGTTACTAAACTCTTGCTCAAGAGGCATGTTGCAGCTTGGTAAGGAGTTCTACTGAACTTTAACCAAATCTCTCACTCATTAGAAGATATAGAGATGCAGACGCTGTTCTGTTGACTCTCTTACTTTAAACTAACATGTTGTAGGAATACCTACTGACAAAAAGGGAAACTCCCTTCACTGGACTTTCTGACCCCTGTTGAGCAATATTAGGAAAGTCCATACAGTTCCTGGTGTTTTACAGTACTACATTGTCTTCCGCATGAATTCAGACCAACAATAACGCACAGAGCTATTGTCTTCTTCACAG
Source organism: Datnioides undecimradiatus (assembly GCA_008933995.1). Taxonomy (NCBI): domain Eukaryota; kingdom Metazoa; phylum Chordata; class Actinopteri; order Lobotiformes; family Datnioididae; genus Datnioides; species Datnioides undecimradiatus. The sequence continues at coordinate 5,975,544 of WARS01000071.1, read as the reverse complement.
TACCCCACATTCACAGGAAGATGTAAATAAAACAAAACATACATTAAGTAGTACAACGCATTCCCTGAGAAATCCTGTTTCATTGCTTAAAATCACATTGTCAGTGTGACTTCTGCAGCTTTTAAATGAGGCTGCAGAAGTCACACTCCAGGGCTGTAAGTTCTTCAACTGTTTTGTGTGTGTGTGTGTGTGTGTGTCTAAAGTAAAAACTAAACACTGATTTTGCAAGGCATGTGTAGGCTCAGCAGGCAGTAGGCTGAGCTGACAGCCCCAGCTGAACACCCTCATGCATTGTGCATTCACTCAGAGGTGACACTCAGCATCTTTACCGCTCAGACATGCAAATAACGCAGTAGTGAAACTCGTTCCCACTCATTCAGACACTGAAGTATATATTTAAACAGCTCGTTGGCCTGGGCCCATCTAACTGAGTACTTTACTCGGTACTTACCACAGTACTAACTTTAAAATAAGTTAAAAGAAAAAGTCTCCAGTGGCATCCAAAGGCGTGATGTATTACCATTAACTACTGTATCTTTCAAGTATAACTGGAAGGGAAAACACAGACTAAGTGATAAAATTTACATGATGAATGGGCTGTTTTAAGTCCACTTTGTTTTTCCCCTCACAGAATTCCCCTTCCTCCCCTGTGTATACCTATGAAGCCATCACTATTTGTGTTCTGATGTAATTACAGACAAAAATGTTTCCTCTATGCTGACCTATCAATTATTGCACTGTAGCTTTGATTGTACTTATAAAAGAAAAGAGGGTGGTTAAAAGACAGCTGGATGGACACGGCGCTGGGGAAACTAACACAACAAGGACGTCCTGGAAAAAGTCCCGGCTCAGTATCACAAAGGAGATCCCCGTCTTAATCAGGATATCCTTTTTCCTTCCACAGACTTTAATAAAACCTGTGTTTCAGCGTAACAGCCCAGTGCTCATCCATTCATCCAATGAGCTGCTCTGCCGAGTCCTTGGAGGCAAGTGACTCTGAACTGCTGCCCTGCTCTTGCTGGGCTTCGTGGAAACTGCACTCAATTGCTATTAAAGTTCTGGGGTCATCTAAAGCAAAACAGACAAAAAGATGACAAATGAAATACTTTCTCATCAGAATTTGTGTTGAGCTTGATATATGACGATTCCTGTAACTCCAGGATACCTTCTTCATAATCATTCATCAACTGCAGCGGTGATTACCTGTCGGGGTGCTGATTATCGGCAATTTTGTGATCGTCTTTTTAGTCGTCTTTCTTTTCTGGTGGAGTTTCACGGTCATGATGCTGCTGATGATGATGAAGAAGCCCAGCACAAGTACAGTGACCACCATAATTAGGATCCACGGCAATGCTTCTTCTGCCTGACCTGAATCAAAACAGCAAGACGTTATTTGCTGGCTTTCAGAATAACATCGGAAGCAAAGCACAAGCGCACTCGAGGAATTGAAACATGTCCTACCAGGTTCTTTTGGTTTGATCACTACGTCAACTGAAATATTCTCACACTTGATGTCAGTGAATGCATCGCCCATGGCCGTGATCTTTTCATTTGGATTGGGGCACCTTGAAAAGACAGTGATTTAGGGGGTGTTGACGTCAAATCTTTCAGTCGCTACAACAAAACAAAGTCTCAGTGACCGATGCCGCCTTTAGTACAGGTTATATCTCACTTGGTACTCCAGGGTTTACACATCTGGTGATTTTGGTTGTTAAAGGTTCCATCTGGGCAAGGTCTGCAAGAACCTGTAACATGAATCATTCGTTGACTTTCCACTCAGTTTAACTTCTAAATCTAGTGGTTGTGTGCAATTGTGGCAAAGTCACAAGTTTACTTACGATCTTCAGTAGGTTCCTGACCCTTCTTGCACTCCATGACACAGAATGTACATTTTTTGTCACCGCAGATGAGTCCTTTCTTGCAGCCACACTTTGTGTCGGTCGTGCTTGTGCATTCTTCTAGTTGCACTTGGGCGCCTGCTTATACGAGACACGTTTCAGCCTGAGGTAAACTAATGAAAACATGTCCCATGCAGTTTTATTGCCAGTGGTGTCTGTCAACGTACCTACACACTGTGTACACCTGTTGCATCTGTAGCTTGCTGGATTCACTGTGTATGTGTTGCTCTTACAAGGAATGCAAAGATCTTTTGGGCTTGGACCACATTTGTTTCCCAGGTGGTGTCCTACAAACATACACAAGCAGAACAGACAGAAATAACACTCACATCTGTAAGATAAGGGTTTTTTTCATAAAGTAAAGGTCTTCATATGTAAAAATAATACGACTTGTCGCTGTTTAAATTGTTGAAAAGGGGCAGAGGAGAGTTTTAAGAAACATTACTGAAAATAGAAAGGTTTTTAGAAACCGGACCGTGCTGAAACTGCGATGAAACGTAAAAATATATATCACAGCTCCAAGTGATTTCCTTTTTATCAGCAGCATCATCCAAGCTGTTTTGCTTTGTTGTGGTATTAGCTGAAAAACCACTGAAACTATATTTGGTTTACAACCAACCACCCCGGGGGAACTGCTGAAGGGCTGGAATATCATTTATATGTATATGTATATCTATCTATCTATCTATCTATCTATCATGTGTGCATGTGTAGCTAAAAGTACATAAGACTCAATCGACCATATGACTTTTATAAGTCATATGGTCATATGACCATATGACTTTTATAAGTCATATGGTCATACAGCTTTTTTAAGATACTGCCTTTAGCTCTTGAGGTATGAGAAAAGACAACATGGTTAACATATTTGTAATGACTGTGGTCCAGACCCACTGAGTTTGTAAAGTGCACTGAGATGACTTTTGGTTTTGATTCTTTAAAAACTGTTGGGTTAAAATACAAATGACACATGCAGTATATTCACCTGTGGAGCCTTTGTCAGTACATGAACAAAACGTTTCTTCAGTTCACAATCATCAAGCAACAGTTATTATCTCCTTTATTACGTACCAGGATGACAGAGCTCACAGCAGACATCGTCCCCGTGCTGGGTCCACTTCATGCAGCCCATGTTTGTCTGACCAACAATGCCCAGACAGCCCTGCAGGAGCAGAGAGAGCGCGAGCGCCCACAGGTTCGCAGCCATACTGTCGACAGCTCCCCGATCCTTGTTGTTAAGGATGAAACAGCCACCTCAGGGAAGATGCAAGGTAATCCAATCCAAGAAATATCCCAGGTAACTAATTTATTTAAAAAAATAAAAAACACTAAGGGCTTATGTTGTTTTCTTTCTCTAAATCTCTAGCTGTAGTCCAACATTCAAAAATGCCCTTTTCTTAAGCTTAAAACACTCAGCAGTAATGCTTTGGGGTGGAAAAATGACTTATGTCGTATGAAGAAATCTCTCTGTGATATGGTCTTGATGTTCTCTACACTCTACAGTAACTTGACATAGAGTCTGGCTATATACCCAGTGACTCAGGGGGGTGTGACTCATAGTGTGACTGAGACACCAGTAGTATCAATAGCTGCCTTGAGGGGAAAATAATCAAGCTCATTATCTGTATGAATGTAAACCCCTGAAAATTACAAAACATAATGTGTTTATATTTGATTTTGATCATTTTTGTCTCCCATCATATGAAAAATCCTGTACAGCAAGCCTATAAATGTCAGTGTCAAGAGCTCAAGACTTATGAGTTGTGTTAGAGACAACAGTTAAAATGGAAAAGAAACAAAAACAAAGAAACATTACGAACAGGTCAGGTTACAATAGTCCCTTCTCTCTGTCACCTGGCTTCGTTCTGCTTTCATGCTGCCAGCTGCTCCTGAGTAGACTCTCTGCTCGTCCCTGTTCAGTCTGAGATAACTAACTGCTTGATTTGCCTCATCTTGTGGTTATCAGCCACGTAGCTTCCACTTTGTACTTTTCATTATCGCTGCCCCATGCTGCGCTTGTCCCAACAAGATTAAGCAGCTGCAGCCAAAACAGCGTAATTTAAACCCACTTCTCTATAACTGCAAAACAGCGGTCACAGCCACAACTACGGGATGTGTCAGAACAAACTAGTATAACCGATATAAGTACTAATATGTAATAATAAATAAATATAATAAATGAATTATCACACATTGCGCTCGTGCAAATTGCCGACAAAGCCCTCGCACCAGAATGCTTCGAGAATTAAGCGTGAGTAATATAAAACAGGGTTTACGGACGAGATGAAACAGCATTTATGTTGTGTCCTTTTAAGCTGTTGGCGTTTCCCCCTGGGTAGGAAGCGAGGTTTGTTGGCGCAAGTGTCTCCGCTACAGCGGCCAAAGGTAGCTGAGTTGCTGTTTCCAGAGCAGCTTACTTTTTTTTTTTATAGGAGCAGTTTTACTCGTCGTTCCTGATTAATGTGTGACGCAACAAGAGTCCCGCTTCTTGAGCTGCATGGATCATTTTTTAAAAAAAACAAACAAAACAAAAACAAACAGATGTTATTGTGTTGTTCTGTTATTGATTTGAGGGAATAAATGTTACTTTTAACTAAATGTCCATAAAACAGAGTTACCAAAACTTAAAAACTTTGCATGTATTTTATTCTTTTTTGTTTTGTTTTGGTTTTTTTTTGTTTTTTTTTTTTTTGATGAAGTGTTTTTAAGAGAAGCGAAGATGTCACTATGTTTGGAGGCGGGGAGGGGGGAAGTGGGATTGCCAACGAACACATGCTCTCAAGTCACATTGAGGATTTGTGGCACCTGAGTCATGCTTCGCGAGTTATGAGCTACACGTGTTTAGTTAGAAAACTGAAAAAAAATAAAAATTCCCCCCCCCCCCACCACCACCACCAGTGCCCTAAAGACCAGCAATCAAATGTGACTGTGAGTAACACTTTAAATTCCCCGCGACTGATATTAAGCGCGGGGAAAGTGAAACGAAAAGCGCGCTGCATTGCTCTGCTGTGAGAAAGGGTGAATGCTGTCCATTCATGCAAACAAATTTGTGTATGCTTCCCTCGAAAGGAGAACTTGTTTCCTGGCAGTAAATACTGGCAGTAAAAAAAAAAATAAAAAAAATGGGGAAATTTGATGACTAATGGTGAGATGGCAGGTGAGCTCACGCCGCAGCCCAAGTTAAGTAGAGGATGGTGCATCGCCGACGTTGACTCAGCTACAATCCGCGCTGATCGCATTAAGTGAATGACATTTTGCAGGTTGCTCCTTTGACATTCTGCCTCAATCTCAATCTGCCAGGGTTCGCCTACCTCCAGCACATGACGCAGGTCACCTTAGACTGTGATGTTAAAAGTCAGCACCTCATCTGCCCACACACCCATAGCCAAGAAACACCTCCTACATTTACCCTTCAACCTCCCCCTAATTCAGCTATGAAGCGCAGTAAAACCCAGGAGCTCAATTAACATACTGACTTGGGAAGTACGTTTTGCTTGTTCGGTAAGCAGAGCAGTAATGATGTTCAGCCTGCTGGTAAATGCGTGTGTGCGTTTGTATGTAGGCTGGCAGCGAGAGTCAAACAGCAACTGCAGCCCATGTCATTTGTGACACGAGTCAGCGTCAGTCTCGGACTACATGTTTTCAATCTGAACGTCACGCAGGCGGTCGCAAATCACTCTGTGCGTCTGGGGGGGCGTGACTCTTAAGTAGGGTGCTCTTTAATCTGCCTCCGCAGGCAAGAGATGTTAAGATCTGTCTTAAACAACACTTCCTTCCTCTCAAAGGTCTTACAGCAAACCCCCTCTTCCTCCCACTTGTGTGGGGGCGTCCGACGTCACTAGTGTACAACCCTATAGTCGAACAGCCGTGGTTGGCGGGTCAACCAAAGTGAGGGTCTCGCAAACAAAAGGGGGGTTAATACACAGTTGAGTGTGTCTACACAAATGTCAGCCCACTTGGAAAGTCCACGTCAGATGCTCGGAAGTTCCACTCAGGGGTGTTAGCTGTTCAAAGTGTGTGTTTCAAGTGTTTCAAGTGAACGCAGCGCGGCAGACGCACTGTGTGTGGCGGTGTTGTCAACGCCGCTTTCGGCTCGTCTGCACTTTAAATAGTGATCTTCTTAATGAGGCATCAGTAGTCATCGTGTGGACGTGCTGAGAAATGACCTTCTTCTGGTTGATGGTGTCAGCTCCTCAGCGCGCCTTATTTTAACCAGTTCCCTGTTGTCCTTTCTGAAACTTAATATTTTTTTTATGTGAAACTTAAACTTATAAGTGAGCTTAGAGGAAGTAACTTACGCGTTAAATGTCTCCATGTAGGGGTCCTGCTGGAGAAATGAAAGGCATTTTAAGGGCAGACATTTCAGAATAAAACACCACAGGCGACTGTCATGGAAACTGCAGACGGCTTAGTTAACATATATATTTTTTTATTCATATATATAATAAATTTCTATGTACAATTTATTCTTCTTTTTGTAAAGAAACAAAATTAAAGAGAAAGCTTTGATTGCAAACAGTGTTTCATACTAAAAGGGAGGGAGAGAGATGAAAAGGAAAAGTGCTCATAAAACTAGTGTAGTGTGTGTTATTTCCCCCGTGTAACTAGAGTTTAGGTAGATACAACAGGGGTTTGCCGCTGTTTTGCAAGGAGGTCAAAATCTAAAGGCCAGGATTCCCCTGGTCACTTTGTTGTCGTAAAACGAGAAGTGCCATGTGATAACCATGAATAGATCTGCACTATAGACAGCTCGTATTATATTGAGAAATATCCACCACAGGTTGTGAGGCTTTGGCTTTCGTCGCACCGACTTTTAACGAAGCTCACGCTCGCTACGAGGAGACATCCATGATGCCTTAAGCTGACTGATTTCCCTCCCCGTCGCGCCTTTGAGGTGGCTTTCACGGCCGTGGTGGGCCTCCACTGTTTGCAATCCTGTTTGTGAGTCGATTTGCTTGCTTAACCAAAGTGTTATGAGTGTCAGGGGTTAATCGCCGACAGGAATAATGATACATTCGACAAAGCACAGCTAGGACAGTGGACACTGGCCACTGATTCACAAAGGGGTGATGTCTGATTGTCTGTCAGTCAGCCGCATTTAGACAAAAGTATGACACCATCAATGCAACATGATCACATAAATAACATCACAAAAATCATCCAGTGTACGGATTCTTCCTTTAGAGCATTGGCAAGAGGTCACGCCATCCTCCCAATGATGGTAATACTTTAAACAGAGTGTATTAATAAAATTTCTTTTCTTTAAAGCAGTTGAGACAGTCATGCAATACGCAGCCTAGTTCAACTACAGGCTGGCTACAGGGCCTCCCTTATGAAGTAGAAGAGATCCACGAATCGTGAACTAGTCAGGGTTAGCGTTTTAGTAGTTGGCAGGTAAGAGCTTAAATAAGCCGGTGGCGTTGCCACAGTACGAAGGAAACGGGGCCGAGGGTTTGGTGTAACGTGCTTAATCGTGTCAGTACGCACAGATTTGAGTCAGGAGGTCAATTCCAAGTTGCGGACCCAGAGAAGTGTTCCTAAGTGCGGGCTGTAGTTGTCGGTCTGGGTCTGGGGGATTGAGATCCAGGCCCAGCCAGCTTAAAGGTCTTGCAGAACAGAAAATATCCTAGGTAGAGCACACACTCCCGAGAACGTCTGCGTGGCAGCTTTAACGAATCACCACACTGAATACCACTCACGTTTCACAAACTGTACACGTCACGTCAATACAAAAGATTGTTTTCAGCCACAGAGGACATGTGCTTGTGTGTGTGTGTGTGTGTGTGTGTGTGAGAGGACTCCCTCCTGTTGTGCGCTTGCTGCCTGTATTCCTTTGCTTCAGAGGAAAGACAGATAGCAGCGGGGGTAAGATAGACAGAGGGCCAGTCAGTAGCCCTTTTTACACTGAGATCCTTCAATACTGCTGTGGAGACGACCTGTCACCGTGCTGGCGTCGCTTCTTTACGCTGAAGCAGACGACACTGGCAAACTGGCACTAGCGGGCACGCCAATGTGTAATACAACAGCATCGGCATCTCGTGTGAGCGAGTGTCACCCCCTGCTGTCTCACCCTGTTTATGTAGATGTCGATTTAGTTACTACCTCCGTCACTGGCTTAAAGGCCGAGCGGTAGCATCCCGCCATTTTATCCAGAGCAGCGAGGAGAACGGTGCAACGCTTCCTCCTTTGGTGTAAAAGGGGCTAGAGTCTGAACTCAGAGACAGTCAGAGGCAAAGGATTGAGAAGAAAGAGGGGAGAGGGGTCGACGGAGGTTGGGGGAGAAGTGTTGTGTGCTCGGTGAGTTTTAAAGGCACTGTCCTGTCACATGATGTCAACAAAGAACTCACAGGGATTGCCCATAGCATGCTGGAAGGACTGGCGGCTGGCGGTGAGCTCAGGAGGAACGGCTGCTAACTCTCTCCCAGGGGGGGCTCCGGGGGGCGTGCTGCTGCTGACCGAGGTCTTGGGGGCCAGACGGGCCAGACAATAAGGGGGAGGCAAGCCTGGGGGGCCGTAGGAGGAGGCGTGGCTTCGTTCGCTGTGGGCACACGAGCCTGGCCCCGGCTGGGTAAAGGGGGCGTGGCTGTAGGTGAAGGAGGGGTGGCTATTCTGTGAGATAGCGTGACTCCTGTGTGACTGACTGTGATTGAGACTTGACCGGGCGTGACTGTGACTGGAGACGGCGTGGCTGTGATGGCTCATTTGGCTGGCGGACCTGTCCCCGCGCCTCCCTCCACAGACGCGGGGCTCTGTTTCGCTGCATGTTGACCTTTGACCTTTCTCCTGTGGGGAGGAGCGTCTACCTTTGCCTGCGCTGGGGTTGGATCCGCTGCTTCGGCTTCCTGTTGAGGAAGGAACACACGTGCATTTTAGCTTCGGCAGAACAAATACACTTTAATATAGACACACAGTCAGCAGCTCGCACCCGTCAGCTACAGAGATTGAGGCCATCCGGGTTTACTTCTGCTTAATGCCAGACCAGAAAAACACACATTAAGCAACAACAGTCAAGGGCAAACATGATTATCTCAAAGGTTTCTTCCCCAAGTTCCACCTGCAGCAACTAACACCACCGGCTTCATCTGATATTCACACAGACACTGAAACATATTAGAAATGCAAACATGATACACCTGCATCAGAGAGACAGGATCACACGGTGCTCAGTGGATAATAACAGGTTTGTTTAGAAGATTTGCTCTTTTTTGTTTTAAAGAGCAGGTCAGTTTTAGGTCTCGATGCCGGGTAACGCACGCAGGAGGCGTCAGACTGACGGAGGTGTACCACACGGTTGCAAAATCAAACATTCCACGCCTCCCCTTCCGCAATGAGCCCAACAGTACTGGGTAAAGTGGTGCATGATCGCCCCCTATCGGCGAGAACGATAGCACAAGCCTCGGAGTGATCATCCTGCATCATGCACCTCCCAGCACAGTACAGATGCATGCTCAGAGGCGCAGAGAGGGAGAATGGACTGTCGGGAGAGTCACACACGGGGCACACATGGAACAAAGAGAGACGCATGGGACGGGTGGAGGGGGAAAAAAACCCTTAAAGCCACAGTATGACAGGTGGAGGGTGTTGAGCACAAGAGATAGAGAGGAGGAATAGAAGAAGATGAAGAAGGCAAACGGTGAGATTGAGAGAGGGAAGAGAAGAGAGAGCAGCAGAGGAGGAGAGGGGGTTAGCAGGCTTACCGGTTCCCCCAGTGTCCTGGGACTACCTCCTCCTTCAGTCTACCGTTGCCCAGCAGAAACAGAGGGAACAACAGAATTACACACACCTCCCAGCCCAGCTCTTCCCACACTACCTAACGCACCCTACGACTGTACATCTGGCCCCTATGGCCATACCTGACGTTACAACCATGCCTGTATTTGGCCTTTTCCTTGTCGTCCAACTAAAAATAAGATATCTTGACAAACTGCTCCTCAAAAATGCAAAAAATAAAATAATAAAAAATGCACACATGCACTCATTCAAACAAGCAGGCAGACAGATAATTACCCACAAACACTTGTTTGCAAGTGCCATAAGAAACAAAACTACATACTAAATTCATACAAAATACATCACGTGGCTATTTATATCTTTGTCCTCCCACAGTTCAAGCCAACTAAAAAAGAGTGACAACCGGCTGATAGCAAGGACATGACGGTGCCTGGATGATTCACTCAAGACAATGAGAAGTCGACTGATAGATGGTAACACGTAACTTACCATTATCTGTCTGGACTGCCTGGCTTATCGTGTATACTACAAGCGCACTATTACAGCCACCCACTTGCAAACTGCACAAAGCCTCCTGGTTCTCCACTCTCCCTCGATGCGGGCGTAAAATAAAACATGCAGCAGCGACACAAAGCGCTAGCACATTCTGATTTCAAATGGAAAACAAAAGATCATTCAAGAACTGATGGCGAGGGATGGTGTTGATTGTTTCAAGCCGGCGACTTGTAATCACACGGTTGATCGGATTCTTTGTGTTTTTTTTGTTTTTTTGTTTTTTTTTTTAGTGTACACACCCAGTACTGCAGAGCTGTCCGCTGCATGACTCAAGATGCTCATGATTGACCTTGACAATACAGGACGCGTTTTAGAAAACACATATTCAATTAATACTCAAATATCAAATCCAGTGTCTACATCAAGGCCAGTTAGCCGGAAAAGCTAAAGTTAGCATGAGCCAGACACTTGGCAACACTGACGTCATGTGTCAGGAATATAAAGGAGAATGTCATGTTGCATGTTGAGTCAGATTATCACATTAATTAACGAAAGGCTGATGGAAAACTCATATGCCCGCCTCCCGCTCCTTTGTCATTGCTCACCCTCGCTGTGTTGGCTGCCTGCGCTACCACTGTGGAAACTGTGGCACGGGTCTGAGTATCCTGGCGGGAAGCTGGGGGGTGCGGAGGGAAAAGGAGGGTAGGGGAATGGCTGCCCGCCCAGGGGCCAAGGGTTGCTGGTGGGAGGGAGCGGTGCCAGAGTGTCCTGCTCAGAGCCTCCGCCGCTGGATCCCTCGTTCAAATTGAGTGACGCCATGTCTTATTGGAGAGAAAGCAGAACCAGAGAGGGAGGGATTTAGCACAATCCTTCTATTCATATAATATACCGTACGCATGGAGTTGCATTATTGACACACTGGGAGAAGTGGCTGTACTTTGGCAGAGGTCCCCGAAGGTGTAGTAGCACTGCTCGGAGAAGGTGATCTTATTGACCGTGTGTCTCAGGTAGCCGTGTTTCAGCAGACTGCTAGCGTACTTCCTCGCATCCCGCCGGTCCTTGAACCCCTCTACTCTGGAGTAAAGCCAGTCCACCACGTCAGCACCTGACACAGCAACAAACACGCACACACACACACACACACACACACACAAAGATAGACATGTAGGCTCCTGCGCTAATGTGTTGAGCAGATGCTGAAAACGCTGTCGATATGCATCACAACCACAGAGGCCACAGCGGCTACACGTGGACAAGCAGCACGATGTTGCAAGACGTTTGAGTGAAGCTGGCGGAGTGAATGCCGAAACTGTGCATGATACTTTTCGAGCCCGACGCTTTTTTGTTTTTGCGGTTGGGGAAACAAAAACAACAAAAAACTTGGATAAATAACTAATCCCACTGATGCTGTTTCTTGTATTTAGGAACAATAAACAACCGCAAAGAAACTGTGGGACTTGAGGGATTTGAGCAAAGCCAGTGTGTGATTACAGAATTAATCATTTTCAGAATTCCTGTTTCAAATTTCATATTTGCAATTCGACTTTATGCTATTAAGGCAATGGAAAATAAACATATCAGTTTCTTTATTTTTCCTTTCTGCTTGTTTATTTTAAAGGAGTTACTGGGGAAATGCTGCCCACAGACAGCACCGAGTTTCAGAGCTGAATGCATTAAACACAGATTTGTGCTTTCCCCCCCAAACCTACGTACATTAATTCAAGGAAATTACTTCGAAATATGGCCTTGTTTTCAGTTTCAGATGTGCTCACATGGCACAGCATTTCTCACCAATGACAGCATTGGCGATGGTGATCTTCAACCACATCCTGTCTCGAATCTCTAGGCCAGAGTCAGGCAACTGCATCACCTTGACGATCGTTGCCATGTCGGTTTTGCTCGCAGAAAGAGGCAAGTCATCAAACTCTGGGACGGGAGAGGAGTTTGTGAGTAAACACTGAGAGGTGGAACATTTCGACTGTTTAAATGTTTAAAGGTTATCATAATTACCACAGAGGTGATGTTTCATAGTGTGTGATGGAGGGGGTGGTTGGTTGTCTTTACCATAGTGTGGGTAGGGTCCCGTCAGGGCGGTGGTGTGTGAAATCCAGGCTGCGGGGTCAATGGGTCTCACCGGTTCAGCTGAATAAATGCAACAGTGAATGCATAAAGGATGCCGTTTGTAATACAAATAAGTATCATTTAATAAAATATGTATTTGCTAACGCATTCATGTGATTGCAATACAGCCCCAGCGTGTGTCTTACCACGTGGGATGGTGAAGTAGCTCCGTGGAGACGGGTCCCAGCATTTGGCAACAGTGAGACTAATGGGACTGAAGAGGTGGCAAAGAGGAAATCAGTTTAAATAAAGTTTTATGAAAGACCGGCGACACCAAAGAACGACAACAGAAAGCAGCGACCGCATTTTCACACTCCACGTCTTATCTCACGGCTGTCAGATGTGTGACATTCATCGCCTCTGCCTCATACTATCAGCCAAGAAGGCAAAGTTTTCAATGGAACGTACCGCAAGTTTCCAAGTAATGCCATAACATCATCCGCATAGTCACGATGTCGCAGAATGCAAATATGTATATCGCTGTGTGTTTGGCAAACGCGCGCTCTGCACTTGTACGACCGTCAGAAAGACTCGCGAAAGGTGGGGGTCCAAAGCTACTGCGGCGACAAACAAGTTGTTTTGGCAACAAAGGATAAACTGTAGGGTTATGCTTGTATTTTACAGTCATGGTTTTTCTCAATAGGCTTTCCCCTAATTCTTTAAATCCCTCGAACACCCAAACAGCACCCCATCTGATTTACGTGCTGGTCTGAAGTGTAAGATTACACCCTACATACAGTGAGCTATGCACTCAGTGGGATAATCTCGAGCTGCAGGGAGTTAAGTAATCACAGTGCTCAGCTGGTCTGAGCCGGGTGTGCGTCCTTACCCAGTTTTGGAGACAATCTCTCTGAGGATCCTCACGGCGTCGTCATTGCTCATGTTCTCAAAGTTGACATCGTTCACCTGGTTGGCGGGTGAGAAAACACGTAATCAACAAATCACATGAAGTTGCTTCACGTGACTACGCAGAGTTTATTATTTTTTGAAGGGCTCAAATGTGTTTAAGCATTTTCTCTGTGCACACTCATCTCTGCACTGCTCCCGGGCCTTGAGATGCCTGCAAAGCCTGAGCTGCTTTCTATGGGTAAGTCAAAATAAAGCCTATATTGTGCATGCTGAAGTGTAATCAGCCAGCGTGAGTTTTATAGCGGGTGTAGCCATCAAGCTCTACCGCACGGAGATGAAAAGAGGGGCAATAACAGGAAGGAAAAGGAGAGGCAGAATTACAACTTCTTTACAACAAAAGGGCCTCATAAGAGAAGCGGGCGCAACACTGAGGATCTTAATACGCCACAAAACCTCAGATGGAAATACAGTCTTCTCTAACGCGTCGTGTTCGGCTTTCACGTCATACAGGCAGTGGCAGAGAAAGGAGAAGTTTGTGCTCGTGTACCTGGAGGAGCATGTCTCCTGGCTCTATTCTTCCGTCAGCAGCCACGGCCCCTCCTTTCATGATAGAGCCGATGTAAATACCTCCATCTCCCCGGTCATTACTCTGACCGACGATACTGATACCCAGGAAGTTGTACTTCTCTGTGAAGGAGAAATGAGAATGGGTATAACAATAAAATAAAAATTCACCAAACTCAAATGTATAATAAACGTAAACTTAGTTGGGAAAGTGTCGTGTTTACCCATGTTGAGTGTGACGGTGATGATGTTGAGGCTCATTGTTGAGTCTGTGATACTGCTAAAGGATGACGACTGGAGAAGCAGGGAGAAGACACAATAAGTGAAGTGTTTGGAATAGTCAAGTCTACATCAATCGGCCCTGTAGTCTGTTCCAGCAGGGGCGGTGACGTGTCCCTGAGGTGCTCACCCGGTCTATTTTGGCCACTTTGTGCCTGCGTCGGCGGCGCTTGTGTCTGCGCATCAGCTGCGAGGAAGAGCTCTGTTCTGTGGAGCTGCTGAGCCTGACACACGGGCGGAGAGGGTGAGAAGTCAATGACACGGAAAGGGAAAAAGAGGAGACACAGGCAGGATGTCAAAATAAGCATGTGCACTGTGTAAAGGAGGCAGACACACCAAAACAAAGTTAGCTGCTTCCGCACACAGACTCTGAACAAGTACGTTTCTTCTCGTTTCCCGAAACACATCACACACGCTGCACACTCTGCAGATAATCTGCATTTAACCACACTTGACTCAATCCCTTCTGCAGCCGATCGTTATTTAAAGTCACTGCGAATGAATCGACCAAGATTAACGATGATATGATGAATCAGTTTCTTGAGTGAAAGAAAATGAATCAGCAGCTGATTTCATAATTAATCACCCGAGTCATTCACGCAGCGATGTAACGGTTCTTATATGAGCACGTCACCCTGGGCTCATGTCTCGCAACTTTCTGTATTTATTTTGCAATTAGTCAACCACAGACAGTAGATTATGAATGCAAGAATTGTTATGTCAAGCAAAACAGTCTCAACAAATTGTGAATTAACCCATCTGATCCTCTGATGGGTTAAAAACAACAACAACATTTTATTTCATCATTTCAGAAGCAAACAAAAGCAGTAACTCATTTTGACGTGAGGCAGCGCGTTACCTGCTAGCGTCCTCGTCTTCCTCGCTGTCAACAAACGAGCTCGACTCCAGCTCGCTGCTCATGACCGAGGCGCTGTCGTAACCCATGGCCGAGTCCCTGGCGGTGCGCTCCGATTTGGAGTGACCGTTGATGCGGGGGACTGGAGAGGGGAAAGAGCAGAGCAGCAGCGAGTCAGACGGGAGGTCACGTCGCTCGCCGCCGGGTCAGGTCGGACCAGGAGGGAACATCCGTGAGGGGAGAGGAGTCAGCGTTAGACAGACTGAATTGGAAAAAGATCATCTGAGTAGCAGCGATGGCATCAACAGAAGCGCTTTCTCTGACGCCGATGGAAGATTTGAGCTTTATGGGAAGCATGAACTGAAAAGCAGAACTTGGATTTCAGCCAGACCTTACAGTAAAGCTCAGTAAAGTCAAGTAGAATAAGACTGAACGCAATGACAAATAAATATTACACAGGTGGAAATAACCATACAAAGTTAAGATTTACTGTTAAAAACACTTTTATGCTGTGCAAAGATCTATATAAGTTCACTGTTTAAATCCCCCTGCAGCCACCCCGTCCATCTCCATACTGTACGTACATTGCCAGTGAGGCGGTGCTGTCTCAGGGTAACAGCGGATTGGCTGGAAAGGTCTCGTAAGGCGAAGAGGGCGTGGCAGCCACCGCATTCGCCGAGAGCGAGCGAAACATTCCAGCAATGTGGTTGTTCCCATCGCTAGCTCCGCCCAGGAGGTGCTTGTATGAAAGCTGAGCTACTGCACATAAGCGCTCAATCAGCAGAGAGACAGCCACCGTCAGGATTCACTCAAACAGATTTGCTCCCACGCTCAAGAGTCCTGCCGCGCCAGAGGGACACAAAACAAAACAAAGTGTGTTCACCGGGTTCACCGAGCCAGACTGATATGCGCTCTGTCTGTGCCAGCCGCTCTCTAAAACCCGAGCCTGAGCCCTCAGACGGTCTCTGCCCACCGGCCGGCTGCTGACAGGCTTCACGGCTTATCTACAATAGAGGCAGTGACAAAAATAGGGAATAAGAGCAAAGACACTCAGTGGAGAGTGGGCAGGAAGAACGCGGAGACGTGAGTGAGTCACTTTTTGACTAGACATGTGAAACTTTGGATCTTAACATGACCTTCCTGAAAGCTGAGACAATGTAAAAAGATGAGCTTGTTGTAAAAAATGTTATTAACTACAATCCTGAAGTAAGCGAATGTCGCTCTAATCAGGGAAAAATAATGTGTGGCTATTTAAAATTGGTCATTTCTCCACTGGTGTGTTAACGTAACACAAACAATATCCCCTGATAAAAGCTCACGACACGTACAATAAGCCCCTCTCATCGCTGCAAAACAAAAACCCTCCCATTTTAACTAACTGTCCACAACTATGCTACAACAAGGTAGGAAATACCTGCGTTAAACTTAACAGTGAAATATAAAATACATTCAATTGCAAAACATATTTAAATGTCAAATGGCATCAACGGACGTAACACAACAAATCCCTCTCACCGCAGACGCCGGCGTGCCTTCATCCAACACACAGATAAACTGAGCTGAGAGTCAGGACAAGGTATTGCCTCCTCCCTTCCTCCCTTCCTCGCTCCCTCCCTCCCAGGACACACAACTATAGAATGACTGCTAATCTGCCTCTGACCAATCAGACGACGGCGCTCTGCAAAAACGGAGATGATACCGGATTTGAGACGATGCGCCTGCCCTCCCCGATCTCCGCCTCAGGTGAGAAACACCATCAGGTTGCCGAACCCACGGCCGACGAGCTTTCAGCAGCATCGCATCGCAAAAAGATGATTCTGGGATACACGACGGCACCAGCTGTTTTTGTGCTTTGTGGTTAATGCTTTAATACAAGCATAAGTGCTTTGGCTTAGCCGTGTCTTCTTTGACCTTAAATCCCAGCAGCGCTGAACATCATGTTTGATGCAACAGAAATGGGTTTTTGTTCTTCTTCTGCAGAGGTATTAAATGCTCCCTGCAACAATGCAATAACGGAGCATCAATCTTGTCTTACAACAGATCATATCCCGTGACTCTTTAACACCTGTTCACCCTTCTTTAAGTGTTCGACCGCTGCATTATTCATCCATTCAATCTCAAACGCCACAGCGCAGAAGGGGATACGTTTACCAGGGCTGTGCACATCACTCGCAGCGTGTGTATAAGGTGACAGGGGAATTCCTGCTGATGCTGCAGGCTGTGAGGTAAAGAGGCGGGGCTACTGCCTCCTTTACGTCCAGGCCATGTGACTGCGACAGCAAAGACAGAGCCAGCGCAGCCAAGTTGAATTACATCACTCGGGGTCTCGCTTGCTCGATTTACGAGACACGAAACTGAGAGCGACTTACTCATTTCCCCTGATGGTTTCACTTAATCAGCGCTAACAAACTAGCGGGCGAGGACACAGAAAGGGAAACTCTGTCAGCGCGCACGTGTGTGTGTGTGTGTGTGAGAGAGAGAAAGAGAGAGTAATTGTCTGTATTCTGTCTTCTGTACGGTGTCTGATTCGTGTTGCGGTCAGCAAACACAGAGCGAGATGAAAGACAAGCGAAGTTCACTCGGCTCGAGGAACTTCCGCACCACCCGCAAAACGACAGACGTGCAGCAGGCATCTGCAAGTCAAAAACACACAAATCAATAGACGTGATAATGCAGCTGTTCTGTGAGGATAGAATTCAATCTAGCCAGCTACAGCTCTTCCTACAACCCCACCCTGATGCCGTATTCGGCAATGCTAATTGCCTAATGAGGCTGGAGCACAGGATGCAAAGAGCCAAGCTCGCTGTGAAGAGAGGACAAGGGGTGGAGAAGGCAGACAGAGGGAAAGAGACAACTGGCTCCGCTGTGAGGCTGCCAGCACCAGAAGCTGCTGGTTTTCTTACTTCCTGCCATGAAAACAGCAAATTCTGCCAAAACGTCTGAGTGGCAAGGGCAGGACATCCCGAAATATCTCAGGTATGATCATCCTGATAACAGCACACATCTTTTCCTGCAGCACCAGTATACCCTGTTCTGAGCTGTGGACGGCGCAGACATGTGATGTTGGCTCTGGCTTCAAGAACAATGAGCCTGTGAAGCAGAGCAGCAGGAGCAAGGGAGAAAGCTGTCGTTCTCCCCAACGGAGTGAGTTTACCAGAAATGGCTGCAGTCAAATGCCACAAACAGTAAAAAACTACACGTTTGGGCTTGATGACAGTGATCAGGGGCTTTTAAAATCAGAATCCCGACCATTTCTTTTCCAGGTAGAACGTAGATTGTTGCATTTATAGCTCAACAATAGCTGCAAAAGACTTTGGCTCTGATATTTCACAAAACACCAGTGTCTTCTGACAGGGTATAATCATCGTACAAGGCTGGAGTGTGACTACCAAGTGGAAAACAGCCTCTGACCATGAACCTGAGCCGCACACAGGAAACAGAAGAAGGACAATTATTGGGCAACACAGTGAATTCCAGAAACGCTGACACACGGTGAACTTATTCACTTCTTTCTTCTCAACGTCTTTCTTCGCTCCTCTCAGAGTTTGGATATCTGCGTGTTTCTCGGTCTTGCATCGCCCCAGTTCAACACACACACGCGGCACCACGTGAACCCTGAGGGCCTTTCTTTTTTTTTTTTTAAAGTCTGCTGTCTGTCCACTTTTTTGAGCAGAGTGAGACATTTCAAAGCCGAGCGAGAGGCACTTGAAATGCAATAACTTCGAAAATGACAAGATAATTGCGGTCTTCAGGATCCATCTGTTCCCGTCTGATAATACTCACGCTCGGTTTCTCGGGCTCTCCTCCGTGCCCGCTCTCTCTCGCGCTCCCTGCGGTGGCTTAGGAGGGACTCTGTGCCCGTCTCGGTGTCCAGGCCATCTCGACTGCTCACCGCATTGGCGCTGCAAGACACACACATCGGAAAACTTCAGTCAGATTCACAACGATGCACGAAACACGCGAGGACTCTGTCTCTTTCTTCTCTTACCGGCCTGTGACCAACACTCCCGAACATAATCCCCAGCTACAATATACTTCTGTCTGTTATAATATCTGTTAGCCTGCCATTCAGCCTTAGGGGAATATGCAACTCGTATTATGACTCTGTTTCAAATTCAATCCCTCTGGCCAAAATAGCAGTTTCATTGTTCTGCGGTATGTGATGTGTTTTTCACTAAGTGTCATTAATGACCAGATACCCTGAGAGGGAGCCATGCTGGACAATACTGGCATTAATGAGACCTATTGAAAGCCCAGATGGTGCCTGCAGCGTGATTGGGAGAGACAGAGAGCAGAGAATGACAGATTGCATAAAAAAAAAAAAAAAAAGCGAGAAGTGGTAGATCAGGTGTGTGGGCTGAGCAAAAAGCCGGCCTGTGTACTTGGGGTCTGGGAGGAGTCTGGGGGGTTCTGGAGGGGCTGAAGGGCAGATTGTTATTCTGTCAGAGGTGCTGGAGACGCTGTGGCCTCAGGCACCAGGGTGAAGGGACTCACACAGCCACCGGGCACCGGAGAAACCTGACGCTGGTGAGAACTCTACTCAGCCCTGTCAGTCTGTCACACACACTTAGGCATGCGTGCAACATGTACGTTACACCTGCACAAGCAATCGCGCATGGGTGCAGGCGCACTCGTGCCCGCTCGTGGCGGCGCTCGTGTGCAAACAGTACTGTATTCATATGTGTAAACAAATCAACAGAGGCGTGAAAAAGACACACAACAACAACATCCTGCAGAGGCTTTAAAGCGATGTCCTCACGCGCCTCGGTGACAGCGCGCCGGTGATCAGCGCAAATTAAAAACACAAGAGCGGACAGGACGCTGCGTCTGCCGCGTTCGCTCAGCGGGATAAAGCGCTCAATGAGGCGTGCTCACGCGCTTCTGTTACGCAGTACCAACGGGTGCACCTGGGCTGGGCTTCACCAGCACGGGGTCAGCGCATGTATGCAAATATCAGTGAAGATGCATAGTTTGGATGCACCTCCACTGGTGGTGATTGCGAGGCGGCGCGATGATTGATGTGGCCGTGACTGTCAGGCTGTCGATGGCTGCTGACCAGCCGGGCGGCAGGTCTGCTGATCCGAGGGGGAGATTATCCAAGGCGCTAGGCTGCAGCTGTGAACAAATGCCACCCCTTTTCAACTCCCCCTCCCCACTCCTCTCTGCTGCCAATCGCCCCCCACCCCCCACCCCCCTCTTGGGAAATGGAGATGGGTGCTTTTAATGTCCGTTAATCCGGATTACCAGGCAGAGCCACATCAGTTGTGTCCATTCTCAGCCCGAAACACCTATTCTGTGTGCTCATCAAATAGAGCCATTCACGCCGACAAACACATGAAATGCATGAATAAAGCACAAAGAGAAATGAAGTGGTAATAATATTCTAGCTATTTGCAGACAGAGGTAAAGGGAGGAAGGCTGGATTCATTTCAGGAAGAGAGGAGCTTCGCTATAGGGAATTCACCATGCTGCTTCTCTCAGAGAAAGGCCTGCCTGTCTGACTCAAAGGGCGAGAGAGAAAGGGAGAGTGAGGGGAAGGGGGCGGGGGGAAATTACGTGGGGGCGAGGGAGCCGGCACAGCGCCGCTTTCCTCCACAAGGTGGCGGCAGTCCCAGCGCAAGCTGGCCGGGAACAATAAAATCATCAGGACGGCTGACAGCCAAACAGCGGGGAGCAGCCCATAGAGGGCAAACGCGAGCTGAGATGTCAAACAGTGGATAAAGAGATACACTGAGACATGACAGATTGCATGTTCTCAATATAGAGCCTCAGCCATATTGCTCCAGTGCTGTAATAGCAACAACCCTCACCCCCCATTGCCCCCAGCCCTTTTGGCTATATTTAGCTCGGGACTTCTCCGCAGCAAGTGCAGCGGTATTCTCTAATCTGCCAGCTTGAAATCAAAGTCCAGACTCAGGTATCGAGCTGTCAGGAAAATCTCAATTTCTGAGCTTTTTAGGCACCGATGTGTTTTTGAGCCGCATACGCCTTTATTAACCGAGCACGGGTGAATGCTCTTAGTGAAGCGAACACAACGGGCCTCACTCAGTGCCAGCAGTCGCCTGAAGACGTGTATGCTGTGGAGGCTATTTCAAGAATCAGCAGCGCTGGCGGCGAGCGCATCATGTTTACATAGATGAGCGGACTAACGCCTCACTCCACGGTTGAGTGGGCGAGCGGGAACATACACACTAGTGGGATAAAAAAAAAACACTCACACCCATTCCTATGCACGCTCCCACACTCGAGCTTCAGCACATACTTCATGCCATAACTCACACACAGGCGCGTAGACCACCTACACCTCCCATACGAGCCTATGATGGCAAATCTCTCTGATGAGCTCTCCACATCCTGATTAGCACATATGGCACGGTGTGAAATAAAAAGGTCACCCGGTGCGCAGGGTTGTGTGCTTGAGTACATCTGCCTACACACCCGAGTGTGTGCGTGTGTGTGTGTAATTGTGCATACATGACAGGCAGTGATCAGCCTACTTACTGGAAGGATGGGGGCCGCGAGTCTCCGATGCCCCCTGTTCTCTCGAGAGGAGGGGGCAGCTCCGGGTGGCTCTCTGTGCACTGAGATCCTCCATCAGAGTGGGCACTCTCTGCCAGGACCAACTGAGAGAGCGAGAAGTTGGAAAGTCTGGTTAAAGGAGCGAATATATTCAGCTCTGCGACAAACACAAACAATAATAAATATTTAGCAGAAGGATATGGGCCCCATTGTGAGCAGGGAAGAAGATCAAACACAACCCCAACAGACTCTGCGACACTCAAAGATAAACACGCAGAGTGATGTTGGCACCGGGGACAGGCGCGTCTCGTGTGCGCGTACACATGAGGAGAGGCTGTGAAATGAGATGATGCAGAGAGGCCTAGAGATGTCTGGTGGCGACGCGTAAACAACTTGAGAAACACAAGCAAGCGACACGGAAACTTAAAAGACCACGCTGCTTTTACTCAGTCGAGTGTCAGTACAAAGGATGATGCACGATGACCCGTTGATACAACTTCTCTCCTTTCATCTGTGCAGGAATAATGAAAGTTAAAGCAGGTGGCCACGGCAAGACTTAACAACTGTATGGACTATGATTATTCTAATGCAGGCTGCGGGATTCACAGGTGGCACTGTGGTGGCGCTAGATTCTTAAATGAACCCCGCGGGCCACTTTCTTTGCTTTGTTTCAAAGGCTGAAGGTATTACTGGGTTTCCCATCAGCGTCTGTGGCTGGTGTGTGCTGACGGGCTCTCTGTGTGGAGCAGATTTTATTCTGGTCTCCAGTTTTATGAAGAAAAAAAATACTTTTTTTATGCCTTTGAAGGAGTTATGAAAGAAAAACATCTCCATACTTATACCATATCAATCTGATTTTTCTCTCCCCAGATATTGATTTAGAGTCCGATAACAGTGCTCGCTTTCCCCCAGATTTAGTTCTATATACTATTATCTTATGGATCTTATTCTTATTTTTATTATTTCATGTAACCTACATGTCAGTGATTGCTATTCTTTTTGCTATTATTGCTGTTATTTGGATTAGGAGTTAAATTGCCTCAGTAACAATACAGCGATAACATCGTAGGGATGACAACTGGTGCTTTTGCAAAATACTGACACAATGAGATTAGTGATAAATCAGTATTGTGGATAAATTGACTAAGTAGATAAAGAGAAATGATAGAAAAGCTCAAACAGTAATACATTTGGATATCACACCACTTTACTGAAATGTATCTTCTAAAACCAGCGAAAGACAACACTTTGGTTGTATCACGATATCAATATGTTACCGATTAACTGCCCATTTAAGTGCCTCATAGCTGGATAAAGGATACCCCATGACCTCTTTTAAAGTTTTTAATTGGATGTTTTAAATAAAGTTTCACAGAATTGAGAATTTTTTTCTAAACATATAAAACAGAAATAACGCAATTTACATTTTTACAGTCCTCCCCATCAAAAGTCCTGTTGGTAAATATGTAATTATTCCACAGTTTGATTGATGAAATAATAGCTCCCGCTTAGCATAAAAATGACTGTCAAAGCAAGTTATATACAGATTTATCTCTGTAAGTGGAGCTCAAAGAAACGCCGATTGGTTTCAGTCCAATACCAATTAGTAGCTCGGTGGGTTTTTCGCCGGGAGCAATACTTTTCATTAACAGGAAATTTTCATTTTTCTGAGGCAGCCCCCAGAATCACACCGCAGATTTCCTCTGCAGAAACAACGTTGTATACTGAGCATTCACTTTTAAAAACACTGTGCAAATGTTAATTTAAAAAAAAAAATCACCAATAGCGAGAGTGTGGTGCCGTCTTCATGAAAGGAAACTGCATGATTTTGGGGATTTCAAAAGTGAATTATTCAAAAAAGAATAATACATCTGGGCTTGTTTAGCAGCAGCAGCCTGGTGCATGTCGTTAGCATCGACACTGCTTAAGTGATATTGAGCCCGACAGTCTTTAACAAGTCTACAGGCACCTCTGTGTCACTGATTCTGACCTCCGACCTCCCTGTGGACAGAAGCTAAACAATGAATTTCCCTCCAGGGATCAATAAGGTGTAACATTTACATACATGGGTTGGGAAAATAAGGACAAAAAGCCACCGAGGAGATGAAATGTGTAGCTAAGCTATAAAGCCTGAGTTATAACCTGTGTCTTCTGTATGAGAGAGCAGCGATTAACATTTAAATTATCCACTAACATGACAGATTGATTTGATTTCAAATGCCTTATTGTTCCCAGTAGGGAAGCCTGGGCTCAAAGCGGTGTTTATCTTCCATAACGACAAATCACTCTGAAGCTACAGAAGTCAATAGAATAGCAGACCATTAGGCCACTCCTGTCAATTTCCTGTCAAACTCAGCTACCTCTGGCTGTGTTTTGTAACAGCGGGCTAAGTTTAATATCTAATGGAATCACTCACACCTATACAATACAGTGAGTCAAGGTGGAGAGGCTTTGAACAGCTCTGTGGAGGCGTTACATGGCTGCATTTACATGATCTACGAGTGCTGCACGTATAAGCGCAGGTGCGCCGTCCATCTCACTCACCCAGGACACTACTCTCCCGTTGAAGCAGGGCAGCTTGGCGTTGTCATCGGAAATCTCTTCCTTGACCACCCTGGGGAGCAGGCAGACAAGACACAGTCAGGCTAAGCGACCGGTGAGAAGGCCAGCGAGAGTCAGCTCGACAACACAGCTCGACAACACAGCCTGGAGACACGTTCCTCTCCCCTGCCTGGTTGACACATACTGAGAGACATTCACGCTTTGTGTAAGTCACATTTTTCGGCCAGCTTCGCTGAGCAGCAGAAGCTGCGGCGGCCACTGGGATGACACTCACAGTCGGAGTCTCTGTCTGTGATTTATGGACATCTCGGCTGTCTGTCCAGTTGCACTAAGCACAGCAATGTGATGAGGGCCGCTCAACCTGGTGAGGATGGGGCCATAAATCAGGAATGAATGGCTCTGATAGTAAATCTGTTCAGGTGTCTGTGTTCTACATAGGTAGACGGGCTGTGTGTGTGTGTGTGTGTGTGTGTGTGTGTGTGAGAGAGAGAGAGAGAGAGAGAGAGCTGCGGCAACAGGGCGTCAAGGCACCGGGGTGTTTTATTAATAGAGCCATCCAGTGTGTGAGCCTCCCTCGGTGTGTTCGTGTTTGGCTGTAAATTCCCTACAAAAATACCTCCCGGTTACCCTTTGACCCGCTGGGACACAGTTTGAGCAGCGGGCGGTCACCACACCTGCCAGGCCCGTGTCACACGGATCAAGCCCGGAGCTAGCTGAGGGGTACTGGAGATGAGCCTGCTGCAAATGCCTTACACACACACACACACACACACACACACACACTTGGGGCTAAAACACTGACTTATTACTCCCTGTATGTCTTCATGCACATTTGTTAGCTTTTTTTTTTTTTTTTGAGAGGATTTTCCCCCCAAAATTGGTACAAACCAAACATTTCTGAGCTTCTTGGCTTTGAACACGGCGCATGAAAGAGGAGAGGCGCGACTTTAGAGCAGCGGGAAAAGCCTTAGAAGATTTTTTACGCAGGGGTGTCTCTGACAGCGACTTTACGGCTTTTATTTTGCCACTTCTCGCTTGCCAGAACTTCGCTGCCACTGAAATGATTAGCCGAGCGGGTTGTGTTTCTGTGTGTGCCGCCGCTGTGGGAGCTGTACGGCTGGGAGTGGTGGACGGAGATGGCTGGAGCTGACGACCGCAGGGTCTGCCGCCACGGCCTGTTCCACCTCTGGGAGGAAAAGGGAGGGAGGCGAGGTTCTGACTCTGCCGGCTGCTTGTTAGGTAGGAAGTGTTTGCATCCTCTCTCTCTCTCTCTCTCTCTCTCTCTCTCTCAAGCTGCAAGACCAGCTGTAAGGTGACTTGTGAGGATGTGGGAGTGGCCCGCGTACAAATAAAATACCAGCAGTGCTTCTTCTTTCCAAACGCTTGACAGGAGTAAGTTTGCCTGTTCCAACCGTGTGCACGCAGGTTTGTACAAGGTTTGTATGTTTTTAAAGAGCTGAATTGCACATAAGTCACTGAACATGAACATGAACTGAAACCAGCGGAGCAAAGAAACAATGCCAATCATAACACATGACGTCTTAAACAAGCGGTGAAATACCCACGGCCTGCATTCTTTGAGCTTCAATCTGATATGGAGCAGCGCTAGTTCCACCCTGAACACTTAACAAGCGCAGTGTGCGCACACACGCGCGTGTACGCACACACGCGCACGAGCCATATGCCTTGTTTAGAGAAGCATGTGTCTGGTGTGGGCTGCTGTCAGAGATCTGACTTCTTAGAGCGGACAGCTTAAGTAGATCTTAGCAGATTTCACAGGATAATGACACAAGATTTGCTCTGGTGACGGCCGAATATTCCACCGCTGGGGATATTTGTGTAGCTGGGGGAGATTAGACGTGTTTGTTTGTGCTTTGAGGGAGACAGAGGAGGGCCGGGGGTAGTTGCGGCCTCAACCAGAAACCAGGGGCGGGAGAGGCCAGCCAACACCGGCCAGCGATCCAAGGACTTCGGTGGGCCATCAAATCAGATTGTGAATAGAGTTGGACTCGGAGAAGCAGCCAAATTCACCTTTAACCCTCTAGCCAGCTGTTAATAACGTCACGTTTGGTGATTTTCACAGCAACATAATGACAAAACTGTCTCAGTTCCTTTTCCATTCCCCCCACGTCCTCGGAAGCACCGTATCCTTCGTCGCAGGCAGAGCTCAGGTCGTTACTCTGCTTCCGGCGCGCAAACGCGGTGCAACCTTCAAAATCGGCCGCCATCCCAAAAAAAAAAAAAACAGCAAAAAGCAGGCGAGGTGAGGCGATGGCGCATTTGTGCAGAAAGCTGCAGATTTTTGTCCTACAGGGCCTCAGCATCACTTCCTCAGCAGAAGAAAAAGATTCCCTCTACCAGCCCCCCCCCACTGTTTTCTAAGGCACAAACAAGACTGTTCCTTTCAGACCTTCAGCTTGGCTGCTTCCTCAGCTCCAGAGTGCCTCTGTGACTTGCATTATAGTGAGGTCTCAAACCCACTCACCACCAGTGGCAATGACAAAACGCCATATCATCACCTTGAAGTCTCCAGAAAAAAAAAAAAAAGAAAAAGCCAAGTGGGTTGCTTCAAAACAACCAGGCCTCAATTAGTTTCCTGTCTTATGAATATTGATGAACGAATGAATATTACAGGGGAAAAAAACCAACAGCAACTGTGAAACGTACACAAAGAAACGCTCATCGATTCATTCGCCGCGCTCTGGTGTGCGCGTGGAAACGCCACAGCCCGTGGGTTGCACATACCGCGTGCGATTCCAAGGCGAACCGAAGAGGACTTGTTCGCGGTGGTGAGCCGAGGCGTTCTGGGGGCAAGCGGTTTATCAAATTCGTGTGGCCGTTGCTTAAAGAGCTGATTTTGCCACCACAAATGTAGTTCAGCAATCCCTTAAGAAAATGGCTGGGGTTTTTTCTGCACAGCAGGGGGTCTACTACAGAGGACCCTGCGCTGACTGCTCATTTACATTTCAAACACTGTCTATAACTGCAAGGGATTTGATGTTTTCCCTCTCTGCTCAGCAGTCTTATTCCTCCCAAGCTAATTCTCCAGCAGCCATACTGTCTGTGTGTATGCAGTACAGCCAGCATGGCTACCACAAAGCGCTGCTATCCTCTGTGCCTTTGACTGGGTTTTGCTTCCATACTGTGCCAGTACCATACGGCACTCACACAGCCTGAATATTCACCCTCAACTCAAAGGCGCGAACGCTGATGGAGAAGCCTTTATATTGTGCGTACAGCCACTCTTGTGTGACAACGCAGTGTCCACTTCCCAGCATAATTTAGCATGCTTTGTTGATGCACATGCAGGAGCCGGTCGGCCCACTGTAGCGGTGTGTTCACCAACACGGAGCCACGTCTCCATGTGGAGAAAGCAAACACGCTTTGTTTGTTTCCATAATCTGCTTGTCGATCACCTGAGGCCCAGCGAGCGGCCTGGCCTGCGAGTGTAACAGAGGCAGGAAGCCGGGGCTGGGGACAAAGCGGCGCACCGAGCCTAGCCTGCCACCAGGAAGAGCCAGTTTCCCCCACAAGGTCAGGCTGCAGTGGAAATGTATGACGTCTGGCTCTATAGACACCGCCTGCCTCTGCATTTCCTCCAGTCGTGTTTGCGATTACAGTGCTAGATATTAACGTGTGTGCGCTCCCGTGAATGACTGTTCAGACTGGAATGAGAAACAGGCACCGGCACAAATATGTCATCCCCAACAGAGGCCTGATACAAGTAGATCTTGTTGACGGCGAGGGCCGGAGAGCTTTTTGAGTAGACCTGCTGTAACTCCTGAAAATCAGAATTACGAACGGAGGAACAGAGAGAGAGAATAAGGAGAGGAAGAGGGAGGAAATACTTCTATTATTCATAAAGTCCAGCATACAGTGGACGGAGGAGGTCGTTCCTGTGACTCTGTGGGCTAAAAATCATGAAAACCATGAAATATAATGAAAAGGGTGAACAGGAAAGTCAAACCTCTTTCATATGACACATAGTGCCTTCTGAAACTCTTCCATTTTGTCTCATAATCAAAACTACAACACGATCAGAGGTTAAAATATGACTGTAGGTTCATTTAATTGCTCCCTTTCCTGACAGTAAACGGCAATACCGCTTGTATACCACATGTCTTATTATCCAGGCTACCTAAATAGCCGGTGGACAAACAATTAATTCATGTGAGTGTATTACTCTGGAAAACAAACAAGCATTACCGTAACAAAACAGGATACAATACATTATAGTGATTAGACAAACAAAGATGTGGCCTTGTTTGACAGATCGCCTCCTCTGGAGTAATTAAAAGCAAAAGCCTGGTTGAATGATTGTATCTAACAGTCACAATCACTGGCTTGTAGTTGCCATATTCCCTTGGGATTCACCTGCAGACCATTGTGTGTGTGTATGTGTGTGTGTGTGTGTAAAGAAAGACAAGTTCCTGCTCTATTTTGAGTGGATGGATTTTTTTATTTTTTTTTTGATTTTTAAAAAAGGCAATTCATTTTAAATAAACTGGTCACCTCTTATGGCCCACGCAGAAAATTCACAATACTACAATAACCAGGGCGCAACCAAAACAAAACAATATGAAACCCGAGGACTTGAGCATGCGGACGCTTTTGTCAACACGGCTCGCGCATTTATGTATTCCACATGGTTAATACACTGACACTAATAAGGGGTCTGGCTCTGTGTAATGCATGCAGGGCTGCGTCATTAGGGCTCTGGACAGATACGGTCTCACTTCAAACACTCGTGTGTCTCCTCCGCTGCGCACAGGACAGCCTGTAATAATGAGCAGGTGCCAGGAGCGTGGAAACAGACACGGCACTATAGTTTGCACACATGTAACGAGGCTGCGGCCAGCCTCGCCTGATGTTGCCTATCACGGCCTGGTAATACGCTTTTCTATACACATATATAACACATCACTCTGCTGTAACACGCAGCAAGCGAGCCAGACGAACAGGGCTAATAATAATCACAGACGGCGGCCACTCACCCAAAATCCTGGTCCATCGATTTGAAGAAGAATTTGTAGCTATTGACCGGCCGATTGTTGAGGACATTTTTAAAATCCGCTAAGGTGACTTTCTCTGGAGAAACGGACAGCTTGACCAGATAAGGAGTCTCCTCCTCGTCTATGTGATATATTATTTTAGTCTCCGCCATGAGAGTGAGGGGAGGACAATCATTGACACAGGAAAGGAACAAGGGTTGGCAGCGCAATAAACAGGCCTGCTATGTTACCAGCTACCCGTGGAATAACATAACAGCGTCCCCTAATACATAAACCGATGTAGATCACGATGGAAAATAGAGCTCCGTGTGTTTGACAAACACACCGAAAATCCAGACATAATCGCGTTATGAGTGCGTGTATTCCTGCTCCGGTGTGAGTCGGTACGGTGGCTCTCTCGGCACTAAAACAGGAAGGGACAGTCCACATCCTTGCGATATGGAGTTGGGAATATTGCTATTTTTCACAAGCTAATTGGTTAGACAGTGCTGTCATCTAGCGGCGTGTCTGGGCCGTGCGCAGGCCTGCAGAGAAGGCACGTCCGGCTTATACAACGCACCCACACTGTACACTGTACTGTAAAGGCGAAAACACGGAACAAAGAGGACGCGGACCGGCTTTATTTATGAAGCCTGGATACTGTTATTTTGATTTTACTTACTGATACTAACTCTGGTATCGCAGATCTGTATCAATGCAACCCGATGTAATGCCAATGCAATGAAATATGTTCAATTATATGGAAAAACACTGAAATACATGATGACCTAATTTTGGAAAGGTGACAAATGCTTGGTTGGTTTTGAAAATTCAGAGAGACAAAACCTGCAAATAACCTAAAAATCTTATATAAATACATAATAAGGATCTATGAGATTAGATAGATAGATAGATAGATAGATAGATAGATAGATAGATAGATAGATAGATAGAAAAGGCTGCACTAACTTCATCAGTGACTGTACAGGCTAATTGATTTTCCCACCCAGTTAATAGCCTTATTAGATTTACATATGTCAATAACAATAACTGCAAATGACTGCAGTAATAATTAGAAATTAATCATCTGATGTAACTGTTAAACCGTGGTGTTATCGCTGGATGTGACTCATCGACGCAGGAGTAGAAATAGGTGAAGTGTTGCGTTGCACAGCTGGGTACTGTGTCACATGAGCTTTATTGGACTGTGAACAACATGTTAATGCCTATTAAACAGGAGTCAACAGAGCCCATGCCTCACTTACCTCTTTAGAGTTTAAAGCAATTGTTAGTTATTTACCTCCTGTTCCCCTTCTCTCCTTCGAAACACTATAAGATTATATCATAGGCCCCTAATTATCCAAACGCCCAATATGTGGTTTTGTGTCTGTGTATTCATCCATCTAACAAATGCAACAAATAGACATTGACGCGCCCGTGGCCAGTGTTGTGAATCTTTAATAGAAGAAGGAGAAGACCAACGTCAGAGTGCGCACAAGTGAGCGAGAGACGAAGAGAAAAAAAGGTGGTTGGGGTTACAGTTTGTGATTTAGCATTGGCAGGACAGCAGACGCTCTTCTTCCTGCAGTGAACCTCACAGACATAGAGCCACACAGTTTATAACATATCATCGAGGAGCAGATTTGGTAATGAAAATTCAGTGTTTTATAAACCAGGGTCCATTGTACATGCTTGATGCAAACAAGTACTGCACAGCCCATTAAAAACCAAATAAATGGCTAAAGCATATGTGTTTTTTTCCTGAGTTTCAGTAAACTGAGCCTTTAGTCCATGGTCCTACAATTGTATATTTATCAATAAACTGATTTTTAAGAGGCTACTGTATATATTGAGATTCGGGGAGTCTGGCAGTCTGTATTTATAAAATAAATTTCAGAAAAATATTTGAGTTCTGTGAAAAAAAAGTACCATAATCCGGTAAAAATGTCTTTTATGAAGCGTGAAATGTGTGGCACTCATTTCCTAACACCGTCTGCAGCCGTCTACATACAGTAAATTCACCACGGAAACATTAAGAAAAACACCATTACAAATTAACGTTACAGCAGAGTTTGTGCAACAACAAAAAAAAAAGGAAAAAAGAAAAAAGGAAACGATCAAATTTCGAAAATAGAAAAGAGCGGTGAGCTTACGGCTCGGTTAGCATGCAAAGTACACATGAAACATACTTTAATAAACGGCATGCATTTGATTTATTTATTTTTTTTTAAAAAAGATAGTAAAAACATCTAATATTCAACATTAACCAACCAATTAATGCAAAGAGTAAGGGTCAAATATTCGTTTAACCATAGTGTTATAACAGCTGTGGCAAATGCAAGTTATTTATATATATGTATAAAAATAACATGTAAAACAATACGGTGGCTTTTAGTGAAAAAGCTTAGTGTGCAAGAGTTACAGCAGAGGGAGCATTCCTCCTGTCCTCTCCTGGGTTTTCTCTCTTTGTTTCTCCTTCTCTCCTCGGTCTTTTTTTTCTTTACTCTTCCGGTGTTTGCCCTGGACCTGCCAGCAGCAACTCCGATAGATCCCACTCACTTCCACAGCTTCCCATCAAAGTCTGCGTGAGGAGGCGGGAGAAGGGACGTTGTCATATCAGTAAAACGTCGTCTTTCTTATGTGAGCATGAACACAGCTCTGCTCAGTGGCTACTCACCCATATTGCAGTCTTTGGCCATGCCTCTCTCTTTCAGTAGGTTGTTTTTGTAGTCTGTGGATTGAAATAGACACACAGGTTATTAAAAGGCATTCTTAATGCATTCTCAATATGCGTTTCCTGGTTATGTGACAACGGGGCTTACTGCACCTGCATTCAGAGGTTCCTGGTTACAGGTCTTTAGCTCTGTGCACTCTATTGACATTTCACCTCCGCTGATCACGTTGCCCCTGCACAGAAACCACAAGCGTTAATCTGCAAGCGGCTGGATTTAAAAAGAAATAAATAAAATGACTTTATTGCACAATAAAGTCTTACCGGTCAGACCTACGCAGCTCATACTCCATCCCTGAAAAGAGTAATCAACACACAATCTCAAACACACTGTATCACACTGAAAAATATAAAATACGAGACCATTGTGAGATGCAAGCCAAGGACGAGGGCTGGGACAAACGCACCCACACATACCTCTCTTTTTGCGCCGTCGTGTCAGCACAATGACGGCGACGACGATGAAAGCCAGCAGCAAGAACGTTGCCAGGAAGTAGCCCAAATGCTGCATGAAATAACCTCGGTGCTCGGGGAGAATGACGTTCACCACGGGTGGACTCTCGACCTCTTCGGTCCCTGAAGACAAAACACAGATCAAATCTTCGAATAAACTTCTCGACTCTCCAGCCTGTAGGAGAAACACTGAATATTCCAGAAATGTGCTTTGTTCACCTCATATAAAACAAAAAAGGGAAGTATTGTCGTATCCTAACTGTGATATATCGGATGGGTTTAATGTCAGGGCTGTAAACAGGGATCAATATGAAATGCATTTCTACACAACTAAATGTTTTTACTCTCCCCTGAGGCTTTTTCTTTTTTATTCCTTTCCAAAGGCCAAAGGCAGAAGGAGGGAGGGCAAGAGTTAAACGTCAAAATGCTGTTTGGTGGTAATGACTTCCAGACCTGATGTCATGCAGCTGTTATTTTTTTTTTTTCCCTCTCCTCAGAAAAAAACACAGGCTGACCAGAAAATAGGAGGGGAAGTGTGAGGAAAGAGAGACAAACTCTGTTATGTGGTCTGTCTGCACGTCTGTATTAGTTTTCCATTTAGGCCTTTTTCGCGTCTTCTCACAAACACAGAAGTCGAGTTTCTGCACGCGTGGAAAATAAATCTGTGACACTCTGAGCAGAGCTCATCGGTGAACTCTACAGTCTGACAGACTAAATGCACGTCTGACTGCACTGCAGGCAGCTCGCAGTCTCTCGGTAACCCTCGCTGGTTGTGTAGACAGTTGACAATTGTTATTTAAATAAACACAAGCTAAGAAAACCCACACTGGGCTTGGAGATAATAACAATAACAACTACCAACTATTAAATTATTAACAGTATGATACAGCAAACTGTACTGTGCCACAGATACTACACTATATTAGTATAGTATCCGTGTATATAATATAGTATAGTACCACATTTGCATTTGAGGGGTTTTTCCATGTGTTGTTATGACATTCTCTCAATATTCACCCAAATTCATCTGCATCCTGATCACAGAAGCCAGATCATAGAAAAAAAGAAAGATCACGAGAGACGTTAAATCTTCTCTTCTTGAATATTTCTCTTAAATATAGCATTACTCTGTGGTCTCTCATTAAAGCAGCTAAGCTGGACACTAGTAAAACTAGGCACCAGTGAGGAACTAATGAGGAACACATGCAATGTACCGTCTGATCTGATCACGCTTTCAAAACCAGCCAATCATGAAAAAAAAAAAAAAAGATTATTTATTAAATTTATTCTGCTTTAATCACCCACCTCCGATGTGGGAGCTTGGTTGGCAATTATCACCTGTCATAGTTAAATGGACCTAATGCGCACACAACTGCAAAGACGTGTCCAAGGTCATTGTCTCCAGAGCGGGACTGTCACAATCAGGGGTGAAACAACGTCCCAGCAGTGGCCCATTTCCATTTTCATGACAGATCGGACACGCGTGTACGTGTTGACGGCTGTTTCACATATGCTGCGCAGAGGTTACCCTGTGTTTTTTGCTCCAGTGGGATTTGCATCATTTGCAAGTCGATGAACTGAGAAAGAGCGTCTCCATTTTCAAAGATGAAGACTTGTGCTGAACTGCTGACAGTTCGCAAAACGCCTCCCTCGTGATCACAAAGGAGTAACGTTCGATTCGTTGTTGCCGTGAATAATTGCAGCATTGGGGCGAAAAGCGCTCGTGACGTGTAATTTCAGATGATTGCTGGCGCCCGAGTGAGAACAAACAACTTGGTTTTAATCTAACAGACTCTAAGAGCAGTAGCGGTAGGTGGATTCCAAGATGAGGTCTACTCAAAGGAGGCAGGCAGGATGCCATCTATCCACGTGTGCATGTCTTCACAGCCTACTTATGGAGCTAATAAACAGGCTGTCCTTTCTTTACAGGGGAGGAGGATCTATAGTCTAACACATACCTTCATCCCCTCCCCTTTACTTCTCTCTTTCATGTCACAGCTGGCCCAGATGTTGAACAGATGTGTCAGACTTCCTTGTAACTGCTGGTATACATGCTTATACCAGGGGCCGATACACATCGGCAGAGAAACGGGGCAAACCGGGAGAAAGGACGAATAAACAAAACTGGAGATCGAGTGTAACCAGTCTAGACACGTGGTTGGGACTTTTGGAAAATGAGGTCAAATGGAGGGGGAAAAAACAGGAGATATGACCCTCCACTCCCCAAATTACTGGCTGTTGGAGCTGACTCCTCTGCGAGGCGCAGTGAAAGTCTCTCCAGCTGTAAATGAAAAAAAAAAAAGAGTAGGGAAAATGAGGCCACTTCCGCTGCAGCCAATTTAAAGCTGTTTACTGTAGACGGCTTCTCAAGCCAGAGCTGCAAATATTTGACTCCACGAAAGAAAAAAGAAATGTTTTTTTTCATTTGAAATCGCGGTAAACTAAACGGGGAGCTTTCATTCTGTCTTTCTTTCCTTCTCAACTAGCTTCTGCATTCCTTCTGCCTCCTCCCTCCCTTTTCCAAACACAAAAACAGAGAGGTCTGAGGAAGGAATTGGCAAGAAGGAGAACTGATTTAACTGACCAACTATGGCTATAAATGTAACAAAAAACACAGGAGTTGTGTTGTCACTCTTTGCACAATTTAGCCAAGGACCATATGGTGGGGAAAAACATTTGCCATCACCGGCGTGTGGAAAAAACAAAACTGTAGTGCGATCGCTCTTGAGGTTTTTTTTTTTATTCTGAGTGGCTTACTTGGCTCCGGGATCTCATTCTGGGAAATTCTCGGTGCTGTAGTGGGTGCGGACGGAAGTGGAGGTCCCACAGTGAGTCTGAAGATTCGTCTTTCCTGCAGGCCGCAGTAGTGGTGATGCAGGTGGCAGGAGTACAAGCCTTTGTCAACAGGCCTCAAGTCAGAGATGGTCAGTGAGAAGTCCCCTAAGGTAAAAGCGTCCTCCGCCACGCTCATCTTGCTCTGGGCAAAGAGGGGTCCATAATCCCGGCGCTCTCCAGAGGCATAGAGGTCCACCAGGCGGTCTGCTTTATCAGGACGCACCCCCGGCGCCTGGAAGTCCCAGTGTGCAACTTGCTGCTGGTCCTCCTGCACGCCCTCTCTCCACAGGGGGCGCCGGTTCACACAGGGCAACACCACCGAGCTGCCCAGCAAGACCACGAACACAGTCTTCTCTCCATCCCAGTAACGTTTCTCTTTTCGAGCTGGAAGCACACACATATTAAAAGCTTGACTGTTCAATCATGCTTCATGCCTCACACGCACATTAACCTCTACAGCTGGGAGGCCTCACCTGACTTGGTGACATTAAGCTGGATTTGAATGGATTGGTGAATCTGGCAGTAATGATGGTGCAGATTGCAAGTATAAACCCCTTTGTCAGTTGCAACCACATCTGAAAAAGTAATAAGCGTGCAAACAAAAACATGAGGTTAAGTTAGAAAGGAGTGAAATGTTGATGCAGCTACTGGAAAATATCAGGAAGTCTCACTGTTGATGATGAGGGAGAAGTTGCCATCGTTGAACGAAGAGTCTGGGATGGAAACGCGTCCCTTGTTAAAGCCGTTGTAAACCCTCTGACGGGCTCCAGGAGACATGTCCAAGACTCGCTCCACAGAATACTCCGGGCTGCTGCGGACCAAGTCCCAGTGCACCACCCTCTGACGGTCCTTCAGTCTGTCCCGGGTCCACACCATGCGGGGGCTGTGGCAGGGCAGAACCGCCTCAGACCCTGCGGGGAGGGTGATGTTCTTGGCCTCCACCACCACACCGAGCCTGTTGCTGCTGCTCTGACCCCATGCTGGCACAGAGACATAAACACATGGACATCAATCAATCAATCAGTGCAGCAATGACAGAAGGAGAAGCGTCAAATATAAATGCACAAAGCACTTTGTTAAGGTGTTTTACCTCCTGGCAGGAAGAGCACAGCAAGAACTGAAAGACAGGAAAAACAGGACTGATTAGATTTTGAGCACTTAAATCATACTTTCTGCTAATTTACATACCAATGGAGTCTTGATAGATGTTAATAATATGACTCAGAATAATGTTGAGGTGGCTCAAGAGTTTGGGCTCTGACCTGGACTGACCCAGCGCTCAAAGATTTAAGCGTTAGAGCAGATGTGGGTTCAGCGAGAGGACTGTTTAACGTGACAGATGAAACACAGACATGGTAAAAAAAGCATGATTTTAAAACAAAAAGGCTGCAACGGCAGTACTCTCTGGAATATTCTGATGTTATCTGACCGTAGAGATAGTACATTTTCCTACAGCGCATTTGCTATTTCTGACGCATTTTTCCCACAGTGCTATTTCGTCGTCTGTTTACTGAAACGCCAGCGGAGACGCATGCAGCCAAAGCATACAGAGCCTCTATTCATCCTGGCTGCTGCTGGCCTGTTGCAAGGCCGTGATCCTGAAGGGATGACGAACCGGGCGGCTCGCTTCAGCTCACTTCAGTCACACCGCCTGGTGTCAAAACCAAACACCTGCATATTTAAACTGTACGGTTCATGGGTACAGCGAATAGGGGCTGGATTTCCTGAACCTTTGGCACGATATTGTGTACGGGTAAAGAAATATATGTAGAAGAAAGAAAAGAGGAAAAGGAGAACAAAATCAAATCCAGTTAATCTAATAAAATGGTTAAAAACACTCCATGAAACCATGATAAGCTCTCCAACAGGAACTATGTTTTAAGAAGAGATTTAAAAGCCAACCTAATTTCCTTGAACGGGTCGTTCCAGAGCATCGAGGCCATGACTGGATAAAATAAAGAAGCTCGGGCTGAGGATCTCACGCTGTGCTGCGGTTTGTGCCGAACTGAGAGGAATACAGTGCAAAGTAAGGTCA
The DNA here is from genome assembly GCA_008933995.1 of Datnioides undecimradiatus. NCBI lineage: Eukaryota > Metazoa > Chordata > Actinopteri > Lobotiformes > Datnioididae > Datnioides > Datnioides undecimradiatus. The sequence goes on along the minus strand of WARS01000071.1, from coordinate 5,938,625 downwards.
CAAAGAGCCTCTTAAGTAATCAATAAGATGCTAAAATCAATCCTGCTGGGGGCCAGTGTATTGGAGGCTAACTGGTGCGAAGTGGTCACAGCTGGCGGTTCTGGCTGAAGCAAACAGCAGCTGAGTTCTGCACAGTCTGTGGTCGACTGATAGATGTTTGGCCGAGGCAAGTGACGGACAGATGTGTCTCAAACTGTTGAACCTTTTGGGATAAAACTTCAGACTAAGTTATATTAAATTTGAGATGAGTTTTCTCTACTAACAGCACAGAGGGGTATGTTTCACATCCAGCTCCAGCTCCAGTTATATATGACTAACTACAGTTATGAAGTAGTTAAATAAGCCCCACCTTGACCTACTACAACAGTAAAATGCTACTTACACACGAGTGCCTGACTATTACAGTAAAATGATATACAACAGAATGATTTAAGAGCCCCCTAACTTTCTATTTTGCTAATAATACTTTTGATGAAGAGACATTGTAATGGAGCACTTTCAGACTGCAGGACTGCTACTTCTTCTCAAGTTAAAGGCTTTGAATAGTCTCTGCACAACAGAGTGAAGGCAGTAAATAGCAAACAGCCAGATCGAGACATTCAGCAGCGACCTGACGCCCAAAATCAAGCTGAACAAAATCTGCTTGATACAGGTCAAAGAACGGAAAGATGTTTTGCTCTCGATGGCGGCACATGTTTGATGAGCGCCACATGTGAGCACTACATAACCCTCGCGTGAAGTGTGTGTTCATGTCTGTGTGCTGTGCTTTCTTTACGCAGTGATTTGAGCCCAGCAGAGCATGCACTGATTCCTTAAGTGTACCCCAGTAAATTGTTTCAGCACACACACTGGCATCGGAGAGGAGACCTCATGCTGGAAAACTTTTGGTGGGTTTTCTATTGGAGGGGATAAACTTTCCTGCAGAAGGTAAAAACAAAGTGTCCCAGCCCCTGTAATTTGCTCTCATCTCTCCTCCAGACACACACAGGCCGATGACTCACAGGGCTGGTTTAACACTAAAGGCTTAACAATCTGCTATTAAGTTACTAGCTGTAATAACGGGCATTTACCAAATGACCTGCAAGATCAGGGCTGTCATTTGTAGCCCCAAGGATCGCACGGAGAATCACTTTACAAAATATCGTCCCTCAGGTGAAACGGACAAGAAAAAAGGGTTTTACGTGTCCAGCTCAAACACAAAGCATGTATTTACTCAGCGTAACTGTGTGTGTGACTCATGGATGTTGTGTGTGAGTAAAGTTTACTCAGAGCCCCGTCACAGGTCGAGAATAAATCAGACAAATGTGTCTTGCCGCAGACTCAGCAAAGCGTGCAGAGTTACGTTGAGAGGCCCGGAGAACCCACTGACTCTCCCGTGAAAACACTGGTGGACGTCAGATGAGAGCCGAGATCTCGCAGCAGTTTTTGCCATTTTAATTTGCACTCTATATGAAAATGACCATGATTTCAAGACAGTCATGTTGTGTCGGTTGTCACTGTTACATACTAGAGCATTTCCTGCTAATGTTCACAACACAGGACACAAAACTTGAGCTGTTGCCAAATAAGGAATGAAGACTAACTAGGTGCAAGGTAACCGTCAGTTAATAAATAACTTGAAATCATATTTTTTATTTTTTCATTAGTTAATTAAGAAGCAAGTGAGACAATAATCAAGCGGGGCTTGATTGACTGATGCATGGCTAATAAATACCTTCCCTATAAGTGTATTGTGTAGTCACTCAGTAGACAGTGATGATGACTTATGTCTTGATGAAGTAAAGATGTTGCGTATCACTACATGATCAATTCACTTGTAATTATAAACCTGCAAATTAGATTAAAAATCAATACCAAAGGACTCGTTAACAGATAATTCTCTAGTCAATTAGTAAACTACTACTACTACTACTTTACTAATGACTCATCAATTATCAAGTTGGTGCTTAACTTGTTTCCTGTTATAACTAATCATCAGCCACAATATAAATGAGCTACTCATTAACTTGTGGTTGACTTACAGTTAGTTCTTCATTTGTTGCTCTCTTATCCCTTTATTGCAAAGTGTTTTAAATTAAAACTGGTATTGTAGATTTCCTTGTGAGTTAGTCGTGCACATGCGTTGCTTTCTAATGATTTGTGTGTATATTATACTTGTGGATATTCATGCATCTGATGGTAGAGCTAGATTTGCACAGGATCAGGTGGTGTTAGTACCTCCTTGGGTCACATTTCATGTACATCTGAAAATGCACAAATGTCATAGCCGGAGAACTTGAGAGGAAACTTGTGAGACAGAACCTAGGAGCACCAACTCAGTGTGTGGGCACCTTTTTCTATCACTTCACAGAAAACAAACATGTCAACTTATTATGACCTTCTCATTTTCTGCCTTGAATGAGTAGCTGCACAGACACTCTGCACAGCTCACCATGCTCAAAACAGCAATTTTAATCGTTTCCATACGCTGTTGTTGGTTGTTTAATTCAGACAGAACCAATCATAAACATGGTTGGAGTGGTAATCCCCCTCCTCCGCGACTCTAAGCAGCCCACTCGTGGTGAAACACTCATTACTGACACATATAATGACTGGCTGCAGGATTGTGCTGACTCCTCTACTCAGACCGCAGTTAACTGGAAACACATTGGGCCGAAGCCATAAAAAATCCAGCATACACACAATATCAACGGGCCGAGGCTTGTTGATGTTATTGATGCAGCTTGCAATGCTCAGGTTCACTGTCAAGTCCATGAAACTCCAAACCAGGTGCACTTCATTCTCAAAACTCTGAATATTTCAAAATAAAAGCAGAGGGAGAAAATAAATAGTGTAATCTTGAGCAGCATCACTTGTGCCGGAAATAGGCCCAAAGTTTAACATGAGATTAGGCGGATGAAAAACAGCACAAAAGCCAATAATAATAATAATAATATTACTAAAAACACACACAAGTTAAATCAATAGCCAGAAAAGAATAAATAAGATATGCATAATAGGGACAGGTTCCTGGTTTTTAAACATTGGTGAGGTTCTGCCGCTAAATCCAGTTTAAACAGATATTAATTTTAATAACAATGACATAGAAAAGACAGAATCAACTTTTAAGAAATATGAAAAAAGCCTAAAATGAGTCCTTATAAAAGCTGCACCGCAGTTGCAACATAAGTTAAAAATTATAAATAGTGCAGGGTGATGTGTGGTCAGTATTATATCTTTCATTGCAAATGACATTTTGACGAAAGCATATTAAAGTTATTATTTTAAAAAGGCGATATTTAGGCTTCACTGCAGCCGATCAGACCTGAAAACTGAGCAGCTCTCTGCTTTTGTTCCTCTCGGGTGATTTCTAACCTGGATCCAATTATGCCAAAAAGAAAAGTTTCCTCAAGTTATTTTTCCTCATTTAAAAAAAACCAAAACAAAACAGCAAGACAACTGGAGAACTTACTCTGAAGGAGAGTCATATCGACGTGCATCTTTTTCACGGCGCTGGCGGCGGAGCTAAAGGCCTGACAGATGTGTTGTGCGCATCAACTGATAAAACAAAAGAACGCTTCAAGTTCACCGAGCAGCACCAGCTCAGCTGTATTTTGTTGTATTCCTGCAGGCTGGAGCCTCCACACGCTCCGCCTCCGCCAGCGGATGAAACCCAACACTGCCGCGCTTTGCTGCTGCACAGTCCTCACGAAGACCGTGTGTAGCAATAACTCTGGAAAATGAAGCATGCAGTAAAGGTGCAGTCCTTAACATGTAAACAAAAGGACGGGCCCCGAAACTCAAAACATCCGACTTTAACATTCTGTATATCCGAGACTGGTTTGGTTTGCATTGCATTATGGCTTTAAATACATGAGGTAAAAGGTGTATACATTTCAGTTTTTCCGAAAAATTAAATACTAAAACAAAATCAAACTCCCCAGTTGTATACCTGAAGCTCGTGGGTTTGTTGTTTTTATTTGGGAAGTTACAAATGTGCATAGTTATTAGGCAAAGACCCAATTCATTCTCTGCCTTCTGATCTTAGATAGGCAGGTTTCTGGAAAATAAACTTCCATCTTAGTCGCATGGACTATATGAAGCGTTTCACTACAAGTCAATTTATTCTAAAATAGTTTGCACAATACTGCCCCCCACAGTTCAAACAGGAAAAATAGAAACAGTCCCACGATCTTCAGCGCTAAAATAAAAGCCACAGACAACGGCAGCACGCCATGCTTTGGTCTTGACATAGAAAGGTCTTTATTTGATAATGTGGACTTGGTTTGAAGTAATTGTACATGTAGGGAATACGCTCTCATCACTGAAACATGCTTCAATTACGCTGCGAAGAACAGAAACCGCACGCAAAATGTGCCGACTGACTGTGCGCGAAGTGTGTGCGCAGAGCCGTCCGGTGTGAAGAGGATATGACACGAACAAATCCCTGTCGGTGTTTCTCAGTCCCGTTTCCTGCTTCGATGGTGTTTAATGAAGATCTTAGGCACGCTCCATCCCTCCGGAGCCTTCTTCAGCCCAGCTCGTGTCCAAATCCGCTTCAGATCCTCCTCAAATCGTTTCTGCAAGAAAGGAATCAAACGCACACAGCTGTCAGTGTCAACTTGTAAAGTAAATGTGTATTTAGGTACTTTGGGAACATAGTGTTGAAATTAGAGTGCAGACATACAACATTTTGATCAATTTCAAACAAAATAAACGTTTTCATTCAATACTGATCATCAATTTGATCATATTACAGTTAAATACTACCATTAGTGTTTACATTAGTGTTTATTTCTTATCAAGGTATGATGTGTCCAACAAGAGAAAACCCTCACCTGCTTCTTTTTGCCCCTGCTCTCCAGCACTCGCCTCCTCAAGAATTTAGTCCGTTTCTGCAGCTTCTTATATTTATGATGGTTCATCTTCCGCCGTCGGATCTCCAGAACATTCTTACATCTAAGAGGTGTCGCTGAACCCTCTCCGTCCTCCATAACCGGGACAGAGAGAGGTGGCAGCACCTTCTCTTCCAGAAGCCCTACGTCCTCCTGCGGCTTGGCGGACTCCAGCAGAGGAGGAAGGGAGTAGCGCAGGGAGAGCCAGCTCTCCAGGGGACTTACTGACAGTTTACGTGGCACAAGAGCATCGTCCAGTTCAGGCTCGAACTGAACCCATCGAGGAGGAGATGTGCTGTCTGCTGCTGTTGAGTAGTTTCTTAGTTTCTGATTTAGTGATGAGCAGTAGGAAGGAATAACCGGGTGAACAAATCCATTTAAAATTTCTCCATGGGCTTGAAGTGCACCTGGTTAAATGGAAAAATGACATCTTTAGAATCAATACTTCAAATAATACATAAATACATATAGGAAAGATTATATAGCACATAATTAGACAGCTCGATATTTGTCCATACTTACAGGATGCTTTACGTAATAGACTAAGACGTGAGACAACCTTTGAAGTAAACATCGTTGGCGATCATCCAAATAAAGTCATCGGGAATAAGCTGAGTCTCTACCCCTGTAGACATGGACACAGGAGTTTCATTTACTGATTGATTTGACAGATATCTCCATCATTTGCTGCCATTGTGATACACCATCGTGTTCGACCGCTCAAATTAGTTAGAAGCTGGTGTAGTTAACTGTATTAAAACACAACATACATTGACTTTGCTGACTGAATGCAAATCAAATCAATATTAACTCAATCTGAACTAAATTTTCAGTTACCGGTGTTCAAGCATACACGGTGCAAGGTTTATGCTAATGCTAGCTAGCAATATAGCTCCAGCTTCAACAACAAAGCCGCGAATTTGTCAATTAGAAATATTGCAGTTATTTATGTTTCTGGCACAAATTATCTGACAAAACTATTGTGAGTCTTCTAATAATTTTAATGAGCGAAATAAATTACCTAATATTCCTGTGACCGGGATTTTTGCCGTCAATGTGACTTCAGAGGACCGCTTCCGGCCGGTGCGACACAAATCTAGAGCGTTTCCTGTTTCTCACTCGAACAAAGGAGTTCCGCCTGAGCAGCTACGCAAAAACACGAGTTCAAGAACCAATTTAGCTTTAACTAATAATAATATGAAGACGATCATAAACAAATAAAAGAAAAAGTGCAAAGAGAAGAAAAGTATGCCTACATAAGGAACTAGACGTATGACTTTGCCCAGTTGTGGATAATTGTTGGTTTTACATTAATTATTAGTGCTCTGTGTTCATAAAATAAAATACACAAAAATCTAGACCTATAGACTGTTTTAAATGATTTATAACACTGTGTGGACCACGCTAAACAGCTAGATTCAGTGAAGGCTTAAACAACTCCACTGGAGGGCACCCACAATCCTAGTTGCAGTGTTAAGTGTCAGTGATCTATTAATTGTTTCCATTAAATAGATCAGCAGTTTAATTCAGGAGAGGTCTTTGACCTGAATTCAGCTCGGTGATGAATTTCAAAGTGAGTTAAGTCACTCTTGGGAGAAGTTGAAATGCAACTCCATGTTTGAGCCAAATACATTAAAATGCAGGTAAACTTGTTTGGGAGCATTTGCGTCTCTTCTTGTGACCGTGGCTGTCTGTCCACAATTTATTTGTTTGGGATATTGTTGACTTGTTAAACAGACCGTGGCAACCGAGCACTAAGCAATTTTGTAACTGGGCTACCGAGCAGGATGGAGCTGTCTGTCCTTAATCCAAATGCTCAAAATGGCTTGCAACAGACGATCAGTATTCATCTTATAAATAGCAAGCATTTGAAAAATTAAAATGGAGCTCGTAGCCTGGAGGAAATAAGTGAGACAGAAAATTATACTTATGGTAAGTGGAGTTCCCCAAAATAGGGTCACATGACTTGTATAAACACCAGATAAGTAAAGTTTGAGTGAGGTGTGAACTGTTTTATTAAAAAAAACTAGAAAAATATAACTGATTAAATACCCTAGAGGTTTTACTAATGCTGTGTGACATAAATATTCAGAATAATATAGCATATTTAATTTGACTAAAATAACCATATCATAGCTCTTGTCTGTAGTGCCACTTTTTCTAGTGTATGTGTTATCTTGCAGGGTATGTGCTGGGGGTATTTTTCCACCGTGTTTCAAACATCTGCTGGTGAGCTAATAAAAACCCAGCTTGGCCCCGGGTTATTAAGGCTCACCTCCTCAAAGAACAGGAAGCTGCTGCTGCTGCTGTTCACGCACAAAAAGCTGACCTTCAGTTACCAGACTGACCTTTGTTAGTTCACTTACAGTATGAATGTTTTTGCATATATTCCAGATCTTATTAGCATAAAAATAGGAAAGTCCAGAGTATTTAGAACAGTGTAGACGATGCTATTTGCTACGATTTTCAATTCTTTGTGGTTGGAAGATTGTATTTTTATAAACCTTTTCATGAGGTGCCACGGAAACATTTGGAAAATCTGTTTCAGCCACGATTTCATGTTGACTGATTGAGACTGAATATGTTTCTTTCTTCCATGTGACACAGTTGTATAACCAGGGAAGCCTCCACATTTAGATTGCTCCAGTTTTACATGTGGGCAGCCACATCAAATCATTTATTCATGGGGCTTTCTCTCTTAGCTTTTCAATAAGACGATGGCAAGTGGAACGTCTACAGCTTGTCGGCATTTCACAGCAGGGATTTTCACTATGTGGCACTCAGAATATCATATTCTGCCTGTAAAAAAACAGAATGCTGACAAAAATAAGGTATAATTTAGAGTGACACGACGCAGGGCGAGAGAGTGAGTTTAGAGTAGACCTCTCAGGGCGTTTATTTACAATAAAAACAACAACGACAAAACATTCATTTCATTGTAAATCCTGCTGGCTATTAAAACTATTTGCTTCACTATTCATACGTACACCATCATTTTGTGATGATAAGGCAACTGAAATGATCAGCAGGATGTACTGTGAGATTTCCCTTTTACAGAACAGTCTGAGTAGCTTTTTAAAATAGTTTTCTCCTACAAAACCGTCTCAAAGCAATATTTTAAAGTAACGGTACAAGAAATAAGACGACGAGACATTGTTAACTTGGCAGTAATTGCAAGGTGTTGGTCATTCCCATTTTAAAGGCCTATACATTATACACTATGAACTCCAATGTCTATTTACAAAATCAGTAGTTGTATTCGGAGCTTTTTTTTTTTCTCAGTTTAAAAGCAAATAAATATTCGCTGTTTTATTACAATTGCATTGCAAATTTACCGCACTGAAAGAGATCTGACCCTTGGAAATAGAGCTTTACTGGTGACGACATTATAATTTACTCCAAAGCAACACATGACAGTATAATCGTATGACAGGATGCTGAATGTAGTCACCATAGAGGTACAGTATCAACAGATGTACGCCATAAATGCCACTTCAACATGAACCAAATCAATAAATAAGAACATATATTAGAGGAAAAGTAGAGCAACTCAGAACATAAACGGGTCTCCTCACCAACAGACAAGACACGCAAAGCAGTTAAATCAGTCGTCGATGGATATATCCGTACGTTAGCAGACTACTGTATACAGACAGCGCTGAAGTATAGCCACCGTTTTAGAGAAAATGCTTGAAAATGTATCTGAACATAGCCGTTTCACAGGTGATCCAGACGTTGGCTGCAGAGAAAACGAGGTAAAATGAATCTGAGGGACAAAGTAATCGCATGTTTGGGTTTTAAGGCCATTTCACGTCATCTACAATACAGTCTCTTCACTGTGGTGTCACGTTTCAAATCTAATCTTTGACATTTAGGTGGTAAAGGAAGGTGTGACGTCGACCAAGCTTTTGGACTTTACCCAGAAAACGACCACATTAAACAGCGTCCGACGGATCACTTCTATGTCAGACTTTCTGTTAGAAAATGCTCATCTTTGATACTGAATATTTGGTATTGTTTATTTTGTTTGAGATCTTTATTGACCTTTGTCGATTTGGTAAACCATCCAGGCAAATTATCTTCTCATTGCTGCAGCAAAAGTCCTTCTCACAATCTTGGCTAAGAGCTCAGTGGCACCGTCTTTACCCTGAATAGCCAGCGGACTTGGGCTTCAACACAAACTAAATCAAAGGTTTTTTTTGTTTTGTTTTGTTTTTTTTAAAATAAAACATTTAAATGTCTCGATAAAAATATGCACTTTTGAAACAGGAGGCGTGGAAATGAAAAGACGTACATCCAGGCAACACACGTGTGGACAGGCCGAGAGAAGAGTGGAAGGAAACAAACACTGTGCAAAAGCTGGCCCTTCTTTGTGCGTCGTCCTCTCCAGCGTCCTCCAGGTTTCTGGATATGCTGCACTCTGGCCCTCACTGAGCAGCAGACCGGCCAGGCTCCACCTGCTTTCTCTGCTCTTCCTCTGCTTCCTCGTCTTCCTCCTTCTCGTCATTGGTCATGGCGAACGCCTGCACTTGTCTCATCTCCCAGAGGGATTGTGACTTATGGGAATGCTTTGGGAATAAGAGAGATGCCCGGTCAATATTCTCCAAAAGGGACAGTTTAAGTTTTCTGAAGTCTTGTCATATGAGATACTTATTAATAGTCAGTGTATTAAATAATATTAGTTTAAATGTACGCAATTATCAGACAGCTCTCTCCAACAGGAAACTGAAGGTGTTACGCTCTTTTCAAATCCACCAGACTCTCTTTAACAACAGTAACCTTACCTTAAAGAGCGGGGCTTGCCGGTCTGGTCCGCCGCCTCGATCAGGTTTGTTTTGGGTCATTGTGTGCCTTTAGTGAATTATAAATAACCAACTAAGACACCAAAGTATCGCAAAAACACAAGAAACAAATCGATCAAAGAGGCTGTGGACCAGCAGCTCCTGTGTTCAGGACAGCGGAACGACTGTTTTTGTCAAAGTCTGGCAGATTTAAAGCGAGCGTAGACGAACGGAGCAGCTTCAGGTTCCTGTCAGAAAGGGCTCTCTGATGGCAAAAGGAAGCTGTGAAAGTGTTCTAAATATAGCGCGCACACACTGATATTTATTTTTTTAGGTGGGCCCCTTCTGACCTCATGCACAGCGTGAGGACTGCAGGCTGCGGTAGGTGAGATCCTGAAATACCTAATACAACCTCACTTTATAAAGCCTGAATTATCAGTTTAAGAAGGCACTCATATCATCAGTCACTTAATAAACTAACAATATTTCTTTGTGTACAGTGTTTCATGGTTTATCTTTGCATAGTTTTACTCTACTGACTGAGAGACCAAGAGGATGTGCACAGGAAGTCTAACCTGAAGATGGAGATCCAGGATACAACCAGGTGGGTGGAGCTAACAGTTCTGCACACAGCGGTGCGCAGTCAGCAATAAAAAACAACAGACAAAGCAGAAACAAATATCAGCAGTAGCACGCAGAAAGAAATAAAAATACCTAAAGAACAAAATCACACAGAGCAACAGAGGTGACTTAAAGGTAGCTGACAGCTAACTGACTCCAGGACGGCGTTGGCTCACCGATGAGGACTGATGATCGTGTGGTCGTTCCAGTTTGATACGGATGTCTGCCCCTTTCCCCCGATCAGGTTTACCAGGCCCTGAAGGATGAGTCAACAGTGTATTAAACCAGTCACACGTGTCATTATATCCCCAATCACAATTTCCACAATCGAGTTACGGAGCTGATGATTGCATTCTTGATTCTCCTTTAACCATAGTTTTAGCATCATAGGGGAAGTTTGTTTTTTTTGTGGCTTTTAGGGAAAAAAAAGGGCAGATTGTGTAAATTTAGTGTCTCTTGAAGCGGTGACACTCGCTCCTCGTTGTGGTTCTTGTGATTCTGCTTGTGTTCTCGGAGCAGCGCTGCGTTAAACAGCCGTCATTCACAGGAAAACAGAACATTTTCAAGGCTCAATATAGTGAATTTAGACACGGGATTCTGTGGTTAGAATAGGAATAGTGCAGGAATTGAATTTCTCTCACTGTTTTTCTACTGCGCTCCAAAAAAAATTGACCAATCGAAAATTGTAATATCCTGTTCATTTCATGTTGACCCACAAGGGAGACTATGGACATGAGAGATAACATCCATTTCACTGATGATCCATTAAGCGTTAACTAATCAAAAAAACTCTTAGTCACTTAATTATTTTTTTTTTAGTGGCGAGCGACAGAAGTTGATGATATATCCTGCATTAATTCGTGCATCAGTCATCGTGAGTCATTGCATGCTTTAGATGAGCATCAGTAAATCAGTGAGCATCTGTGCTTTCGGCACCTACCATGAACCGTTTGTGAACGTGACAAGTAATTAAATCATGCATGTGCTCTGGTGGATCCACAGCGTTAACATTAAAAGGTTGGTTTAGACTTTTTTTTGCTTTGTTTTGTTAAGTCATTTTTCAGTTTTCTGGAGCCTCTTCTCTCCTCTTCAAAACACACCACCTCTCTCACCTGGGGAGTTCCCACGACTGGTGGTACTGGTGCAGCTGATGCTGTCCTCCAGCCAGGTGCTGTAGGTGAGGGAGTCGCGCTTGTGCGGCGTCCCTGCAGACGACAGACTCTCCTGGACGGTGCACGGGAGACAGACGCGACAGAACCATTAAATACACACTTATAAGCCTTGTTTTCATGAGAACATACTAACTGAGTAAACCACTTACCATGCCGGTGTCATAGTCCTCTGTGGCCTCTGTCTCATTCTCCTCCACCACACTGGCGAAGCTGCTGGCGTTGGAGGAGGAGCGGGAGAGGTCTTGACCCTCAGGGATGGATGGGGCCCTGCCACCGAGATAAGAACTACACCCTGGGTTAACCACCCTCCAGCACAGCCAAACCTAATTTTATCTTATGTACAAGACACAGTTATTCAACATGCTGCCACAGCTGAGGATCACCCGGCGCCTTACACAAACACACGTTTTTTTCATCGTCTTTGTGACCTGTCTGCTGTACACACCTGTTCTTGGTGGTCGTGAGCACCTCGGGGGAGCTCTGATTGGACGAGTTGTCAGATTTGGGGTCTTGGGAGACGTGACCACTGTCAGGGGTCTTCTGGGTATTTGGGGAGCTCTCTCTACTGCTGCATTAGACATTTAGGATAAAATATCACGAAAAGTAAATAGGGTTTAACACTGAAAACAAGTAAAATATGAGCCGTACGAGGGTTTAGATTAAGTAAATGCAGCAGTACTTTAAGTTTTTCTTCTCACCTTTTCTCCTGGACCTCCTGAATGTTTTCAATACCGATGGCGCTGCTTCTCCTGGAGCTGAAAGGACCAGACTTTTTCCTTGTTGGGCTTTTCCCCGGGATTATCAGAGACTGCCAAGCAGAGAGGAGAGATAGTCAAAATACTTCTAATACCTGAGATGTCTCTGAGTAATATTAGGTTCATCTCAAAAGCTTATCAATCAGCTTATGTGTTTATTACTGAGGGGAGATAGTGGTCATTTTAATTTAACCATTTAAATGTCGCTTTCCTGGATTCATCACCCTGAATTACGAGGCTGAACGGTAGCACTGCTTCCTTTGAGTTGTTACAGTGATGAAAAAAAAAAAAAAGTTAAAATATGCACTTAGCGGCTTAATGTCAAGCCCCGGTGCCAGTCTTTCAGCCAGAGCAGAGCACACTAAGGCGGGAGATGAAAGATGGATTTAAAGGCTCCAGGGCCTCGCACTGAATATGCTTTCTCAGCGACTGCTTTGTTCATTCAATCTCAATTCAAACCCTTTTAAAGCTCTCAAAATAAGAACTTGAAAAAAAAAAAAAAGCTTTTCATTCGATGTGGCTTCAAAGAGCAGGAGGGGGATTCTTTTTTTAAAAATAATTTCTCTGTAAGGGGGTCATTAAATCATTAATATTCATCGTTTTCTTTAAACAAATTAAGAATTAAGCATACTGGAATTAAAAGAGGACTAGAGAAGGTGAACACAGCACCACAGTAAAGTAGATAGGACAGTGAGAATAGAAGAAGATATCAGATGTTAATGAGGAGCCAAAGGTGGCTCACTTGTATCACCGATCTGTTTATCGCTTAATAAGTGAATGATTTGTGATGCGTAATACTAAAATGACTTCTAGATGGTGGGCTATGTGAAATCCCATAGATTGGAATTGTTAAAACAAACAACAAATGATAAGATATGGAGAATATCTATATCTGCTGTTGTTTTATTTATGTGATATATCCTGCCCGTAACAGGCGATGCACGCTGTGTTGAAATGTACAGAGAGGTGTGTTTGGCCACGATGCAGTGGAGCCATGCAGACATAAAAAAAAGAAGCAAAGAGGAGAAGCGAGGAGTTAGAGAGTAGTTAGAATTAGACATGAACCTCTTCTACTGTTCCTATCCCTATGGCACTGCCTCGACGTCCATATTTACTGGGACTTTTGCCTGGGACAAGCAATGACTGAGCCACGCAGGAAGAGGAGAGACAGACAGAGAGAGAGAGATACAATGAGGACAGAGGACAAAAGGAGGAGAGGAGGGTAAAGGGGTGGGGAGGGAGGAGAGAAAACATGAGATATATACAAATATATATGAGATTCCATGCAGTAAGTCATGTCGTTCAAAGGAAATACAAAGCACGTGTTAACTGGAGAATACAGAGGGGGACATTTTGGCTCCCATGGGTGCAACAGCAACACAGGCAGCTGAATGGGAGAGAGAAGCGATGAGCCAGTTATGTGAGCCATGTGCCTGTATGAGAGAGGATGAAGAAGAGATAAGAACAGCAGAGGAGGACACACAGCATGTTATACGTTAGGTTTCTCATCAAAGCGGGGGTTACGGGCACAAAGCAAGCTCGAGGTACATTCGGTAATACAGCATGTCGGTTCATAGCAATAACAGTGAGCTGGTTTTGAGGGCGGATCCTAAATGTGAACTGGAAATACAGTGTTAATGTGGGGGCCTGTTTCCATCATACACGTGGCTAAAACTTCTTGTCCAGTGCCTGATATAGAAAAAAAAAAGACATTTTATGACGACTTTGCATTAAAAAAAATACCACATCTCCCCGAAACATACGGCATGTAATACACATATCAGACAGGCAGCATTATGCACATTCACCGTTACGTGAAGACCTTGTAACTGCACATTAAGCGGGGCTACATGTTTAAGGTTTCCACCCTGTGAGCTGATGATTTCACAGCGCGGCACTCAGCGTTTCGCAGAGCCAATTGTGCGGAGAACGAAAACAATAAAAGGAGGGAATGTGGAGATACAAGGTCTTTACGTGAGGACGGAAACAATCATTTGTTCTTTGCTGTAGTCACAAACGTCGTGTGATGTCGAAAAAAAGAGTCCACAAGCTGTAGCTGGCATGCACACACACACGCGCGCGCACGCACACACGTTGGCACAAACGGGACTCAACCCACATTCATTGGGATTCCAGTGAGCACTTCTGAAAAGTGCAGTTGCACGGGGATTTAAATACTTTAGAAAAAAGGTAAAAACAGTAAGTAGAAGCAGCTTTAACCCAGGCGGGAAATTCACCTTGTGTCCTGGAAGCATTCAAGGCTACGAGTGTCTGGTCATTTCATCTTGTGGCGGCAGACAATGTGCAACCGTTGCAATGTGAGAGCCAAGTTTAAGACCCAGGCTTAAATGCTCCGCTTAACCGGGGGTGCAGGCCTCCTCTGTGAGAAGTTAGTGCAGCAGGCAAGTGAGGGAGGAAGGGGCATTAACTCTAGTGGAGCTGCCGGGGGGGAGGCAGAGGGAGCGAGGCTCGCCTCACTCGAGAGCAGGAGGGGTAGCGCTGTACTTACTATCCCTGGGAATTTGGGGCTCTCTGCGGGGTCGTGGTTAAAGCTGCTGCTGAGGCTAGTGGAGACTGTGTGCGGCTTCTTGAAAGCAAGACCCATGGCATCCATAGACTGGCTCCTGCTGCGGATCACCCGCTACAGAGAGAGACGAGGAGGAGGAGATACATTCAGATGGCGCTGACCCCTGTGGATCCCCTCAGCATCGCTGTACGGCGTTTCAGGCCAAGAGGAGCCTCGGGGCTGAACAGTGACCACTACAGGCAGAGAGCACTGGCCTGATTCTAATCCTGACAGACAAGGAAGCGACAGAGAACACTGCTAAGCTTAAGTGCCCGGAGGGTAGAGGGGGTTCAGATGAGTCATTATGTGTAGATAGGTGGTAAGAGAAGAGAGGGGAAGTAGAGGGGCCAAGTGGCTCGCAGACATCTGACCACACTGAGATCAAACACAGCCAGGAGAAGTTTAAAGCCCAGTGCACCTCCTTGCAGGTATGGAGTAGAGTGGAGAGGCAAAGGCATCTGATGGTGAAGGAAACCTATCCGTTATCTTTGATATTATGACTTCTAAAGATGACAGAATCATATAAACAAGTGACCAGCGGCCGAACACTGGGGGATGCGGAGAGAACAGCAGCACAACACAGCCAGGAAGCGTGAGAAAGGAAAGCTGGGAAGCCAAAGGTGGTGTGTACCAGCAGGAGCAGCAGAGCTTCTCTTCATTGAGATTCATAGACACTGAGGGAGACTGATAAAGCCCTTAAAGCCCACAGCTTGCACACAACCAGAGAGAAGACGCTTCATCTGGGAAACATCTGACAGCTGGTGCAAAAACAATTATCATATCTACTGTTGCTGCCAGTTTCTGTGCAGCAACAGTGATCTTTTTGGACTTAGAACAACACCTAAAGGGATAGTTCGGGTTTTTTTGAAGTGGGGTTACACAGTCAGTGTGTTACCAACAGTAGGATGGTGGGTGGCACGCCCACGGTTTGTCGTATGTCACTCTCTCCTAATCCACGAGGCTCCTTTGACAAAACAGTTATTTTACATTGTGTGTTTTTACAAAGCTCCTGTTGTTCTGCTTCCTCCATCATTGAGTTGGGCTGTGTAATCGTTGAATGTACAAAGAGTTAGCTCGGATTCACCAAACACGCTTGAGGCATACCCCAATGCCGCCATTTACTGTACGAAACACACTGACATTAGAGAAGTACCTCATACAACACCACTTCAGAAAACCTGAACTATGTATTTGAGGAACAGTTTGACATTTTGGCATTTTTGCCATTTTCTTTCTTGACGGGGGTGAGATGGGTAGATCAATATCTCTCTCAAGTGTGCACTCTACATGAAGCTATCTCAACCTGCCACAAAGACTAGAAACAAGGGAAAGCAAGGCTAGCTGTTCCCCCCTGTTTCCAGCCTTTCAGCTAAGCTAGGCTAACTGTTTGCTAGTGTTAACTTCATATTGGTCAGATACACACGAGAGCGGTGTCTATCTTCTCGTGTAACCGTTGGAGTATTTCCAAAATGTCAAACTAGATATAAGCTCGGTGGTCGTATAAGCTAAAACACAGACAATTAATCAGCACAAAGAACTTTTCTTTTTTGAAGCAGAGAGCTGCAGAAAGTGAAGCTGTCAGTTTGAAGCCCCGGCCTCCGCTGCTTCCTCCCCAGTTACCTTGAAGGACTCAAAGAAGCCCCCTCCTCCTCCGCTGCCGTTCTCCAGTTTGTCGTCCTCCCCACCAACGCCCATCATGGCCTGGCTGTTCACGTGGAGCTCCTCATACAGGGTCTCTAACAAGGCCGACCGTGTTCGTTCCTTAAGCACGTGCACAAACACAAAGAGGGAAATGAGACAAAGGGGGAGCAGAGATGCAAATCGTAGAAATGTTTCAAGAACTCACTTCTAATTTGGCAAATTTCTCAGCTTTGTAGCAAGCATACTCTGCATTGATGAGCTTAGTAAAAAGGAATTCATGGAATTCAGGGCCCTGGAAAGAGAAGAGTAGAGAGAGACAGGTTATCATGTCAGAAACAAAATGATCTGAAATGTGATCTGGGTACAGGATCCTGGAGTTCAGGTCTACAAGTTCTTCTTCCTCTTACTTTTTTAAAGACAGCAGGGTTTGGGAGCGCCGGACCAAAGAAAGGTACATCATCCCGTGCGGTCACTGACACCTCAGATTAAAGAGTAAGATCAAGTTCAATCAAGTGTTCATCACGGGAAGCAAAGTCAGCCCATGTTGACGGAAATAGGTTACCTTGTAGAGAACATTGTCAGAGCACGGGTTGACCACTTGGACCACGACGTAGGCGTGGAGAAAGTTGGATGCGATCATGTCGGGTACGAAGGGAGTGTTTTCTTCTTGGAATACGATGGCAACAATGTCGTTCCCTATGTGCCTCTTTCTCTGCAGCTGCGAACCACCAGCCACATAGCAACTTATTACAATGCAACGGTAATTTCATGCAAAACAGGCCTCTCTCAAAAACAATACTGACGCCAAGCACTGGTCGATGTACTGTACGAATGCTGTTTGTTATCTGCAGGTTTCATAAAGCAGGAAATCTGGCATGAGCACAGCTGATAAATTGGGTCAAACTGTCTGAAACGATATGAAAAGATGAACTGACAATTGCTTTTTGTGATGTACAATTAGACCTGGTTTGTGCCGAATGTAAAGCCCAGAAATTATAAATAATTGCAAAGAGCAGCTCACTCCTCACTCTTCCCTCTCCCTGTCCCACAATTGAGAGTGTGTTAGTCTCTAAAATGCCACCAGGGAGCGCTGTTTCCCCCGGCAACAACCCAAACAAGCAGTCTTACACCAACATACAGACATCGCCTGGTCTGTGTTTGCACAGACCACGATAGCAAATGGTGTGTGATCCTGCACCAATTAATCACTGATTGTGTGAATACGTGAGACAGAGAAGGAGGAGGACGCGGCCGTCTGAGCCGTGCAGCACTGCATCTCAGCTTTAAATCACCGTGAGGGAGGACGGCGGCTCCTACATGCAAACACTAAAGCATAAATTGAAAGTGATTCATGTTTACTACCACAGGTTTTTTTTTTTCTGCAAATATGTGCTGCGGTTGTTTGGCACAATTTGCAAAATATAGTACCAGAGGAAACCTGTCTGACTGCTCGTAGTGAATCATGAAAGGTGTGTTAGTCCGGTATTGCATTACAGTACCTGCTGGGTGTCCCCCTCTGTGTAAGGCAGCTTTGTGGACACATGGAACATGACCTCTTTGTTGCGGTAGTTGCAGTAGACAGATTCAGTGCCAGTCTGCCCGTGAGTCACGTCTAACCCTCCGCGGAAACTGCAAGCGCACAGAAACCATGTCTAACAAGATAGACTCCACCATCACAGCAGCAGCATGACCATCAGTCCTGTAGCTGGCCTGATATAATGTAAATTGCAACTGGCATCGTGTCATGTGAAATGCATGATAGAGTATATATAGTGCCTTCAAACCAAACTCAGATCCTCACCCTTTAAAGTTGTGCAACTCAATTTTCTCTCCTAGAAACTCCAGGAATTCTACAAAGGCAGGACTCTCATCACTGTTGCCAAACAGCTCTTCCTCTGAAGTCTGTAACCAGTAAAAAAAAAAAAAAACACCTCATAAAACATCAAGGCTCGGAGGACAAAATGGCTTCAGCAGCTACAAGTTAAAAGCCCAGAGGATGATTTGTACGGTAGAGTGTGTTCTCTCCTCTACGATGTTAGCGTCCAGTAATAATGGCACTTACGTCTGTGTGTTACAAATAAACAAGCGGGGAGGACGACGTCCGGGAAGCAAAATGATAACTGATCACAAGAGGTAAGATTTGCATACTAGAGTGACAACAAGGACACAATGGGGATTTTATGCAAGATGCGTTTTTACTGCAGCAGATCATCAGGGTCAATGGCCGGACGCAGGAAAGCGTATGTCGTGTGTGTTTGGCACTCTTGTTCAAACAAACCTGCATTTGCATTTTGAGATTACAGGGGTGCAGCAGTAGGTCTGACAGAGGCTTTAGAGATGTGCTTCAGGAGACTTGAATAATCAGCTGTGATAGACTGTTGATCTATTGACTGTTATCCATTGTTAGCAAGTGGAGTGGTGAGGTAAACACAAAAGACTGCCTGAACGCGAACACAAAATGTGGCAATAAAGAAGCTTATTGAGCATTTCTCTTTTGTTGTCAGTATGCAGTACACCTACTTAACAATCATGCCTTTCACTTAGAACCCCTCCTGCATGCAGTGTGAGCAGAGGGTCCTCATTGTCTTTTCTCCGAGGTGGCCCTTGGCTCATTTACAATATATTTAACAATGTATTTAAGCCACTGCAGGCTTTAGGGGGTTCAACAGCACAGATCTCCACACGCGGAGGTCTCCGTTCGAAGATACAAGTGCCCTCGGCAAAGCGTTCGATAGCTCTTCTGCCCCCGACACAAACAAGAGGGCCGTGATTGCCTCAGAAAATGAGAGGGAGTGCTGCAGACAGCCACAGTGACTGGGCCGAGCTAAAAGCCATAATTAAGACCGAGAACGACTGAGCATAATCAGCTTCCTTGAGGAAATCAGAAATTATAATGTATTGTACATTATAACTGTTCATGGACTGAACCCAGTGAATATAAGGGATACATGCACACACGTCCATGTCATGCATCGCTCACCTGTCCAAACTTTTGATAAATGACCCCAAACTTGAAATTGTTGCTTATCACGTGTTCATCGAAGGTGACAATGAGTCTTGAAGCCTGTGAAAAAAAATGTACACATGACACTCGTGTTCTCAGTTTTTCAAGTCAAGTATTAACATCGTTCTTGCTGCAGCCATCCCTCCTGCTCATCAAAGCCATTAAAGGCTTTGCTTGCTAGCACGCTACCAATGTGAGCGATAAAATCCACAGTCTCTTGTTTTTTTTAAGGTTGAGCTTTGCTCTTTTTGCATCCCTGCGCTTTAAATCGTCTGACGTGTGGGACTAGAAAGGGCAAATACAGCAGCTGCAACTACGCAGACCGAAACCATCTCTTACTTTTGGATAAAGCACAGGAAAAAAGCGGTCCACGTTGACCTCTTCACAGACAAGCTTTGATTTAGAAAAGAGAGAAAGAGAGAGAGAAAAATGTCAGAATGTGGTTAGAGACTGTCACAGAGGATCAATCACTGCGCAGTAGAAACAACCCTTCTTACTTTGGCCATTTGGACCACATTGGGGAACTCTGTCAGGCAGGAGATGGGGATCACGTCGTGGTAGGTTTTCAGCTTGTTCCTGGTGAAGTCATAAAACAATCAGCGCGGTTTCAAAGCCAGTTGATGTGATGCAACATTTCTCAGAACCTATCAGATGGGAAAGAGATGATCCGGTTTGGACCATCATCAAACTTCCCCACCCTCGCCTCTCTTTGCCTTCTCTCCCTCCCTGCATCCCCACCCACTCGCTGGCCTAAATAGTCCATCTGTTACTCTGCTGTGGGAATGACAGCGCTGTTGACACTCTCTCCAGCTTTATGACTCTTACGATAACACCCATGCTGGGAGGATGTGTTTATCCAGTCAACACTGGGCATTTTAGGAACAAAATAAGATGTGGATTATTCTGCGCTCGTTTCCTGTTGATCATGAGAGCGGTGACATTTTGCCGTGAGCCTACACATTCATTGCTTCAGATGCTGACGTGCAGCGCGCAGACTTAAAGGTTCAATTTTCTCTCCAAATGAAGCGACGTTGTGCAGCACAGCGTGTGCATAATGAGCATTACCTGAGCATTAGACGGAGATGTTCCTGGTCGCCAATCACATCGTACTTTAAAGAGAACACCAGATGTCCAAGGGCACTGTCCACTGAATAGTAATTAAAGTGTTCCTGAGGGCACAGTGCACAGATACAGTCATTAGTCTCTGTCGTAAACAGAGTGCACGAGACGTGTGCGTGCACCCCAGTCATTACCCATATCTTCCCAATCTGAGTACCTTTTCTTCCTTTGTTGCTCTGCTGCTACAGGCAGATCAAATTTGTTCATATTATGCGCGTGTAAGAACAGGTGGCAAAGCCTAATGCATCTTCATTAGCAACAGCGTATGAGGTGCCAAACAGTGAGGCTGGTCGCTGTAAGTGGTTTACTCAACTGGGATACGCTTATTGCTTATTCATTTCATTTACGATAATGAGCAAGAAGTGAAATTGATTGTGAAATATTCTATGAGAGTAATGAGGCTCATTTGAGGAGGAAGGAAGCTGTTATAATGAAGGCCTTTACGACTTCAGTAATATCACTTTGAAAGCAGAGCACGCCTTTAAAAAAAAAAAAGAGTGGAACTGGCTTGATGCCTATTCACAGCCATACAAACTGAGCATGGGAAAACTGCAAACTAACTAATGTTAAAAGAGAAATTCAAAGCTGGATGAAGACCAATAAGATAAGCTATATTATGCAAGATAAGGGGGATTTGTGAAAGAATGCATTCAACAACCAATGCAAATCAATCTAACAAGCGGTTAGATCAAAACAAGCAAGCGCCGTCAAACTGTTGGAGAAGATGCAGCCAAAGTTTCATTTTGTCATGTTTTTTTGGGGTTTTGTTCCAGCTTAAAGTCTTTTAGGAAACAGTAATTATAGAAATAGAATTTTTTATTTCTGCTCTAAAAGTCCTTCATAAATCATGGTTTCATAAATCGTGATCAGACGTCGCGACTTGAGGGAAATAATCAGTAAAATGAGTCAAATTAAACCTTGGGGCGAATGAAAAGGCTTATGTTAAAGTTGGATTGAATGAAATTTAATGAAGTTAATGAAGAGAGATTGGGGAAATGAATTCAGTGTGAGAAACAAACATATGTGCAACATATGAGCATATAAATTTATATACTAGATTATTATTTTTATTATTATCACAACAGTGATCTGTCTGTGTGGTCCAAGTGTCTCACCTTGCCCAGGAAGTGTTTCCGGTAGATCATAGCTGTTGTGTTACATTCCAGCTTGGTGCGGGTGTTTGGGGACAGAGGCTGCAGCTGTTCGGTGTCCACGGTGTCACTCAGCTCATGGTTAGTGCCTTCGATCCAGTAACCCCCAAACTGCGGCAGGAGGATGAGAGGAAAGGGGCTTTTTCTGCCCAACACCTGTGCCGACATGCAAAGTGACAAGGGTTAAGAAACGCGACGGCGTAAAATGCAAAAGTTATTTCAGGAACCGATGCCACAAACACGAGTAAAAGCGCTGCGGCAGCACATCATCATCCCACCTCATGGACACTTGGGTATGGAATGTAGTCCTCCTCAGTCTGCGGAAACAGAGAACAAAGCTTTGTTTCTTCATCAAAGTGTAAAAAAAAAAAATAAATAACCACGCTGTCCAACTCTATGATCCCATGGGACGCTGTTTGAGAGTAATTGCATAACCGTTATGCAATGAAAATCAATTTGGCATCTACATAGGAATCAATGCATTGCTCGATTAGAGAATAGCCATTATTTGGCAAATTGACAGTTTAAAATACATTATTACGTCAGCATCACATCCTGTTTAGTTCTTTGCTGCTGGGGTGTCTGCAGAGCAAAGTAACTGGACAGATGTGATGCTGAATCCAAACAAAATCGGTTGGTAGAGACCAAGGCTTGAGAGCATCGAGCTGCATTATGAACAACACTGTGCAACAGCGCGGCGAAGTAATCAACCCGTCTGGCAGAGCAAGATATGGTGGAGCTGTCGAGGGACAATGACCGCATCATGGGAATAATACTGTGTCTCTACATGGAGAGTCGCACCTTGAGTGGGGGAGGAAAGGTGCATCTCTGCTCATCCATTCTGTTGCCCTGCAAGAGAAGAGGGAGAGATAACAAAACCCAGAGTGAGACAGACAGAGAGAGGGGCCACACTCTGCCGTCAACACAGCAGAAGAAATAAAGAGTCGACTCAAATAGCTAGATTCAAATGCATGTCGTTGATTAGACAAAGAAAACAATCTACACAGAGCAGCGATACAGTCGTGCTCTTAATTACTACAGCGACACAAACGGGGAGAGAATTATCAACCTCGTTGCATAACAGCACAGTTTCCCCAACAGATATGCAGCAGGCAACAAGGCGAAGTCAGACAGGGGCAGATGGAAAGACACAGGAAGAGACACACTTCGCACACACACACACACACACACACACACAGAGCGGATACCGAAAAAACAATTAACTGATGCTAAAGAGCGCTCGTTTGGGAGTGACGGCAAAGTCTGCCAGCGCTCAGAAGAACGTGTTGTAATGAGACCCCGGGGATTAAAAAGATGCTGAGCTACGTGACACTGAAACACCCATCGCACCTGAGGCGTGCACGCATGTGTGTGTGTGTGTGAGAGAGAAAGAGATGCAGTGATACTAAATCAGGGCGAGGTGACGATACACATGATACATCGTACTGATACGTACAGTCCTGCATCGCACCCCCTTAAATTAAGCTATGCCATCATGCAGAGGGAGATGTGAGAGCTATTAATGGCTGCATTTCGTTGTTGGAAACAATGTGCACACCAGAACTGATGCACCGATTGCAACCAACACACATGCATGGAAAAGCATCAGGAGTTTTGATGCGCTCTTAAAACTCTTAACGCCCCGCCATGTGTGGGATGGCTTGATTAGAATAAACATCCTCCTCGAGGCTTGGGAAACCACGAGGCTGGTGTTTTTGAGGTGAGATAATAAGCTTTACAGCGCCGTCAGCCAGTGTTACAACCAGAGTGTTAACAGAGACGCTGGGACACACATGTAACGCTCTGACGGCTCTCCTCTGTAGCCACCGGACTCAATGTCGTGTGAGTGGACGGGAGCATTGTGGCCGAGGAGAGGGCCGCAGAATTAGGAAGAGACACACTGACTGGTTAGTCGCTTTGGCAAGTGCAGCCGAGAAAGCCGAGACAGGAAACAACGGAGATCGATGCGTCATCTTACCTGCATCTTTTCAATCATTTCAAATAAATCTGGGGTCTGGAGAGAGGAGAGTGAAATGAAATGTTTTTGAGTTCATTTGTCGGGTGCTGGGGGTTAATTTATTTCTACTGCAGTGAGTCTGACTGTTGCAGCCTCAGCCCAGGCCCAGCGCTTGTTGTGTGGAGCTCCATCGCGGCCCATCCAGCGAGAGGAAAACACAGTCATTTGATTTTTCAGCCTCGCATTTTGTTGACCTTCCTTATTGTTTTCTGTGTCTGTTCGTGACAGATAACTAATGGCTGGATCTGCGCACTGTGCCTCCAGGAGCTCTTTAATTACTATTCAGCGGACAGTGCCCTTGGACATCTGCTGTTCTCTGTAAAATAAGATGTGATTGGTGACCAGGAACAGCTCTATTGTTTGTTTGTTTATCCCTTCAAATGTTTTTTTTCCGTCTTTCCCTCTGACCTTATTAAAACCTAATACGCTAAAACGTATTGAAGTGGTGACCTTTCCCTTTGTCACAAAGTGAGTTTGCACATTTGATGTGGGTGACACAACAAGAAAATGATCATAAAGCACTGCTATTACACCAAATAAGGGATAGTCTGTGTATTTTATATAGTTTAGGCATTAACAACTGTTCCTTTTGTTTTCCAAAAAGTCTTTACACACAAAAAATGTTTAGTATATTATTCTGTATCATGAAATTATGTATGTCTGGGGTTATTTTGACCCCAGACGGAGATTACATATTTATTTGGTAGTAAGGCTGCATAAACATCACTGTCAACCATAATCGCAGACGTAGAGCATGTGAGAGTTTTGCAGCTGGTGTCTCTGGGACCACAAACAGAAGTATTGTGACATTTTCTACAGTGGACAGAAACATCTCGTCTATTCAAACTCATATTTATCAGCTATTTGGATAAAACTGGGAAAATTCAAGACACTTCAAGGTCATAACACAGTTCTTTAAGCTCTCCAGACGTTCAGGAAAAGTGTCGGCCATCACTCTGCGTGCTTTAAAGTTGGTTTTATGTTCTGCTCCAGTAACACTGCCAATGTTCAGACTAACATTTATTTTACCTGATTGCAGCCTGTGATCTCTCGCCTCTCCCTTGTGGTTTGTCTCACTGTCAAACGGTCACGTGTGACCAACCGCCTTTCCCACGTTAAACACCTGCCCGATTCCTTCGATCCCAGCCGCAGCTGTTTGGGGTATTGTCCTTTAAAATGTCATACGCATGAGTCGCATGCTTCAGCCGAGCCTGACGTCTCTAACTGACTGCAGAAAATGCAGAATAACGACAGTCCGTGGAGACGCTGGCCTGGAGCGGGCTGGTGAAGGCTGAAAGGTTCAGTTGGTCAAGCCTGACATAGTCAAAAGGTTTGTGTACAGAGCAATCCTGTCTTAGCTTTCAGTGTGAGTATGAGTAAAGTCCTCCACCATGTGCAAACAATAGCCTGCCACAAACCCTGAAAGTAAATAAACCCGGCTCCAACAACATTAACCAGAGATTAGAACGAGAGGAGCTGCAGTGTTAAGATCTATGTTATCTTTAGACTTAAGCACCAAAGTATTAGCCATAAAACTGTATATCATGACATGTAGCATTAAACAGCATGGGTATGTCTAAGCAAATGTTGGTTTACACCTGATGAAAGACCAAGAAATGTCCTTCCATAGACAGAGATGTTTCTGCAGCTCATCGCTTCAGTGAGCAACCAGCATGAACTGTCACGTTTTGCACTCACAACTTTAATCTGAATTTGGAGCGGCTGTTGTCCAAGCCTCTGCTCAATAATCTGCCAAATTCCCTCTCGACTTTGCCATCTAGTGATGTTTTCCATCCAGCATGTTTCCACAGTAAAGCTACTTACATGGCTGGGCTTCTTCCAGTGAACCTTTGTCACCGTTGGAGCATTGAAGTGGCCGCTATGATTTTTAGCCATTTTTAACTTTCCTCAAACCGACGTCCCGCGGCTTCGAAAGATGTCTCGACTTCACCGACTGCAACAGGTTTGGATTAAACTCGCTCTCTGACTGCTGCGTCTTTGTCAAGCGGCAGATGGTTGGCCGTGTCCCACCACGACACCAGAGATAAAGCTGCATCCCTGCTAACTCCAAACATGACTGGAAAAGTGTTTTGAAATAGTCGAGGACAAGATCCACGGGCTCTCCCCAGTGTGAGCAGTCTAAGAAATTATCAGCGAGTCTCAGGTTGCATGCAAAGGCGGCTGACGTCGCTTTAAGTGTACAGTAGTAATCCTCTGAGTGCAGCTAGAGGTGTCTTGTCTTCAGCTGATCCCTCTTTGTCACTCTCTCTCTGTAGCAAAGCAGGAAGAAACCTCATATCATCCACCTCTTTATCACAAACTGTGTCTTGACTTGACAGATAGCCAGAGGTGGAGTCCAACTCCTCCGCTCCCATAAACAAGCCGTACACCTGTTCACAGAGGAACTTTATGTGGGCAATGCCATTATACCATACTCAGGGAAAAGGGAGATGGGCAGAACAAAGGAGATAAAATGTATAGTTGAACAAAGTGGAGATAAAACAGCAAACCTTCTGGAGGAAACCTAGGTTTCTTACTGTAGCAGAGAAACATCTGGCAGCAGGGTGCAGGGAGACAGGCCAGCGTACAGTGCAGGAGTTAGAGCAGAGACCTTTCATTATGAGAGCTAATAAGATCATCATTTTGACAAGAGGCGAATGAAATGTGTAGGACCTCCCGTCTCCTCCAGACCTCTCAGGTGCAACAGCTCTTCATGACTTTCAGGAGGATGCGGGGGCCGGTTCTCAGTTCCGCTTTTTGGTGGCAGCTAATTCGGGGCTGCTGTCATCACAGATTTATGGAGGGCCATAAGAAATCGCCGTTGAGGTTGTATAGTGAGAAAAAAAAAACAAAAAACAAAAACGTGTCTGCATTGTGAGCCCCACCCTAAACGCTGTTGTTTGAACAGCATTTGGCTAAGCACAGAGTTACGAACGACCGAGAGCTGTCTCGCCAAGACACGTGCAATGTTTTTTAAATCATTCGTGATGAGGAACTGTGCGGTAAACTCGATTAAAATGGGGGAGTGTTTGTGTTCCCTCTCTCTGAAATATGTACCGTTGTTGCCATGTAGCAGCGTGATCTGAATTAGGCGGTGACCATAAGACCTGGTGGGGTTAATTGCAGATTGACCTGGTTTTCACATGGCTCTGATTAAAGTGATACGCTCCTCTGAGTCTTGCCCCACTAAGCCCTTATCATACTACACTACATCACATTACCACGCTGTCCCTCAACACGCTCATTAGATATGTTGGTAGTGGGTTTGAATAAAACAAGGTTTTACAGATCAAATATTAAATATAACTACATTTTAACCGCAACCAGTGTAGGTGAGTAAGCGTCTTCTTCTGTCCCGCTAAAAACCCAGATGCAATGCACTTTTCTGCTGTTTCTTCCCAACTATGTGAAGGAAAATGTGGAATACTTTCACCGGAGCCTTCGGTGGCCGCTTCCATCTCATGCAAATCTGTTCACGCGCAGACGTTTCGCAAATCCTCTCCTCATGTCTGACTAATTGTAACTAGTAAGTCTGAGGCACCTACAGATGGCGTGTGCGGCGGGGATCAGGAGTGACGGTTAAACAACCCCAATCTCCAAATTCTCCTTTAATCCCTCTCCTTTCACCGCTCCCTCTGCTCTTCTCAGATCGAGTCAGATTGCGGGAAGTGTAAGCCCCGTCCAAAGTGAGCGACCTCATGAAATCAATCCTGACGAGAGTGAGATTGTATCCACTTTTAATCACCACCAAACGCAGCTTTGTTCAGTGTCTAAGTTCCCAAAATGTCCCTGGCAGCCGCTGCATTTATAAATGATGAGACGTGCCACAAGGTAGGCACGAAGACTCTGACAGCAAGATGGATTTAATAGGTACCATGACAGTCTGAATGGATTTGTTGAAATGACTTCCTCCTTAGCCATTTCCACTTTCTGCCCTTTATATTCTGCATTTATAACCGCAGCCATTTAGCCTTTATTCATACGATTTCCTCCCAAAGGAAGAATAATAGATGAGCTGATTCAGAAGCGCCGAAAATCTGCTTTGGTGAGCTGGAGAACGAGACCCTCTTGCAATGAATCTCGCAAAGTATGTGACAGAAAAATGCATCACAAGCCAGAAAGAAAAAACCCCCACCACACTTTGGAAGCGGAAATTTAAGCTCATCCTCTCAGAAAAGCTGAAAAACTATCTTTAACTGACGCTGACGTAAAACTGAATAACACAAAGGCTGATAAATGTGAGCGACTTTTCCATTCGGTGACATATCTTAGACGATGGTGGGGGCGAAGAAGCTTGTCTTTTGATTGGTTAAAAAAAAAAAAAAAAAAGACAATTGCCGAGACAGGCTGTATTTTGTCTGCTTTGATGGAATCAGACTTGTTAAACTCGGATTGAGGAGCTGTCTGCATCGAGCTGACAATTTCCTGCTAGAAATAGATTTGTATTAATTGAATCGGGCGAACACAGTCATCCCAGACACTGAGCTCTGTGCACTCTAATTACACAAGTCAAACAAAAGAAGACGCGAATTAAAAAATAAACTAAAAATCAAAGTAAAACAGTGAGCAGAGCGTCCAGACAGAAGCAGGTGTGGAGACAAGATGAGCAGAGACACCTAACAAACGTCACAGAGGGGAAGGTCATACAGAGGTCCATCAGATAAGGTCAGGGGTCAAAGGGCAACCACCGCCACCCCCACCCCTCGCCCTGCTGTTCTCCTCCTACCTTGCTGAACGTCGAGGTGGTGTATGGGAGCGTGGGCTGGAACAGCTGGGGCTCTAGTGTTGCTGAAATCCGGGCGTCACTCCCATCTTGTTTCCTGCAATCAGACAGATGCAAGAGAACATCCAGTTGGAAAAGGTCACTCGGTTTGAGATGGAGCAAGGGGACACCACAAGGTAATGCCTCGGGAAACGTTGCTGGTCTCATGTAGCAACAGAATACATTTGTATGGACTGCTGGTCTGAGGTATCGCAGTGGCCCAGAGGGAGAAATTATGACTTCACTCTTTTTTTATTTAAATGACTTGCTTTTTTTATTTGTCTCCAGAAAGTGAAGCACATATTTTCATACACACAAACTAGAACGGCATTGTTTACAACAGTGAAAACAGGCAAAGAGTAAAAGCTCCGATCCAAAAACTCGCTGCGAATCATCTATTCTGTCTGATCTGCAGTGCCCTGGTGATAGAGGGCTGAACCTTTTTCTCTCATAACTCTGCAACTCATGTTTTAATAAGTTAGCATGGATTCATCGCTGCAAGCATCAGTCCCAAAAGGTATCACATCATACTCCTCTGTGCTGGCTCTTCGTTTCTTTTAGTGCATAAGCTGCTGTTCACAAACACTTCGGGGATCTGGGGACCGAATACCCATAGTTTCACATTTATTCAAACAGAACATCCCTCGTCTCGAACCCAAGAGAGAAGCACATTGCTAATTCAAAACTGAGCCATACTACAGTCACGCATCCATTGGTGTAAGCTCAGTATATCTGCCAGGACGGCTTTATCTCCACAGGATCACTGATCGATAGCCCTGCTGAATATGGCACCCTATTGACACTGACAGCCGCCCAGTTTGCACAGTGGGCTTTCAATTTGTTTGATTAATTCAATCTATTCCAAACACACAGAGTGATCGATCAGCATGAAAGTGCATCTGAGACGATGCTAAAGCAAGCGATGATAAAGTGAAAAATACAGCACTGCATATATTGTGCTGTGCGAGGATGAAAGAAGGCCACAATGAAATATGTATCGTATCTCTGTAGCTACAATGTGCTGAGTGCTCCGGCAGTCAAATGGCACCAAGCTCCACCGGCAAACATTATTTAATGCATTGAATAACTAAAAAAAATGGACAACCCTTGAACTTGAATCATTTTTAAAAGTTGTTAATGTGTCTGTCTGTGCTGACACTGTCATAATTTATATAAGTGCATGTATGGAGCGCTGCTGATCCGGTGCTGAGGAACATCCGCTCAAGAGGGACACCGGCCGAGCTGGAAATCTGGTTTCACCTTCACGGAGTACGACTCGGGCTCACGTCCAGGTAAAGATAAGAGAGAGTGAATCAATAACGTACAGCGCAGCCTGCTATTACACAGTGAGTGAATCTGCACCATCCGGGGCGAAATGGGAACAACTGCTCATGTGAACCGTTTCTCAGCAGGCTCAATAAACATGAAGGAGGCGAGGAGCGCCGGCGTCAGCTCTCCCATGGGAGAGCAGGATACGATTGGGCATCAGCTGCCCTGAACTCTTAATTAGAGCTGCTGCACAATCCATGGATGCACATCACACACGCACACACACACACACACACACATTTATGTGAAAGAAGATGCTTTCATCTCTAACAGTTGGCTTAAAGATAGATGTTGTGTTACACTGGAATACTTCATCTGTACATCTGTCTAGAGTTGTGCAAACAGTAATACTGCACAAAACACACAATGCATAGTAATGATAACCTGAAGCCATCTCTATTCCACTCTAGCAGCATCAAAAAGACACACAGACAGGAGTAAACGTTGACAAGAGAGATGCCCTGCTCAGTCCAGCACAAACTCATCCTTCACCACAAGCATGCAGTGCAGCACACGTCCCACATCGCCGCTCACACACACACACACACCTGCCTGCTCAGTGTTAGCGCTACCACGTAAGCCCTCCTGCGGATCAGTTTGCAGCTCTGAGCCACGGCTTCATCCCAACACCACAACAAATTACATAACACACCCCAGCTGGTTAGCGGTGCACCGCAGAAATCAGCCGCGTGAAGAAGTCACGGCGTGTTATCTGGGGCGACCTGATGTCCCGAGCGGAGCACAGCAGCAAACTTACTCACACTGTGGCAGCTGTACACGCTGGGCGCTCCCTGCGAAGTCCGGACAGTGACCAGCACTCGAGCAGATGACTCACTGTCTACGCTTCTCCTCTTGTTCTCCCTCCCTCTGCTTCACAGTTTTCAGCTCTCTCTCTCTCTCTCTGCTTGTCTGCGTTCCCTCTTCTCTCCCTCTCTCCAGCTTCAGCCAGCTCACTTGCTCCTTTCCATCAGTCGTTCACCTGCTGGCCGCACTCTCAGCTCTTTAGACTGTCGCACACTCCCTGCGAGCATCCTCTCTGCCGCTCATTCTCCTCCCTCACCCTCTCTCCTCCCACTCTGTCTCTCACACACACATATGTGCTCTCTACTTGTCACTTCCTCCATCTCCACCCTCTTTGTCTGCTCTCTATGTGGTACTTGTCCAAATCCCAAACTCTAAACAACGCACCCACCCCCAACCACCCCCACCACCACCAACCATCCTTATCCCCTTCAAAGCAGGAGACCCTCCCCCTCTTTCATCCTTTTAGGGGACGACTGAAGTCTGCCGCTCAGAAAGAGAAAGGAAAGCAGGGCTGATTAGGGTAACGGGGGTTGCCTTCCATCCCCACGCTGCCTCACGAGCCAGCTAGGGCTGTTGCTGTGGCAACCACATCAGCCACACTTAAAAATAAATAAATAAATAAATAACACCCACATGCACATTCATGTTCATTATGATATGACTTGAACAAGGTGATTATGTCCAACATTAAGCTCCCAAAGGTGAACAGGCATCTCAGCCTCCTCAGTGCTCATTGTGCAGGATGAGAAAGCGCGTGTGGAAAGGTTTTTAATTACTGTAATGAGTCTCATTCAGTCCCCAGCGAACATGTACGTTTCCTCCTCTAAGCTCTCATCCGCAGCTCCCAGCAGACCTGTGACTAATGTGACCAATAGTGCCTTTTCCTGCTAAATCCCTGCTAAAGAACACTCCACGCAGTGAGAGCGTTGACTCATCTGCACTTTCCCTTAGACGGCTTCTCAACGGACAACATATACCTAAGACTAAGTATTTGTGTGCGTGTGTGTGCTGTATGTGTCAGACATGAGGAGATAACAAGGGATTACAGCGCAGCCATCATACTGTGCACCATTAGGAGCTGTGTATTGTGATAAACAAAACAAATAATCCTCTCGCAGTCCAAAGCTTACTGGTTAGAAAAACTGTATGATAACACTGGACAAAACTTTAACAGCGTCCAGATTAGCAGTAATTTGTCGAGGCGTCCTACTGTAGTGGGACAGTAATCTCTCTCCATCTCTCTTTTAAACCCTTGAGCGGAGACTGCAGGTGTTTCATATGTGGGTTTTTTGTTTTTTTTTTTGGGGGGGGGGGGAGAAGCTCAGTGTGTTGTCTGCGAGAGCTTTTGTCAATAGCGCTTATAGATAGAAACACATTAGCGGATAAGAGCGGGCAGATTTTGTGTGTTAAGTGGATCATTGTGGCCGGTTTCCGTCAAATCAAATCCACATGCATCTGGAATGACAGTGTGGGACCTGAGCGAGGGCTCAACACTCTTGCATGCTGACATTAAATAATAACAGAACGAGAGGGAAATCCGAGGCCGTGTGGAGCTTTATTTTGATCTCCTCTGGAGGAAAATGGCTGGTTTTAAATTGATAGTGTCCTCCCTGCTCCAGCGTCCCCTGCAGAATCCAAGAGTAAATCCCTTCCGACTGGCCCCTGCTGCCAGGGATTCCCATCCCATTAGCCTGGTGAAATGGCCTGTGGTCACTCCCCTCTCCCGCCCCCCCATCCCTTATCCCCTGGAAATTGCTGCTGTCCTGAAATATCCCCATCTCCCAGGCTCTCACTGACTCTTTCGCTTTCACCGTTCTTGCAGCTCTTCCTCAAACCAAGACGAGTTAGATAATAGTAAGACAAGAGTTCAAATAATGGCTAAAGCGAGCTGGATCCTTTAATTCCCAAGGGATTAGGGCAAGCTAAATCAAGAATCAGCAACTGTGTGTACAATATTCATCAAGTCTCATTGAATTTATAGAAATAAAAATGATCCCTCTGATTCAAGCTCATATTCTTATGCAAAATAGGCAAATCACTAATGCAATCTGTTTGTCCGTGTGTGGCCAGACAGTGCAGTTAAAGGTTTAGGACTCCAGTCACAGTCACATTATAGACCAGCAACATGTCAGAGGTCTCCAGCAGGCAACAGGACTGCGGTTCTGAAATATGGATGAATGGTTATTTATGCATAACCATTGAGCGTCTCCCACAGGTCGAGATTTAATTAGTGGTGGCCGACCTCAATGGGGGGGAGGAGGGGGAAGTGCAGTCAGCAGTGAGCCACGAGAGTCGGCTGAAAAACAGATCTGGATTCATGGGCTATTTAATGACCGTACATGAATGCATCATCCCAGCAGTTTACTGTGCTCGCTTTCAGCTGCAGCTCCACACAGACAAAAGGAAGAAATACTGGAAATATCCAAATATTTTAGCAGCAGGTTTTCAGTTTTGTTCAACTTCACGTTGCTTTGTGTAGAGTAAAATGTTGTGTCAGTGTCATAGCCTGCGACTGTCAGTCAATCAAAACGTCGTGTGCCGGAGGTCTGAAGGTTCTCCTGCTGTTTTTGGATTTTTTAAAACCTGCCTCCAGTCACTCTTAAACAAATCAGCCGCGTTTAATCAAGCCAATGGTTTGTTTGCAAGGCAAAGTAGGATTGCCAACTGCTTCCTAACTTCTGAATGAACCTTACACCCCTACCATGGCTGCTCTGCAGTGCCCCCGAGCCCCACTGTGACTGTGATTGTAACTGGTTTGACAATCACGCAGCATTTTGTTTTCAATATTTGGTTTTGAACCGTGTAATTGGGCTGCGTTAGGGGGGCTCCGTGAAGCAGATATGACAGGTAAGCATAATTAAATAAATTCTTAATTTACTTGGAAATAAATCAATGCATTTATATGGTGTAATCACAGTAGTTATAACTATTTCTTAAATACATTTATAGAGTTTGCATTGCATATGAAAAATAAAAGAGTGCAGGCTCTGTGAGGCTGTCCTTGGCTCAGCGCTAATGTCAATGTCAGCATGCTTGCTAACATTTAGCAGGTATAATGTTTGCTTGACATTGTGCAAACATTTTGTTACTGATACATTGCACTAAGTACAGGTGAGGCTGATGAGTGCAGTTACAAAACAATAAATTTGTGGAGACGTGTTAAAATGAGTGAAAGTCAAAGGATCAGCGGGGTTGTAAGGGTTCATCTTTGGGAACCATGAACCAATACGTCACAGAAACTGATCCAATAGTTGTCAACATACTTCATCCAAAAAACAATCACACACGCTGAGACAAATTCAAAATTAATATCTCTCACGGCCTCCGAGTGACCCTAATACCTCGGCAGCATCCACCTGCTGAACCAGAGGTTTGACCTCAGTTAACGTATAATTCCTGTCAACAGCGCCCCCATACAAGTGATTTCACAAGCAAGCTGTTTGTACCGCGTGTGGAACTTTACGTCAGAGGTCAGGCATCAACACCCTCAGTGATCCTGTTTCACTCACCGTGTCACCATATATTACGGTGATGAAGAGCTCAGATATCAGGAGCCGAACTCCCACACCAGACTTTTTCAGATTCATCACCAACACCTGCTCCCTTGCCTGCCATCACTCCTCCGACGGCCAGAGATATGAGGAGCACATGTGCAATGAATTACCACACAAATAGACCCTGGAATTGCCCTGTGTTCAAGGCCATCCCTCCCAGCCCCCTCAGACTGACCTGCAGCACTCAAACAAATGGGAGGATGATTGTCTCTGGTGTGAAGCCATTTCCCCCCGCGGTGCTTGTATCACTTACTCGTCTCGTGTCTGCGTGGCTTCACGTTGAGCCTCAGAGGCAATCTCTCCAGGTGAAAAGCTGTGATGTCCCCTCAGAGATGTTTCATTTTGGTGAAAGTTCAGCTACGGATACACGGTACGTGACATGTAACCCTCCGAATCCTTATTCTGTGTATAACAAGTGACAGAAAAACACTACTCGATGACTTTATCTGCTCTGGAACGTGTGAAACCTGGCGCCATTGCTGCAATCAGACATAAGCAAATATTGGACAAAATTCAAAAAGCAGATAAGTGTGAGAAGCTGTTCGGTCCCCTGGGAACTGCACCTCTAAAAGTCCTTTTATAGATACAGTCAGATATGGAAGTCTTATTCAGTAGCTCTTATCAGTACAGGAGAACGCGCTAACTAATGCTGCTGTATTCATGGCAAGAATAGGAAAATGGCTGCACAATCAAATGCTACATGCCACGAATTATAAATAATAAAATCTCTGTAGGAGCCGATGCGTGAGGAGACTCCTTGATGGGTTCTCACCTCCCCTGACAGCGGGCTATATTCACTATGCATTAAAAGGCCAGGTACAGCAGGTGTTTCTGAATAAAGCATGTTCACTCTACCATTGGGTCCCTCTTTCCAGCTTGCTTATCTCTCACAATGTCACTGTCCAGATTTCCTTGGAAACACGCCCCGTGGGGAAATCACACTCATGCAGATGTGCCTTTTCAACAACAGAGGGTCACCGCGGGATCACTTTGTGCTCTTTTGTGTTTGATGTTAGAGCCACACGAGTGTATTCAGTGACATTAAACGTCGTGCTGTTTGATCTACAAGGCGTACGTGCCTCCCATCAATCAAGAGCGAGACAAGCACGTCGATAGGATCACAGCAGAACCGTGCAATATTTGGATCACGTAAGGAGTTTCCCTCCCGTGGGTTAGATAGCGGGAAACGGAAAGTCCTCTTCCTCCCTCTGGCTTACTACTAAGCATGACAGGTGTCGATAAACAGGCTCCACGAGGGATTTTCAGAATCCACGAATGTATACTCGGGGATATGCTCATCCACAAGCATGAGGAATAAAGACCACGGCTGCCTCTTCAATACCTGAGGTCCTGTCTCCGAAGATACTGCAGCTGCAAGAGACTGTCTGAAGGCAAAGAAGTGCATGTAAAAGAAGCTGGCAGAACAACTTTTCCACTGAAAAGCTTCAAGAATCAGATAAAGTTAAATGGAAATGTCCTGTCAAAGTGTCCTGGCGCTCGTCTCAACCTCCAACAGCCTGCTGTCATCTGAGCTTTATGTTTTTTTAAGACATCTTGTGCTGGTGCTGGATGCTGGATGACATGTTAGGATTTGGATTATTGAGACGGGTAGAACCCGGGGCGAGCTTGTCACTTTGGTGCTATATTTGGTCGGACAGCAGGAGACTCACAGAGAGACAGTCTAGTCTGATCAGGCCTGACAGTTTGCTCTCCCACTATGTCCGCTCTTCCAGACAACTCAGCTTGACATACACAGATGAGCGTGCACAAGCAAACTGACACCCAGGCTCGGCTTCACAGAGCCACGGTGAGCGCGTGTGCGCAGTCGACGCACAAGAGGATGATGCAGAGTGACATCTCATGGGAAATCAGTGAACACAAACAGAGGAGTGTTTACAGTGACACCTCTCAAGTGTTTATGGGCAGACACGGGACACAAAGGATGGAACGGGCCAGGAATTTAGAAAGCATCATAAAAATAGAATGACGAATGGCTTCACACAATTTGGAATAAATAGAAAGGTCACACAGCAGCTTTAAAATAACCGCTTTTTTGAATTGACATTACCCACGGAGGAAAACAATAGATCCCTCAAAAAAAAAATCACTTTGTACCTGACAGAACAGACCAATTTATCCAACTTTAAGACCAGTTTATTTATATTATTTGACTTATTAACGCAGACCGCACCTGCACCATGCGTGTTCACAGCATATAACCACTAGAGGGCAGAGGTCAGGGTTACGTTGCTGCGCTGCTCTTCTCCAAATTAAAGATCCCTCCTCCTGAAACTTTATAAAACTAATTAAAAAAACTATAACTGCTATAACGGTTTTCCCACAAAAAGTCTGGTTAAAAGTCTGGTTAAAAGCCGATTCTCATGTGTTTGTGCACTGGATGCAACCTGCATACTGTATCACAAACTAGATGAGATGTCCCAGAATCTGAGATTATGGTGCACGTGTTAAATTCAGATTGTGTGTGAGAACAGAGAAACCTCCTTCCTCCTTCAGCGGATGAACGTGAAAACAGGCTAAAACGTTATTGTGCACGGTGTAGCTCAAACATCCAGGAGAAGTAAGAACAAGAGAAACGCACTTTTTAGAAGACGGGCACATTAGGATGTACTATTGTATGTTTGTCTTGAACATTTGTTTTTCAAGTAACAAAAGGGTGGTTTGAAAGCGCAGACCTGTGCTGCATGAAGGTCAGGTGATCTGAGGCATGGATAAAACAGTGGGATTAAAGACTGGACAGGAAGTAATACAACGGACAACCTGCTGCAATAATCCACCAGGCTCCGGGGACAGCGAAGCGTGGATGTATGTTCGTATGTGTGTAGGAGAGACTGAAAGAGAGAGGCTCTTACACAACATCTCAACATAGCCATTATCCACACTAACCCTCCTCTCCCATTTCCTCCCATCAGGGGAGCTTAGCAAGACAGGATTACAACCAATTACAGGCCTCCTCTGGAGGGAGCGGAGACGGGGCTTGAAGATCATCTGTTTATTGCGTATGACCCACAATGACCAGATGGGAGATGGTCATTTAACATTTAATCAACAACATGAGTGGAGGGATCAAACCTGAACAATTGCTGACATTAAGTATGTGTAATAGATTAGGTGACACCGCTCGCTGAGAAGACACGCAGTCTTTACATGACTGTGTTACCTTTACATGACTGTGAAATGTGTCAGTGCAAGAGTGGGGCAATGGAAAACTATATGACAAAACTGAAATCCATGATCAAACTGAAATTTTAGTTATTTAGGCTCAGAGACTGGAGCACGGGCTAAACCTAAACCTAAACCAGTTATTGAATATAATGTTTTTATGGCCATTATCTCTTTTTAAATAATCCTTTATTTCACTATTTTCATGTTTAAAATGTAAAAATGTCCTTAATTTGATATATTTGAGCTATTTATTGCATTTTTTAATCTACATTAAAGGTTTTATCATTTCATTTTCTTCATTTTTAACATCTCACATGTGTTTTTTTTACATTTGTAATTATTACCAGCAACCTGCAGGAAAGACGCCATACAAATAGATAACCCCTTAATACTGCTGCTTGAAAACACATGCTGGTTCATTTCTTGAGCGTTTGTATGGAGGAATGCATGCATCAGGCAGGTAAACTGGATTCCTGTGTACCGTTTGGTGGTGAGGTCGCGCGGTTATCATCCAAACCATCTTCAGGCAGATTAAAAAGGAACTCACCAGAATTTTCTCGGCCTCCCAATTCGGAAAGGTGAGCACGGCATTTTGACGGGTTGTGCTTTTGCAGGTTTGCCGTCAGATGGTTTAAAAGCTCTCTGTTTCAGTTTTCCAGTCGCATCGTGTCCAACAGACAGCACCTGAAGAAAGACTTCTTCTTCTTCCTCCTTTCAAACCTAACTTTCGTCCTCAGGCTGTAAACAGTGGAGAATCCTATCTGATGCCACTTTCACCGACGCTTCATCCTAGCGCCACAGGTACTGTTGTCAGAAATTGGTCTGTCCTGCTGGGCGCGAACACTGACGATCACATAAAATAATTCACGTCCTATTAACACAGCAGGGCAGATCCTCCAACTTCATTAAGTGGTGTTTGTTGGATTCCTCGTTGATTTGAAGACGAGCATCACAACGAACCACGGCTCAAAAAACCAAGTGTGACTCTGCTGAACTTTAAAACTCTATATTTATTTTGCAGACATCACACTTTTCTGTTTACTGACCTCACTCTTCCTCTTGTGCCACCTCACCCACTCACTTCCTTTCTCCTTCTTCCTCTTCATACCCACATTTCTTTTTATATCCTCAGATGTTTTGCGTCCTCTTTTAGATTCTCCTCTTCATCTCTTTTTTTTTTGCTCCAGTGTCGCTCCTCGTCTCCTTTCCCCTGAGCTGCAGTTGTTCTGTTTTAGTCTGATGCAGTTGTATCCCGATAGCCAGACTGCGGTCTCTGCAAACGAGCCCAGCCACTGCTGAGTAATGCAGGCCCTGCAGGTAAGAGGGATCCTCCTGTATCTGTATTCCAGAGGGAGGGAGTGATGACACTGCGGCGAGGCTCTGCTTCACCTGCTGCAGTCGGGCAGAGGGCGTTAAGGGCTAGACGCTTGTGCCATCACACCTAAAGCTTTCAGAAACAGAGTGGTCTATCTGCAGTGGCAGGAGGTGTGCATGCTCAGCTCCCTGCCTGCCTCCACGTGCCACTCACAGCAGCGCTCCAGCCTCGCCAGCACTGCAGAGACGGCAGCACAGACTACAGCAGGCATCCGTTCCCCCCACTGCTGCCCATCTGCGCTACCTTTCTCATTCATCTTCCTTACGCTCTGCTCAGTGAACTGATTCGCACACTTAAAACCCACAAGGCCATCCCAGAGAGTTACAAACTTTAAGGATCACAAGCCACCACGTTTCTTAAGGAGGTAACATTTTAAAAATCCACCTGATTCATTGACAAAAATGAAAAACAAACTCACCATATGCTCCTGGCCTTGGAGAACGTCTTATCCACTCTGAAACAAAAAAAGGTACGGCCATTATACGCAGCGAAATCACAAAACACATTTAATAAATTACCAGTTGTCTTTGTTTGACGTTAGTTTGCATCAAGAACAATGAGAATCTACAAAAACAACAAAATGTGGAACATTTAAAGGTAACTAAATGCTAATAACCCCAAAATACTAAAAAAAAAAGCAAGAAACACTGAAGACAAAGCAGAGTTTATCAGCATCATCAACTGAGTCCTTCGCTTAATAATAGTTTCCATGCTTTTTTCTGCACGAGTCAAAGTTTTTCAGGACATGTTTAAGTGTAGGAAACGTAAAAGGGATAGTACAGCGTCCTTTTCGCTTCTAGAAAGTCCGCTGGACTGAGAGTTTTTTATGCAGTGGGCTGCGTTACCCTGAAATAACTCCTGCCATCTGTTGCAGTAGCATTTCCAAGGATGAAAGGATGATTACTAGCCTCGTGTTTCTTGAGACAAAATGAATCTCTGAGTCCCTGGTTCGAGCACACACCATGAGGCTCATTACTCACTGTCAGTCAAGGAAAAAAACAATCTGTCTTTAAGCCACTCTGGATAAACAGGTTTGAGTATTAAGCACTAGCAACAATAACCGGATGGTGCAGCGTTGAGAGCCACTCAGATAAAAACGCAGAGCGCAGTTTCTGCCAATAGATGGCACTGCGTGTGCAGGAGAGGCGTCCAACTCATGTCTGACAGGCGAAATCCACGACAATCTACGCTTTCCCTCTGCTCGTCGACCAGAAACCCATTTATCGGGATGTGTAAGGCCATAAGGCAACATGAGCAGCTGTCCCCTGCTTCTAATGAAAATATCACAATCACAATAAACACACACCGCAACTTCTCTTGGGATGCAGCGCTTGATTTCACTGATATTAGTGGATACTTGATAGTGATAACTGTTGCACAGTGGCGCAGCGAATGACTCGTGGCTGCAGGCCTGTCTAATGTGATAGGTGCTGGTGGTGACGGAGGGAAAAGGGAATGTTCAGTGTGTCTCTCAGGACTCCTGCAGCCGCCTGCAGTGACCCATCAGAAATTCTCAAGATGACACACTAAACAGCACAAAGGTAACGCATAGTACAAATCATCCCAAAGCTGTTAGGCTTCACGTAGTCTTTCCCCTTGCTGTTGGCCTTAACTCCGATGACTTTACGTCCGGTTTCATCCTTCAGGCCAAAGCTGCTGACTGCTGTCCACCCTGCGTCTCCCGGCGGAGCCGCTGCAGTTCAGAACTCTTACTCATCTTCCCCCGGACATGATTAGTTTGCATGACGCAGCAACACCCGAGGGATAAACCAACCAATTCTGGAAAATGAAGTGACTCTTTCCCTATCAGGAATATGGGTAAAAACAAGACCAGAGACCTGTGCGGATGTACTGCAGTGCTCTGAGCTGAATGCTAACATTCTTACAGTGGCAACGTTAACGTGCTTATGTTCACCAGGCATGATGTTTAATGTTTTAATGCTCACTAAAAGGTAATTAAATACTTCAACATATATTGTTATAACTGTTATATTAATAGGCTAATAGGGATGTCATTAGTTTATATATTCAGGCAAAGGATCACCAGAATTAGCACAGTTAGCAGTCCGTCCAGTAGTTGTGGAGACATTTGTTTGAAGACGTCGACTGTATATACAAATGATCACCACTGCCATCCCGAGAGACTACAACTGATTTTAAAAAAGCTGATGTCAGCCTACAGAAGGAGCTCCTGGTTTCATTGATTACGAGAACTCCCCAAAGCAGTACTGCTAGGACCAAAAGTTAAAAAAAATGTTTGTACTTCTTCTTTTGTTGTGAGAAATTCTCAAAAGATAAATGAAAGTTTAAAACTTCCTCCTTCCCAGAAAACTGTGTTAGAGGAAATGGGCCCTGGGGGCTTTGTTTGTTCACTGTACTGTGGAGCCACGAATGAATGCTGTTGCTGTAGGTTGTCACCTGATTCGCCCCCCCCAGAGCAAAAGCTCACTCATCATTTTCACTCCAAGGTCCCCGTGTGACATGTAATGTCTCTGAGATGGATTTTGTGGCGCTGTTCCATCTCGAATCTACCACCAATGTTGATTTCTCCGACACTGAGAGACACGTGTGTGCAGGTAAATCAGAGCCTCATCTAAAGTGGAATGCATACTGGTCCTTGGGAGAGGGCCAAAATACTTCCAGGCTGTCGGCTCTGCTCTTGCGAAGCTGAGTGTGAGGAGGGGAACGCTGTTTTCATATGTGCTGCATCACTAAGAATAACATTTTCTAAACCTCATCCTGTGCTGCTCGGCCGTGCTCAGGTTTCATGGAATACTCATGAAATGAAATCAACCAGGGTGTGTCTGGATTATTGAACCGAGAGGCTCCAAACTGAAACACCACAACCAATACGGGAAGTAAACGGACCCATGGCTACAAAACAGGGTGGGACACCCACAAGTCGAGGCTTTCTATCAGCATACTGGGACAGATAAGGGATACATCTGTCAAGATTTGTTAAGATTATGACACGAGCATGCCTTTGTCTTTTCTTGCGCAAAGCTGCTAGAACATGTGCCTGCGTACAAAAATTTCACTCATCTGTTATCTTGCTTCAACCTGAACAAGGGCTGCCTGTGGAACAACAGTAAAAATATTATTATTTATCTACTTATTTATTATGTAGGTCACTCGAGCCACTAAATACACACGAAACAATAATTCAATGACCATTTTTCCTATAAAAAAGAAACTAAACTCGGCCCTAAGAGATGAAAGGAAGACATGCCACTACTAAAGCAGAGCATACCTGGACTGAGCAGGTCAGCACACAGATAAAGAAGCAGCAGCAGAGCTGAAAACACGAATAAACTCCGAGGCTTATCAGCAACACAAAGAATAGTCTGTCCCTCTCTGAGAGAACAACAGTTGGAGTGGACAAAAGTAGGCTATAACAAATTTGCCTGTGCTAATGCATTTGTGGGCAATGAGTCATATTTGCACATTCAAATCACGCAGTGAAAACAAAGTGTGCAGCCTCGTTTTTTGTTTTTTTTTTATTGGTTGAAAGAAAAAAAAAAAAAAGACGAGATGAACCGGCAAATTTAAGGACAGCAACAAATTACAGCTCAAGAGGGGGTCGCAAAATACTGGCAAATTGTTTTTCATGCTTCTTCTCCGCTCCCAGCTAGGTATCAAACACCAGCTGGTTTCCATGGAAACAAACATCAGCGAGGGATAAGACGGCTCAAGGCGGGTCCTGGAATCCCTAGGCTGCCACCATGTCAGCAGCCGTGACAACTAGTTCATTCAACTTAATCTGACTTTAAGCACAGCTTGTAATTTCCTAATTTCTTCCACGCTCAACTTTTAAGAAATGCTCTTCTGTGCCATACATCAAGTCAGCAGCTCTGCTCATGGCAAGTAGGTCACCAGACAGGGCTGAGGAGTAGGTCCGGGGGAAATCCAGCTTAAAGCAAACAAGTTTGTTGTTCAGCCCGCCAATCTGCTGCAGTAACATGTTCTAGCAGTGCTTATTCTATATTGGAAATATAAGAAGCACTCTAAATTTAGGATTATTCAGATGGAGACGAGCCCATCTCTGATCAAGTTATCTTAAAAGGCCTGGCGCTATACCTGAGCGATCACACCAGCTGTTCAGTACAAGCTGCTTGCTTTCATCCTGAATTATTTTGACTGTAAGAACCACAAAAAAAAAATAAAAACCAAAAAGAAAACTGTCTGCCATTAGTGTTCATTGGTTAAAAGGGGGCATAGTACCAAAGTATAAGGTCAATGCAGCACATTATGTCACACATTTTAAATGAGAGCCATTTGTATTAACTGATTTGGTGAAACTAACACCGAGAACATGATTCGAATCAGCCCAGCTTGCAGTGAAATCACTCCTCTCCCCTACAGCTACAGTACATTCTGGTCGAGTCACGGTCTGTGTTACACCCGGTTCACCCAGCATGGGTACAGAGCGCACTGATTTAAGCCCTTTATCGGCATCCAGTGTCGGGCTCACTATTCCGCAAGCAAAACAGGAAGTGAAAAGGTCATATAGCCTGCCAGTGATCCATCGAATAAAGAATGCACCTTAGATTTCATACACACGCTGCGATAGCTGTTAGCTTGGAAAACAATCCCAGTATCATAATGTCACTGAAACACCAACTGGGGTTCCTCTGTGAGTCTTTAATGAGGCACATCAGCATGAATCTACACAATAACAGTGTTAGCATGCGGATGTTTTGTAGGCACAATGTTTGCTACAGTCACCATTCTAGCATCACACAGTAGGCATGATACCATGTGCTTTATTAGCACTATTAGCACTAAACAGAAAGTACAGTTGAAGCTATATGGGAATGGTTTTGCAGGTATTTGGTCATAATGCAGTTGGTTTGGGAGTTAATGGATCCCCAAAGTCAAAGGGATTCATCCTCTGGAGAGCACGAATATCTGCACACAACTTGATGGAAGTCCACCAAATAGTTATATTTATAAATAGAGATATTTCAGTCTGGACCAAAGCGGTGGGCTGACCAACACACTGCGATTTGTTTGCAAAAAAGAAAAAAAGGTGGATGCCTGGATGCAAACAGTATGTGAGGCTATTCTGTTTATTCTCAATGAGG
Source organism: Datnioides undecimradiatus (assembly GCA_008933995.1). NCBI lineage: Eukaryota > Metazoa > Chordata > Actinopteri > Lobotiformes > Datnioididae > Datnioides > Datnioides undecimradiatus. The sequence goes on along the minus strand of WARS01000071.1, from coordinate 5,894,833 downwards.
CCTTTCTCATATTAACACCTACATACAGTAAACGCACATTCTAGTATCTGACTCTGCAGTTTGCCATTCACCATGCTTCAGGACAGAAACTGTATTCTGTCAAAAATAGATACACAGGGAGACACAAGGGGCCGTGAGCAGCAATGTTGAACAATATCTTTATATACAACGCCCAGGGTGGTAATAAGAAAGACTGTCAGACAATAGCGAACATGACCAGAGCTAGACTGTTTACTGCATCTCGGCTGAATGAGCCTATTGACAGAGAAATGAGCGTAAAGTGGTTGAATGTCCTCATTTAGCTACAGTACAGTAGGATACAGTGTATATGAAACACACACACACACACACACACACACACTCACATGGTGTGTTATTCGGACCATTTAATTTAATCACTTTACTATCAATTTGATGTTATTTTATTATGCCCATGTGTCATTTTGATGTTGTGATGGTGTCTTTACAAGATATTGATATTAATGATGATCCCAGTCAAAAATACATATTGGTTTAAGTAGTAGTTTCCTGTTGTTACTGTTATCTGTAAAACATTTCTGTTTTACAGTCTGCTCTCCTTTGCTGTGCCATTACAGCTGTAATGAGGTCCATTACTGTGTTAATATACAGTTAAAGCAAACTGTTTCTCACATGAAAAGGTTTTCATCAGTGAACCACTGGAGGACTTTTTTTTATTGCTGCCACGGGAGCTGGTGACAGAGTTAGGCGGGTGACTCGCTGTTTAGCTGGTTGTCTGATCACCTCTGGTCTACATCAAGATATTAACATGTTTGGCAGATGTTAAGATGCGGCCACGGGTGAACTTGTCAGGCAAAGAAGAGCAGGTGATAAGTAGCCGACTTATAAACACGGCTTCAAAACTAAACACACAGTGGGAACGCAGTAAGGACTCTGCGTATGGCAATCTGCTGATTCTCTGTTACTGTAGGGAGTCATATTATCAATGTCCTGATGAATTACCATCTTGTATTACCATCTTTATTACCAGAACGGTATCACTTGGTGTCAGGATGCATAAAGTTGCAGTGGAAGCTGTTTCGCAGCTACACATCTGTTTGGTGCAGGCCAATCTGAACGAATGGGGCCACAGAGAGACGTACAAAGTGCAGGACTATAATAAAACCCCCCCCTGTTGTTATTCTTCTCAAAGCAAGAGTGAGTGAGTGAACAAATAGTAGCCTCGTGAGCATTAGATAATTAACTGCACCTCGCCCAGTGCCTTCGCGCCCCATCCGTCTGCGTGTGCGGCTTGCCAGTGTGAATATGAATGTGAATGTGAATGTCAAAGTAAATATGCAAGGTGGACTGACTGAGTAGGCAATGAAGAGCCCTCTGGTTGCCCTGCATCTCCTGTTTGTTTTGCCCCTGCCCTTGGAAAGGTACTTGTATGGCCTGCTGTTCTCAAGTAGCCCTGCCTTGCGGTCTAATCATCTTTTGTCATGCAAACATTTGCTTTTAGTCAAACAAAAAGACCCTCTTCTTGTTGTGTCCCTGCGTCGTCCTTGTTGCAATATTCAATGCAGTAAACCTTCCTAGATCATCAAAAATCAATCAGAGATACAGCAGGAGCCTCTTTGTTTTGGTTTCAGGCATCAGAATAAAACAAAGGGTTTCATTAAAGTAAAACCATAATTTCATTAATGACACAGCAGACTCTGTGTGGGGCCACGCACTACACAAACACTTCCATTCATTCAGTGATAACCGTGAACATATTCACACGATGTTGTGAATAAAGCAGTCAGCTGGACCCTGGGAAACACCTTATCCACAAAGAGTCTGTTGACCTGTTTACTTGAAGAAATGACATTTTTAAATCAGCTGACCAGAGAATTCCAACCACAATTCACGGCTGCTCAGATTTCCAAACAATGTGGGTCTTTCCACTCGCTTGTTTTTGAACACGACTGATATGCATTCTTCCCATCAGTCTGTGTGACACTGGAGCACACAATGTTATTGTTCATGTTGCCTGAAGGTCATGCCACTGAGGTTACTCTGAGAGCATTCACTCTACTCATCTCATCCACTCTATCGCAGCTGACTGCAGAGCAACAGAAATACATGTAGCAGCTACAGTGTGCCTCATGTGTTAGACAGCAAACTTGAAAGACCAGTAGACAAGTCTGTGAAGTAGAAGGAATACTTATAAAAGGATATGAAAGCTCAGAGTTGCAACATCACGGTCACACTTGGGAGCATTTCTGCTGTGAAATTACAGTATCCAGTAAAAAGCATTTAATGACATGAAAGAAAGGGCCATAACCTGCCCAGAGTGAAAACAAACCCTGAATACATAAGAACTCAAATTAAGTGGCAGCTCCATTAATATTTGATGCCAAAATTACAGAGCAAGCTGCGCTAAAGAAAGACCGGACTGCAGAGAACGGAGGGTCCGCGTTCCCCTCGTTGAATGCCAATGGGATGCAGGGGGCAGAGTTTATTACAGATCACCTGCTGATGTGAGCAATCGGACTGACCTATTGAAATGCCAAGTGAGAAAACAGAAAACATGAAAGCAGTAGTTTTGGTTTATAAAGAAAGACGATCTGCTTCCCTCCCGAGTCCTCAGCCGCTCGACTGTTGCACGACATGGATGAAATAAACAATGGATGATCAATACAGCCACGGTGGTCCATTGGCCCATTGTTTTTTATTTGTTAGAGCTGCTCAACCAGAATTTATTTTATGGTTCCCTAATTGTAATTTATATAATTTGTCAGCTTTGTGATGCTTTGTTTTTTAGCGGGACGTTTTCTTCGCCTCATTGCGGCGTACCAAGCTGTCAGGGGCTCGTGACCGCCCCCTGAAGACTGACAGAGGAAACTGGCCACTGGTAACCGACGGACGGTGCGCCACATGGTGGAGGGCTTTACAATGATCCCATTACACACTTGAAAACTAACTTGGATGAGGAACAGCTTTCAGTTTTACAAGACAAGACCAAACAAAGGGACTGCTAGATAAATTGCGAACAAAGCTAAAGCCCAACACAACATGCTGGAAGACATCCACAAAACAGTCAGCGAAAGTGATCGGGATGAGGATAAGAGCTGAATTAAAAGTGAATCACAACTTGTCGCCCATGACTTTTTGGTTCTCTGTTTTTCATCTCACTAGTACCAAATTATCTATTTTTTCAATGAAACGTCACAGGGCAGTTATTCGGAAACCAGCGTAACCAAAGTTTTACAACTTCTGCATCCAATTCCCACCATGTGTTCTCATAATGCACGTGTATTTGCTGTTTGGCTCCTCCTGGTTAACACACACACACACACACACACAAGATGACAGCAAATTGACACCACACTGCCCTATGACGACTGTCTCCACTAGTATATTTCACAACAATATAGATGCACGCACACTTGTATTTGGGTAAAGGCAGACAGGCGTGCTGTTGCACTGGGGCACCTGTTCACCTTTTCACCACTGAAAAGCTCTTTGCTGACTGCGCGTCTGCTGCTCGGCATCCTGTAAAGTCTGAAGTGGGCCACATAAAAACACGCAGGGGGCATGAGAGCCTACTGACAGCATAAACACAGCACCGACATTTCTGTTTTTATCCCATTAAGCCTACGTATGTAGTATATACTGTACTTTTCTCTCTGTGAATCTTGTCACCTCATCCCGTGTGTGCTCCTGCATCTGACACCCTCGCCAGTGCTATACAGAAAAGCGGTCTTTAAAGATCCACCATTCAAGCAGCAACAGCGGCGTTGTCAGGTTCAGAGACAATAAAAACAAAAGCCGTTCTCGCGAATATGATGGCATCCCAGCGCAAAATGACACAAACATGCAGGCGTAAACACACAGAGGCAGAATCTGCACAGTCATCAAACGGGGAGACAGAAACAGACACCAGCACACACACACACACACACCAACAATCAGACAAATGAGAACTGTGTGCTGCAAAGAGGTTGTAGTTGTTGTGCAAATTATTAGGATATTCATTCTTACCCTCCGTAGGCTCCAAAAGTGAAACTCCTCTTTCTCTGCGGCATGCTGGCTAATGGATAGGAGTGAGTCACTCAACTCAGTGCTGAATGGAGCCAGCACTTGTGTCACTTACGCTGACTGAGCATGTGTGTGTGCGTGTGTGTGAGAATGTGTGTGTTTTGTATGCTCTGCCTGCCGTCTGAGTTCCACTCCCGCAGCCTCGGCTAACGTGCCCTGCCTCTTCCTTGCTCACACGCCTCCTTCACAAACAGGGGGAGCAGCGGCGAGAGGATGAGGGAGGAAGGGGGAGGGGGCTAGGAGGGAGGGCTGCTGACCATGCCAGTCTCCCAGGGAACCAGGAGTGAAGTGGCAGCCTTTCTCACGTACAGGCAACATCCTCTCCCTCATACATCAGGATCGCAGACAGCACAGTGGCAGGGTGTTTTTATGTTTGAAATACACGATCCCTAAAACCACACAGCGCTGACTCAAGACACAAAAATAAATTATTGGTTACCTGATCATCGTAATAAATGGCTTCAGGCAAAGGCAGAGGAGCTGCCGGCATTGTGAGAGTTTGCTTAGAACAAGTCTTGCAACACTAGCTCTCCCTCTCTGTGTCACTGGAAGACAGCTGGTCAAACAAGCTGCAGATGAGACAAACAGTTCAGATCATTCTTCACAATTGTCCTAATCACAGGGCCTTGCCCCATGTTCGCAGCTCCACTCCTGCATGCTGCCGGTGATGACCTCTAAACAAGTTCGGAATCTGTGCATTCATCTCCCTCCTAATTCTTTCTTTTGTAAGCCTATCACCTCTGGTATGCACACAAAAGGAGAGTTAATGTAGCGCAGGGTTATCCTGCATTACTATTAGCCACATTGATTAAACTGAGTAAATGTCTGAACACAGAGACTCTCCTTCAGCAGGCCGTTGAGTCTGATAAAGTGGCAGCCGTGACAACAATGCATTAATGCTGCCATGGATCATTGAATAAAGAAGGATTGCAGTCTGGAGCATCGGCCAGTTATCTGATAGAGAGTCACTTCCAAAGCATTTGCACTATGTTGGATGAAACCTGTTTTCATGGTCAGTGCTAGGCAGGGCAGAGTCAGCTGTGTCAGATGGGGGGGAAAACAAAGTTTTTAGTTGACAGCAGTTGATTTTATCCTAAATCATGAATAAATAAAACCTCTCCAATCCAAGATCTTAATCTCCCCAAGGACCAATGATGTCTTCATCACACTAACTGCAAAAGACTCATAGTAACTGAGCAGACAAGCACTTAATTAATCAATGTGCCCACCAAACAAATACAATCACGCTGATAGACAATTACATCATCTCTCTTCAATTGTATCAACCTTCTTCCTCTGAGACTGCAATTTTCTAGAAACGTTTCACCATCGCAGTCCTTGGCTGACTTTGTTGTTGTTGTAATGGCCTTCACTTTGTCTCTTGGCCATGTGGTAATTCATCTGACCAGACAGATCTTTGGCTTCACTCGCTGCAACAATAAATGATTTAATTTACATTCTTGAAAATTTGTCTTTTAGCCATGCTAGGGGCTCTGCTCTATGGCGATGCCACTGTCTGCCTGTCAGCCAGTTTGGTCTGCAGACTGATAAATATGAGAAACTACTTAGTGGATTGCCACGAAGCTGTGTGCAGATAATCATGGTTCCCTGAGGATGAAACATACTGACTTGGTGACTTTTCCTCCAGTGACACCATGAAGTTTGTGGTAGTGAGTGAAACGTCTCAAAACCGTTGCATCACAGCTGGTACAGATGTTAATGTTTCCCTGAGGGTGAAATATAATAACTCTGGAGACATCTCAACTATCAACGGGACACGATTTACAGTCCAGCCCATGATGTTCTTTGTTTTGTGCTAACTGTTAGCAAGATAGTGTATTACCAGTTACCAGTAGCATTGTCAGCTTGCTGATGTTAGCAGTTAAGCCAAAGCTGTTTATCTCACCCAGCGTTAGAGGAGAACTATCAGCTCAGTTATTTTAAATTAGCTGAAACAATCAAAACCTGTGACTTGATCCCATCAAGCAGTCAGCTATTCATCCCTGGCACAGCCGCTGCCCACCTTTGTCTAAGTGCCACTCTATTGATTCAGTGCAGCAGTCTTGGTGCTACCTTACGTCCTGTCTGCTTTCCTGACAATTCAATTAACTAAAACAGCTGTGGCGTGTGAGAGGCATTTGAATGGGAGCAGCCCAGACGGAGGCCTTTAATCACATCACCTCACGGACAAGACCCAGTCGTCCGAACTGCTCTGGCTCCTCTTTTGTCTTGAAGGAAGTGGACGGGCAGGAAGGCTCTCAAGAGGACAAAAGAAACGGAGTTCCCTGCCTGTTATCCATGCCGTCAGACAAACAGACAATACTGATACTACAAAAACAACAAAACGACAACCCAGACTAAAACAAAACATCCTAGAGTTTGAGAACTTTTACAGAAAAGTACACCTCTGTCCTCGAGAGTCAAACCGTAGACTGTACGACATATTGTTTGTGGCCCTTTACAGCTGATATGAATCAGAATCATAAAATAAACCAGCGCTGATAAACACAATCGTTGCTACAGATTTAAACAGATATTTGATATCTACTGAGGCTATTTTGGCGATTTGCCGGCTAGCAGCAACATTAGGCAACAATCTTTTTAAGAAAAATGATCAAATGGCAAAGTGCATGTGAGATAAAATGATGACAAAATCTAAAACAAAACGCCACGTGCCTGAAAAATGCCACTGAATTGATTTGATTGCTAAAAGAAATAAAATATCTCGTGATTCATCAGAATGTCAGCTTTGTTGTTTTCTATCAGTCAACTTTCCATTAACTGGAGTACATGTGTGGGTATTGCAACAAGCAGGATTACTCATTTAGCCAAATAAGTTATACAATAGCATGAGAAAAGCTTTGTGAATATTTGTTATAAATAGCTAAATTACACCTAGACAAGACTAACTGACACTTAATATATCAAATTTTCCCTTTAGATGTAGCCTCACCTGCACAAAAATGGCAAATAAAAGTAAGTTAGCTGTATCACATGACATTTGGAGATATATATACAAAATGTAATTAAATTGCATGTAATTCACTGCTCTCCGACACTGCTCCTCCCCCTTGAATCTGGGTAGCTAGCGTCCAGTGCACTCAAATATTTATTTCCTGTGTGTAGAGGGTTGCAGCAGTAGCAGCAGGGCAGTTGTTGGGGCAGAGTTGTTACGCTGTGTATGAGGAGCGTCTGGAGCAGAGGCAAAGATCATTCAGTCATCATCAGCTCCACTTTCACCGGGCAGGAAATTTGCTCCTGTGGAATAAATGAACATTGTGCCCGTCTAAAGAGAGGCAGAAGCTGATTAAACATGCAACTTGTGCAAAAGGCCATTGTTAAAGAGGTGCATCGTAATCTATCATTTCAGTGCTTTTAAAAAGAAATCTAATTTTCTATGTATAGGGCTTTAATGTGTTTGAGGCTGGACAAACACCATAAATCAATACTGCGACAAAGCAACATGAGGTTCAGAGAAAAGTATAGCCCGGCTGGCTCAACAAAAGCATTATTCAAATAGAAAACAGAAAAACAATTCAGCTTTTATGCTCTATGTTTATTCTCATTAATATTTGATTTTTTTGGTGTATTCTCCCAACCTTGGTCAGGTTTCAAAGCAGGGCGTGGAATAATAATAAAATGTTATTTATTTAGCACTTTTGAAGCGAGGTGCGCAAAGTGCTTTTTGGAGCTGTGCTGAACAGCAGAGGAGTGATTATCCCCTTTTTTTTTTTTAACTTGACATCTGGAGTCTGGAGCAGACAACTTAAGAGACAACTGAAGATAGGATGCTATAACTTTAAAGGCCCTAAAATTGGATTTTCTCACTCAGCTTCCATGAGTGTGTACGTCCTTCATATAAGACACCATTTTCTATCATAATTAGTGCTTTTATTTTGGTGAGCAGCCTGGCAGCAGAGCCCTGCATGATTAAAAGCTGAGGCAAGTAAACATGACATTACAATAATCTTGGTTACTAAAAATGGAGCTGCTTGATATTTAAAATAGATGATAAAATATTATTAATATGAAGCGCACCATTTATTTATTTATTTTTGTCTGGCACTTAGGTTATACCTGTACTGGCTGTTCTGGATCATCTAAAGTGCTGTGCTTGACAATGATTGCGTGGTGATGGCTTTTATCATTGGAGCACGACCAGTAGCAGTGACCCATTAAGCACAATTTTAAGTCACCATTTAACATTAAGCTACTTGCTTCACATGGGTTAGGCACATTTCAATTAGACTATAGTCTTTAAATTAGCACATTGCTGTTCATTTGAAGTTATCGAGGATGTTGTCTAAGCTTCATCTTAAAGACAACGCATTGCTAGCATTTTAAGAACACGTCTTTCATTTTAAAAGACGATTCTTTTAAAATGAATGGATTGTGCATGCTTGTCACATTGATTCAGGGTGGCAGATTGCAGCAGGTCTCTTGTTTTCGGGGTCTGATTGCACTCCTTGCTAATACTTACTAAGCAGGGAGCAGTAATTTTGTTTTGGGGGATTAGCTCTCTCAGGAGAATCTTAGCTGCTCACATTTATTTAAGAGCTCTATTAAACAGCAGAGCCTTTTCTGTCAAGTCTAGGTGTATAACATTTGCTATGAATGGGTAATTCCTTGGCGTTGGTGTCGCTGACTGAACTCTGTATGTTCATCCAGTCACAAACTGCTATTTAAAATAACATCCATTGTTTTAAAGGTGATCATAAAAGCCTCTTTTTGCACAATGTCGGAAATGATCATCCAGGAAAGGGGTGCAAAACATTACAGCGATAAGTCACACATCGACAACTGTGGGTCCACAACGAAGAAGAGGCTAGCTAGGGTTAGATTTCAGTTGGGGGTTTTTGTTTTCCCCAAAAATATGACAGCTGCAGTAGAAAAACCAGAAATGAGACAAGAACTAGGTTGAGTTGGGAACAGTGTTGGTGTTTGAACAGGAGCTTTGCAGTGCTGGGAGGAGGTGAGGGGCGGACCCCAGGGACGCTGGCAGGGAGCTAATAGGACAGCTAGCTGCATGGCTAATTGAGCGGTTACTTTAGCAATAAGCAATGCTGTCTCTCCATGAGGGAAATCCGTCAGGGAAAACCAGAAAATATCTTCCTGATAAAATATGATCCAGCTCAGTGGTAGGAGTGGCTGTAAACACAAGGTTTAAAACTGCTGTGGTGCAGCAAAATATAAATTCTTGCATAATGTTGCTTCAGATGATTTAAATGAAGTAGTTTTCTGGTTGGAGAGGACCTCTTCCAAAGGTTGGAGCTAAGCTAGTGCCCCTTAAAGAGCGAGGTTAATCATTCCACAATATTTATACTGTATCGTCATGAACACACCGCCTATGGCCGGTGTATATATTGTAAATATTTTCCAGATACTTGACCGAACAAGGAGTACACATACACCGGGGTATTTGGAGAGGGTGAGTTTGCAGAGGAAAGGGGTGCCACGCAAATATTTGAAGGGAGCAAATATTCAAAGGGCAATTGTGCTTTGAAGCAGGAGGAAATAAGCTGAGCCTTATCTGCGTGAGCATTTCATTTTCATTACACTTTTCAAAATTCACTAGCTGACTGAGCGTAAGAGTGCATGAGCGAAGCCACGGCAGATGTAATTATTTAAAGCTGTAGGTATTTGTTAGTTTTGGATGGTTTGAATTGCCTGTCAAGTCACACTGAACAGAAGCAGGTCTATTCCTGCCTCACTTCACTTCATTGTCACTTCAAAGGAACTGAAAGGACATTTAATATTACATTTGCTTTGTAATGCAGCCCTGTTTCGTAATTCTTGTTCAGTTTATGCAGAATTGACATCAGTTTCACATCCTCTGTGGATTTGTACACACTCTGAGACTTGATTCCTCCAGCAGACGGACGAAAATAACACAGTTGAGAAGAAGTTACAGTGCAAGTTGTTGACTGGCTGAGTAGGAGGAATGGAGCAAGCCCAACTGAACCATCCTCCTCCCAGTGAGGTCACGTGCCCCTCAGGCCCCCGGGAGCCGCTACGAGCAGCCTCACGCACACACTGTGGCCTTTCATAGCTTCTCATTAGAGGGCCAGGATATTATGGCGGACACGGCAGAAGAAAAGAGGTGTTGTTGCAACATGCTCGAATCGAATGAGCTCCATCGCACTTTACGTTCCACTCTGTTGAGGTTTGAATGCAATTATCAGTTCCCTATATTGTTCCCCTTCTTTTCACTTCATTGGTGAGAGACCGGCTATAATCAGTGAGTGACAAGAGAGTCATTATGCATGTTTTTTGTTTCCATCAATCAGCCTCATTTTTGGCATCATTTAAAATTTTCTAAGCAGTCACAAATAACTTAATAATAAGGGACTTAATAAAAACTTATTTAAAGATTTAATGAATCATAGCAGTCCATCTTCCTCAGATAATTATGATCCAACTCTGGATGAGAACAGCTACAGGGACATGTTGCTCATTGATCTTGCAGAGAAAGATCTATTTCAGTTATAATGGATCCTCAGTGCCATGCTGCCTTTCTGCTGTGTCCCAGGCAGCTCCGTGATGGATGGTTCTCTGCAACTGAGAAGGACTTTGTCTTCGTGCCAGGTGATCAATAGATGACTCGCCACAGCAGAGACAGAATCAACTTTAAATCCCCGGGCGGGAAAAGAAATGCCAGAAAGCTAGAGGGCAAGTTTTAATCCCTTTACTTTCAACTCGCAGAGGGAATGGTACATTAGATAGCTTTCATTTCCACTGACCACTTCTGCTGCACAGGACAATTCAATATGAGCTGTTTGTGTATTCTAGAAATGTTTGTACTGGAAAGGTCAATGAGAGAGAGTTGGTTAAGAAAGTGGGTGTTTTTATGTGGCGTGTGTCTGTTTAAAAAAAGTTAGTTCTGTGCGTGTGTGCGCATTTATTAGTGGATTTAAAGTGTGTGATCCTGAGAGTGCAGAGTAACAGTGCCCTCTCCTGGATGCTGGGATGTAAATCCTATCATACTGCTGTGTGGAAAATAGGAAAGGCTTAAATTCACATAAAATTTGTAGTTTAAAACTTTAATTTTATTACTAATTCAAATTATAAATGTGGTTAAATATTCTTTGCAATAATCCTCTCATGCAAATCTTTGAAGGTAGTAATATTTTTGCATATAGCTGTTTAAAATTTAATGGCATTTTCACTTTTCACTCATTTAGCTTAAATATCTGGCTCCTGGACTGCAGCTGTGGTATTTGTTTTTAAATGTTTATTCTAACTGGTCATTCAGCATTTGTTTGGTCTCACAGGTTGTGCTAGGATTTTAAATTTTCAACGCAACAGATGTTCCTGCTTAACTGTTGCTGGCATACAGAGTGCATCAGTGTCGCCACACACGCTTATTTAAATTATTGAACATACATTTTTGCTCTTTCCGTTGCACGATCTCAGCGCGGTTTTTAGGTCGGGTACATTTCAAGGGTTCTTAGAGGCCAGAAGAAGATGGTGGGCAATAAAGACATTTAAAGTAATTGCACTAAAAAGCCTTCAAGAGAAAATCTTAAAATGTCTTGTTTGCAACCTCTTTTCTTTAATGCTCGCGTCTGCTGTCAGGTTTGACATCAACTTCTTGTCAGCAGCCATATATAGACCTAATGGTGTGAAGAATGTGTGTGTGGGAGAGGGTCAAAGCCTCTGCATGGGAACAGCAGGTGTCTCCAAAATTAGAGGCAAGGGTCTGCATGTGTCACCCAAAAAAACAGTAGACTGTGGTGACAGACCAGGCAGGAGTGTTGAGTCAGGAATGTGCTTGGTGTCCTGCAACAGAGACAACCTTCGCATCAAGCTAATCCCTATCTGCAATACAGCACATTATGACTTACACTGCAAGTTAACTTTCAAAGCCACGCTTTGCATCTGCAGAAATCTCAGACCCCACGCATCGCTGTGTGTGGGCTCCACTGTATCTATTCTCAATCTGTTATGCAGCTCAGTGGTGCAGAGAAGAAACAACATGAAATCATTATAGAGAGGAACCGCACATAGCGTTTGTCATTTATGTTGATTTCATGCTCAATCAAGAATAACTTCTCTTCATCATCCAGTACCATTTCTTCCAAACACTAAATTGCAATGAGCTGTAGAATTCATTACCATACTGTATTGTGGCTTAAACTAAAACAAATGTTTAGGTTGAAAAGAGAATTGGTGGCTTTTAGCTTTTTTTGCATAATGAAAGCCTGAAGTTTAACTTTTTATTCCAGCAAAAAGTTCTTTTAAAAGCAATCGAATCCCTGCAGTAGCATGTATTTTACATTATTTCTACAAATTACACAATCAAACGTGTTTCTATCTGCAATTAAAGAGTGTATTTTTTTTATCTGTTCACTTGGAAACAAGGGAGCAGAGACAAATACTACACAAAGCCAGCAGGGAGGATAAATCAATAGTCAGATATCATGTCAGCCGTCTTAATATAAACCCTGTTCTGCAGCAAAGTGAGCCAACTTTTACAGTTCACAACTACGTGCCCTGCATTTCAAAATGTGGCCATTAAATATTATACAGTGCTTAATCTTTTTATCTAAATGCTTCCCTGGGTTGTAACTAATACACACACACTATAAAATGGCATAACGGAGATATCATCCTGCATCTAATCAAAAAGTAATTGCGGAATTTCTGTGCGGTTGGATCTGCTCTATCTAGACAAGAGAAGAACTTTACAGTAACGGTTGTTTTTCAAGATCAGTGCTTCTCCAGTCTTCACAATCAAGCTAAATGAAGGTGGTGAGGAGGGACTTTGCACACAAGGTGTTTTTCCCTCCTTAGCAAGTCATAAAAAGCTGAAAACTAAGAGCCAGTGGCTGAAGATACTGCACCTGCGATGTGAGACTTTCATGAATCTTAATAGGGTACGATACAACAAAGACCCTGGAGGCGAGGTGTAGCACTGAGTGAACCAGTTCTTATAAAACTCAATGACTGTGCCTATAGACGCTGGAGGGCATTGAACCAACTGAATGGGCAACGGTGCAAAGGCAACTTGTGATGAAAATGAAGAATAAACACTGAGTCCTCGCAGATTCAGAGGCAAAGAGTGGGTGACTCATTCAAAGCCCATCAAAGAGACAGTACACTTTCGCTCTAATAAGCTGTTTGCAGTGGTCCGGCTGACATCCTCCTCTGAGCGGCGAATGCACACAAATGCAGCGTGCCGATGAATAATTCAACAGGGAGGAAAATGATGCATTCACTTGCTAAAAAAAGACCCTTAAGTATCAACACGAGGCATTAAATGCTGTTTGTTTTCTTGTGCCGGCAGACGTACGGGGACAGCTCTACAATTAAGATATCACATCAGAAGATGCAACACAGTGATTTTTAATATAGGAGAAGACGGGGCTACATTTATGATAAAAAAGGAACAATGGGTGGAATCTAGTTGCTGATAAAATATCACCGCTGCCCAATCACATAAACCTTTCTCTCTCTCTCTGTGTGTGTTCCCATCAGTCAGGTTTCTGCAGCTTCACAGTGACACAATACGCCTTCATTTAATGCAGCTTCTCATCTCTGACCCACTGACTATGTTAATTACAGCACAGGCTCGTATTTCAGACATCACAGACAGGGCTGCAATTTACAAAAGGGTTCAATAACATATTAGACATCAAACTACAGGCGAGAGCACAGGAGACAGTAAACTGCACTGCTAGAGAGTGCATCTTCACAGACTTGCAGGCTTGACATAGAGCCAAAGGGGCATCTTACATGTAGGATGATGAAAGTGCAGTGTGTCTCAGGAGCCTCACATAAACCAGCATGTAAATAATCCATGTAAAATCTGGCAAAGCTTCGTGGAAACGGACTGGGTGGAGCTCTGAGGCTTCCCAAGGAAACTGCAACATTCTCCATATCCTATTGGGGTGGATTAGACTGAAGCCAAAGGTCCGATTCAAAGTGACAATGGAAACAACTGGAGGAGACAGAGATGGAAACAGGACAAGAGGCTACAACATACTCATTTGAGACTATGCAACTGTATGAGCATATATTTTAAAAGTTGACTTTGTCCCTTTACACAGAATGATTGTCGGATTCAGTCAGCAGAACCGTACTCATACAGCTCAGGATGAGGAGATCAGATGGACCAGCCCATGAAAGGGGAAGCAATCGATAAAACTTTAAGGTCACTTCTAAAAAAAAGATTCATCCAGTGAAGCGACATTAAAAAGAGATATGGTTTTGTCAGCGTGGCCATCATAAGTCATTGTGATAAAAGCAGGTAAGCAGCAGTAGGGAGGGTGAGGAAGGACTGAAGAATAAATGTTAGTATGCTGCAGAACTGAAGCTCCAGGTAACTTCAGTTTCCTTAAAGAGGAACTCGATCCTGGCACCTTGATATCTGTGCAGCCCTGAGGAGCATCAGTGTGTATGTGAGTTGTATGAACCGTTGTGCAGCTACAGACAGACCTGTTTAAAGTCTCATATTGCCTCAAGTGATGTCACTTGAGTCAAAGTCTGAGGGTGCAAAGGCGGAGAGAAGGGAGTTGACCAGACATCTGTAACCTACACCTTGTCTCTGCTTGAGACTAGTTTCTCGATGCTACAGTAGCATAAACACTCCTGACTGAACTTAGATTGAGCTGCCAGTGGTCGAGCGGCATTGTGGGTAATGTAGGCCCTATGTTTCGGAAAGTAAGTATAATGCGGAGTAAAAAATGTGATATCGCTGGTTCTGCGGCATTGATTTTGATAATATTTTACAAAATCTATCCATCGTTACTCCAACAGTGTGTGTAAAAGTGCTTGGCTAAATCAGTGGAGTGCATGTTACACATACATACATGATAACAACAAAAGGGCCTCTGACATATTTATTTATATGTGTAGCTATAACACACGCTAAAACGGTATTTGTCCTTGTTGTAATGTGATATCACAAAGATGCAAAGGCCCACGGTGAAAGATTTATCTTGTTTTGAATATTTAACGCCCCGATGTAAAATTCATACTGTATATCTCACAACTGTACGTCCACGTGTGAGAGCTCAATCAGCTAACCCCCCCTCCAGCGTGACATGTTATTCATTTAATATCAGCCTAAAGTCAAATTAATGCCACAAACAATTTGGGCTAATGGCGATTTAACCTTATTCATTACAGACTAATTGCTTATCATGAGAGATCTGATTAATGATTACACAACAGTGAATTCAAACTGCCCCGCTGCAGGACGTTGGCAGGGGCCAATTAGTTGCTGCCTTCAAGCCCGTCTCCACTGCCCATCCTCCCAGACTCTGTGTGTGTTAACGCTGAAACTAAGATTTCAATCCCGCCAAAGCCAAAACCCATCTGCTTCTTGTTTGTTCGTCGGCCAAAAGGAATACAAACCTCATGAATTAACAAAGATGTTGTGGTTTTGTAATGCTTTTGCAGGGGAACAAGAATGATAATACGGCAAAACAATGTAAGTCTGTGTTTTCTCTGTGGGGATTCTGTTGTTTTAGTTTCGAGGCAGATGAAGGATTACCATCTGCAACCGGAAAATCTTCCTACACTGAGTAGGGACCCTAACGTTGCTCGGCTGTAGAAGTAAAGGTCCCATTACATTTAATAATAGACGAGGCTGCTGTGTGGAGGGACTGGCTGCCAGAGCACACAGACCACTGAGTGCACAGCCTCCCACGACCGGCGTAGTGACAGACACAGAGGCACTCAACTGGAAGCATGAAGATATGAAAGGAAGGGAGGGTTGTGCGTGGAAGAGGACGGAGAGATTTAGAGGTGAGAAAATGGACGAGTGAGGATGGAAAAGGGGAAAGCGGAGGTATGGAGAGATAAAGAATGAAGAAATGGAACTGCAAATGTAGCGAGAGAAATCCAGGATGGAGGCACTGAAGGATGAAGAGTTTGCGAGGGCGGGGTGGGGAAAAGCTCACTGGCAAGGGAGGGGCTGATTCTACAGAACTGAAATCCGTGCAATCGTTTCATTTAAGGCACTGTCACAGCAAGTCTATATTACAGCATCAAATAAAAACAGGATTTGTTCAATTTGTTAATGCCTGCTCGCTTGTTTTTCTTTCTGCCCGTCTTGCCAAATACACTAACACATTTAAAGAGGTCAGCAGATATGAAAAAAAGAAAAAAGTTAGCCCTGGCAGAATGTTGCTGCTCAGATGCAGGTTTGTTCACTGAAGGCTGTGCCAAGAAATAGACTGAAACACCAGTCAGCCTCGCAAATACACAGATGTACCACTAAAGATCAAGTGAAGCATTAAAAAAAAAAAAAACATCACAGGAAACAAACGCCTCTCTTGGCACTCGCCGGGTACCAGCACTGGCGCTGGGTATCACAGAGTTTGAAAAAGGATCTTGATATCAGGGAAATTCATCTAATACTCCGAAAATATACTGTAACAGCAAGAAAGGGGCAAAATGAACTGATATCCTCTCTTGTTTCTGAGCTCAGAGAACGATATCTCATTTATAAACACAGTGCACCACCCCTCTCAATTACCTAAGACAAATAGTCAGTAAATGAGATGGATACCGTTTCTACAGTCTGCTGGGGGGAAAAAATAGCCTCAGATCATTTATTACAGCTCTAAACCTTCTTTTTTCCTCACTTAGTTTTATTTTACACAACATAAAATACAGTGTTTCTTGAGGATGACGTGATTCTGTCGTTGCATTTCAGTGCTAGTCCATTCCACAATGGAACAAAACAACAAAAGTAAAATATAACATTACGGTGAAGCACTGCTAATTCATTTCAACCCAAAAAAAAAAAAAACATTTAACACTGGGTGCATTATGCAGTGGGCCTAAAGAGGTGCAAAGGGGTGCAGTGCAGGAGGGTCAGCGAACACACGCTCAGGTCTTCACTGAGGTGAACAAAAGCCATGCAAGTCCCCGGTGGAAAAATTAAGACAAAATGTCATTCTGTCATCAGGTGTCACATAAATCCAGAAATCTTGAAAGAGGTGCAATTAATCACCGAATGTCAAATCCAGCACGTACTGAATGGAAGGCACAGCTGCAGGAACTGTCATGAAAAGTGACATTATGAAATAAAATGTCACAGGAGAAACAGTCAAAACAGACTGACAGAGTGTTCTGACATAAAACTGTATGTGATCTAAATGGGAGGGGGGGGGCTCATGACTAAAATGGACAGACAGTGAATTATTGCCCAGCCCTACTTTGAGGTGTCCTGAGGGTGCAATTCGACATACATTGTGTATTGACAAAGAGAAAAAAAGGCCACATGTCACACAACTGCAGTGATTTCTGAGTGCAACAAGCTCCCGGGTCACCATAAAAACAGGCGCGTGTTATTTAAATTACAAAACACGCCTCAGGAAATATGGGAATGTAATGTATGAAATGAACCCAACTTCACAAGCGCGTCTGATTTGGTACAAATCGCGCTTCTTTTAAAACCAAACTTTTTGGATCTTACAGTCTGGCACCGGAGCCAAACCGGACATGAAAATGGGCCAAAGACTCCTGACACACAGCAACGAATAAGTGATGCGCGCATTTCCAGCTAAACTGACACAAGCATCCGTGCGGCGATGTTGTCTGTGCAATTCCTGCACGGGACGGCGCCACAAAACTTGAACAACGGCGTTATTCTCGCTCTCTCTCGGCGAACTGAATTCAGCTGCCACTGCAGCACACGCACCGCAAAACACCGCCTGAGAACAGCCACTCATTACGGACATTTAGAGAGTACAGTACCTTTGCCGTTGTCTTCAGGCAGGCGGCTGGAAGTGAATGAGTTTGCGATGCCGAGTACAGTGGTGATGAATGGATGCTGCGCTGCCTAGCAACCGAGCAACCAATCAAATAAACGGCAATTCGTAGAGAATGCTCTACATGCACAACTCAACAGTCATACATTTTAAAAACGTTTCCCCCTTATCATAG
This sequence comes from Datnioides undecimradiatus, assembly GCA_008933995.1. Taxonomy (NCBI): domain Eukaryota; kingdom Metazoa; phylum Chordata; class Actinopteri; order Lobotiformes; family Datnioididae; genus Datnioides; species Datnioides undecimradiatus. Next base: position 5,876,890 of record WARS01000071.1, on the reverse strand, counting down.
CACAATGTAATGTTACGGAAGGTTAGTAAGAGACCCACACATAGTAAACAATGCATTTTATTTTACTTTTATTTATTGTAATTGTGCGATGGTTGACAGCATTGTACTTTGTTTCAAGCAATAACCAGAGAGGCTGTCAATCTTATACACTACATGTTCAATAGAACAGCACGCTCTCTGGACAGCAGCTAGGTCAACAGCACCCTCTAGTGAAGTCATTGGGGAAGTGGGTGTGGAACAGGAGAGATTTGCCCTATGGAGAGACTCGTGTAGCACCGTTTTCCTCTAAAAAAAAACCTGCTATATGAAAGTTATCCTTAGGCATTATCAAGTGTTCGCCTGACCTAAAATATAAAATTCTAACAGTCACTAATGAGAGCACGGCTCTCATCGTATTTGGGACATCTCCTCCAGATGAGGTGTCTTCATGCAGCCTGTGCAAAGCTGGTCCATCCACAGGGGAGCCTCATGCTGCAGAGGGGTGCGGCGAGGGTAGAACGTGTATGAGAGGTCGTAATTCAAAAGACAGCTGAGGGAGGCCATGTAGATGTCTGAGAAACGGCACAGACGTCTGGAGAAGTAGGTGGGGTTGTGACATGTCCTGAAGATGCTTCCGAACTGAGGGTTGAACAAGTTCTTTGTCATCACCCTGCGGCATAAAAGATTTGAGGTGTTATAGGTTAATATGATTTTACGTTTGAATTCATATAGATAGTGGAGGCTCAGATCAATTAGCTGAGTAAAGAAGCTATAAGAAGTAAAAATACCTAATTACAAGTGAAGTCTTTCGTTTAAAATGAAGGAAAACAAATTTCTTTAAGTGTTATAGTGTCGTATTTTATATTATTAAATTCATATTACTTGATGCATTAACACGTAAACAGCATTTTAAGGATGCATTGGCTCGTGATGGAGCTAATTATAGGAAATTTCTATACAGCTGAGTAACTTAACTTACTGTAATATAGCATCACATTTAATATGCTTATGGGTTCTTAATCTTTAATCTGCAAAGCATCATGTCACGTCTGCTGTCCAGTGCATGTACAACTGTAAAGTAGCATTAACACTGCTTTACAACAACTGCTTTAGTAAATGTACCAGGGTATTTACTGGATATAAGTAGGGTCATTGGGTTCACTGGGTGGTGCATAGGACTGAGGGAGGGGTTAAAGATAATTGCACTCACCTGAGCTCTTCTCTCTCGTTCTGCCATTCCTGAATTACCTGTTTAGACTCTGGGTCTCGGTGTGTCTAGGATAATGAATAGCACAAAACTGTGAACAAACAACAGTCAACTGTACTAAAAAGAAATGCTAATATTTACATAAAATGAATAAACTATACAAATATTGTAGAGTGTGTTATTTGGGCTCTTCAGAGCAATAAAGTTGTTTTAGTGCACTGTTTGCCTGAGACAACAGGTGCGTGTAAACTGAAGTTACATGGACTGAAGCGGCTTGGTGAGTTCACAATTTCTTGGCGACCTGTTCTGTCAACATGTCAGTTAAGGCCTAATAGCACAAAGCTGGAAATGAGTATTGGTACAGATTGTGGCTTGCTGCCAGTTCATTAAGCAATTTGAGGCTTGCCAGGCATGAGTAATCGCTGACAATGAAATGTCAACATAAATGGCAAAGTAAAAGCTCAGTACAATCCCGGGATTAACTTCTCACCTGTAGGCGCTCCATCAGGCCGGTTAAAGCCTGTAGCCAGGTGAGGGTCAGAGCGTACCGGTTTGTGCACACCACTTTGGTTTCGTGCTCCAGCTCAGGTACTATGGCTGCCGTGCGCCAGCCATGTCGCAACATCAGGTCCTACCGCAACAAGTGAAATTGCTTTGGTCAAACTTAATCCCGTGCAATGACGTACTGCAGCATCCTGCACGTACCCATTTCGGGTTAGCATGCAGCATGTTTACCTAAGAGAGGTGCAGCAGGAAACTACAGGGGGATTTAAGCTACAACAATGTATGTGGTGCAGGAGGTGGAATACAAAACCAGCAAGCCCTCTTAGGCAAGATGTTGTAGATGCTGTATGCCTCAACTATATGAGTGAATCAGTGGCCTCCAGTAGTTCAGAGGATCAGCTTTTACATCTTGCTGCTGGCTTATAAATCACCTCCTAACCCTGGGGGGCACTGCATTCCTGATCCGTTTGAAGAATTTAAACCTCAGTTGACCCCTTAGATCTTTGGTAAGCACTCAGGTGATGTTGCCTCAGGTGAAAACAGTTTTAGATACTCTGCTGCACACAGATGGAGGATGCAAGACCACCACCTTTAGACACTTTCAAATCTAATTCACAAACTGCGTCTCTCCTGTGACGTGATCGGTTTCTTTACTGCCCTTCTTTTATCTTTATTATGTCACATCCAGTCCATCCAATTCTACATTCTCTTTCTCGTTTTACTTTCTATTGATTGTTGCTGCTCTCTGTCTGCATTATGCCAAAATAAAGCTGCACCAACTTTGCCCACCATGCTGATTGTGTCTAATCAGCAAGTCCTGCAAAACAGTACTCAAACCATGTGTATGTTTCCGCCGTCGCTGTCGTCTTAACGCGTTTTAACGCGTCACTGTCTGCACAGCGGGCCAGGCCATTAGCTCTACATTGTTGAACCAATATCAGGTGGTCTGTACTGCCATCTGGTGTTTGGAATTTTCACTGCGCAGCCCCTTTCTGGCCCCACCCATATGCCATGGGGGAACATTTTCAGAGTTACGCAACATGTAGAGAGAACAGGCATCGTGCAGTGTGTGCAATGTCTCTGTGTGTTTGTACGTACTTGAAAGGCCAGGGTAGTAATGTGTAATTTGTTGCTATTTGTTAACTTGGAAAGATTACATTTCTTTAAGATCTTAAGAAACAGGTCACATGCTGAAACATGCTGATTCATCAGTGATGGCGTCACCACGCTTCAACACTTACAGCCAAGTCACTATAAAGATGGTCTCCAAAGTAAAGAACCTTTGACCCTCTCCAGCCCGTCAGCCTGAGAAAATCAAATAAGTTTCCCTGGAATATGAAAGAAAACCACAAATCACAGATCAGTCTCTTATTGCATTATGACACGCGGATGCAACAAGTAAAAACAAGTAGCATGCAGCAGCTACACACAGCTAATGAATAGAAACGGATATAAGCCTAATGATTAGAGGAGCAAGAGCAGCTAAAACACAACTTAGTATTAAGGTTTCAGTGATGTCAGACAGTTACTGAAAGTGAAACAAACCTGTTTGTAGATCTGTCCTTTGTCTAAACTCTTTATCTTTTCCCACTGAAGGTCTCCGTTTCCATCCAACCGCCTGAAAGGTCTGCGAGAGTAACCATTTTTCTTGAGACCGCGCTCCAAAACGACCAGAATGAACCAGGCTTTAATCTGTTCAACACGTTTGATACACTTACTTGATACAGTCAGTGAAGAAATGAGGTTTGTCCGCCTGCACAATGACGACATCAAAGAAGTCTCTCCAGTTTTTCCCCACCATGTGTGTCATTCCTTTATCCCTGCAAAAAAAAAAAAAAAGGGTTGCAACAGAGCAGTCATGAGTCAGAGCGGGCACGTGAAGACGTCAGCGACAGATAGGGAACACTTACACAAAGCTGTACGGGCTGTTGGTGATGAGGAAAAGTTTTTTTCCATGGCTGACCAGTCGGTGCAGAACAGCGTCAGTCTCTTCTCCTCTCAGAATAAACTTATCTATGAGGAGAGAGAGGACAGCTCAGTGGGTCAAAGTGTTACTGAAATGTTCTTTTGCAAAAAAAAAAAAAAGGGGGGGGGAAAGTGGATTTCTTACCGAGGTCTTCCATGACCCATTTGTACATGTAGCCTTTGAGGTGAACCATGCCAATTGCTTCCTGAGGATTAAATAAATGCGACACGAAGGCAACAGATTTGAGTTAGTCGGCAATTTTATGTTTCTTTTTCAGATCTAGCATGAGTAGCTCCCGCTGAGAGACAGCTCCAAACTATCAAAGCAGATATAATGGTGACAAAGCAGACACATTGTTCTTTGTTCCATCCGTTAGAGTCCACTGCAAACTCTTCCTGTGCTCAGCGGATTCTTAAGCGTCCAGCTGAAGAAACACAGTGTGTGAAGCAGTCAAGTACAATGGATCAGTAAGCTTCTCAGCATGAGCTACAGGGTGAGGCCGCAACCTAAAACTACATACACTGTAACATTCAATACCGTGAGATTCGGGGCCCACACTCACCGAGACGTCTTTGAACAGGTGAACTGGATCGTATTCGATCTCGTTTGTGATGAAGAAGTCATTTGCCACAGCCAGGAGAGTCATCTCTGGGATGGAGAAGATGTCCATGAACTGCTTCACCTTCGGTCCCTGTGGGAGAAAAAACATTTTAACGCTTGATATTTGCTTCTGCTTGTTTACAAGGGATGCAGAAGATGCTCGTGACCGTGTAAAATTAACCTTATTGTATCTTTTGAACGACCTCCTAATCACATTTGGCACCATTTTTGCTCAAACCACTACTCACTAAGAGGCTACAATGAAAACAGAGCCAAGTCCCCAAATGTGATTAGAGCCACAGCAAAACTATTTTGGTTAGGACTCTTTCAAGGGGAATTAGAAGACGGGGAGGCATACTTCCTGCAGCAGGAGAGCACTTAAAAGATCTGATGGAGCGAAAACTATTTGAGCCTGAATGAAAACATCAGGGTTCTTCAGACTGCTCCTAATTAACGAGCGGGTCACTTGGACATTTGTGATCGTCAGACTCAATAGATTCCCTACTTTTAATGACCGATTGAGTGCCGCTTCTAAAACGGACAGACAAAAACAAATTACGTTGCTGGACACGGAGTTCTTGTGGTCAGCTTTTTAGGGACTGGAACACGGCCTTCCAGCTGATTCGTGACGACAATAGAACAAATGCAATTACAAAATTCAACATTGGGGCTTATGTAAGAGCAAAGCCACGCAAAGCCAGACACTTGAAATATCTGAGGCCTGTCACAGATTTAATCCTCAACTGCACCCATGTTCGAGAGTGGCTGGCTGGGATTATAACAGATGTGTTGAGTCCCCCACGTTAAGAAGAGCTTTCCCATCTGTGCCAAACCAAACACATAATCTGTATACACATGCAATAACTAATAAATGTCAGGCAGCTATTTCCAACTTTTATGTCGACTGCCAAACTAATATACATTATCATAGTGTTTAATGGGCCCTGGAGCTTAATTTTCAAACTAGGCCAACAGGGAGTATACATAAGAGTATTTATAAAATCCTGTCCCTGTACACTACTAAAATCACTTCACCTTTCCATAAAAGCCACTGTCCTGCTGCAGGGGGATATGGTAAGTCCCCCCATAGAGCTGAAGGACCTCCTCATCAGGCACCGGGCTCAGTCCCCTAAAAATAGCAAATATAAACCAAAGCACTGACACTTAAAAACACTGAAAACATTATCAGATAATGCAAACTGGTGATTTGCGGGGGATCTACATATCTACATAAAGACGCAAAAAAAAAAAAAACAATGCTCATGGGTTAAATTATCACTAAACTGCATTTCAGTATTTTGCAACATAGACTCAGCAAAGCATCAACATCTCACCGGTACACCGTTCCTGGCTGGATGTAATGGAAAGCGTCTATCTTCATCAGAAGGCCCTACACGAGGGAGGAAATAAGAGTTTCACTTGTAATTATGTGGAACGGGGAAATATAAACATTTCTCTTCCTGCAACAGGAAATGTGTGATTTGAAAGACTTTACCTTTTGGATGTCATAGTGAAGACCCCGAGCAGCAAAGTTGGGAATGTAATCATATTTGCGGATGCCTTCGGGGTACTTCCAAGCGTGGGGACAAAACGAATAAGTCAGCCTTAAAAGTACTAAAAATGTAAACACCATTTATTGAGCTGCTGTAAAACACACCTTATAGTGTTCAATTAGGAAGCCTCTTGCTGTATTGTAGATCATTGTGTTGAGCGCATTTGAGTACAGGGCCAGCGTGTAGTCGTAGTCAAAACCGTAAATGTCCACTTCAGCCAAGTTGACCTCATTGTTGGCGTAGATGGTGGCGGAGTTGAGGAGGTTGCACGCACCTGGCGGAATCAGGTCTGAGAGCAGATGGGAAACCCTTGTTCAAATGAAACAAGTCTAACGCAGCTCAAATCAGCAAGCAAGATAAGGGAACAAGCCACAAGTCGCTGTTTTCATTTAAGGGATTGCAGGATTAGCCCATTTACATTGTCTGATTTATAGTTTTATGTTTAAAAACAAACCTGTACTGTCGTTTTAATAATGAAACATGCTGATTATGCATTTCTGCAGAAAGGAAAGAAGTAATTCCACTGCTGTTTTCAGTTTAGTGAGGCTGGCAAACTCAACAATGATTGCATAATGTGTCTCCCGGATGTCAACTGACTCCTCGCTGAACTAAGTCAATCCGAAAAGAACAGACTGTACAGCCCTTACAAAAATAAGCATATTTAATCGAATTCATCGCTGGATTGGAGCATAACATCCATTACCTCATGTTATAGAGTTTGTTTTCATGATCTGCTTTATCAGTAGTTCAGTCATGCAGCAAACACATGGGTACAGATTAAACAAACAGTTTACAATCTGTCCCTGAGAGAGCCTCTAATACCCTGACTGGAATATGAGCACAGGGCTGTGTCACTGTCAGTCTATAGGAGAAAGTGGGACATGGCCTTCTGTCCTGGGACAGGTCAATGAGGTCTGCAGCTGGGTAGCAGACATGTGTGCACCAACCCTGAGTCTGGTTTCCCTCCGCTCACTCTCTGACTGGAAATGCCTCTATTTCCATGCTGAGTCACCTCTCAAAAGATTAGATATATGAAATTACAAGTCTGGGAGTGCGTCGTTAAACCCTAGTGTGTTTGTAATCCATGCCTAGAAACTACATCAGTTACTTTATATGTGGCTTGTACAGAACAAATTACATTAATGCAAGAACTGCACTTCTAATGCAACTTTTGGGTACTTGTATCTCCGCTTTATTTATAACTGATTGTTATACTACGATTCGAATATTTCATTTAAACCTGTAAAAACACACTAAAAGCACATGAACAGAACTTATTTTGACTGCTCAATGAGCAAACTGACCCCATTTAACTTTCATAAAGTTTGATCAAAGTTGAACTAATAAATAAAATAACCACATTTCATGCTTTGGCTGCAGATAACTAACTAACTAACAGGTCTATGTTGGTCATTATGTTTTACACCAGGGCTGCCAAAGTGGGGGGTGCCAGGATTAAAAGCTTCAATGTGGCCTGACAGATGTTTCTATTGTTCTATCAAAATTAATCATATCTTTTGAGTATGAATCATTGTTTATACTGTTTATACTCTCTTTATTGTGTATTATTTGTGTAGTATTTGTCTAAGAAAAGAGCATCACTTTGCACAGGGAAACTGTGGATCCAAGTACTGTTTTGCATTTTAACAACACAACATAAACAGTGTTTCCGTCTGTGCACCCCTGGCTCACGCATTTACAGCTAGAACAACATCACAGCCACGCCAGCTCCCGCCGCTGCGTCAAAATAGCCTTTAACTTTGTGTCAAGCGTAGATGACACGACATGCCATGGAATTATGGCAAATCAGCGGTCTGTCCACATCTTTAACAAGTATTTATGCTTTTAGTATCAGCTAGCTAAGAGTGTTTACTGGCTACCGCGGTTAGATAGCCGAAAAGCTAGTGTTTTTGTTAGCAAAATAGAGGAACTGTATAGGAACAGTTAGACCCGACTTCTATTTTTAACAATATTTAAGTCAATAACGGTACTGCTCATTATATTTCAAGCTAAAATTACCTTAAAGTGGGGGGACAAACAGCTTTAATGTGCAGTCTGTCCGATTCGATGTGTGTGGAAAGAGGACAGGCGCAATAACGGAATAAACAAAATGTCCTAACTAACGGCTGACTTCATATAAACGGTTGATGCGGGGAACCCTGATGACGTGGGGGTTGCTCATCATAGCGCTCGCGCATGGGGAGACAAAAACAACGGGGGGGGCGCTGCTTACCGTGAACTAGCCGTTTCATGTCATTGTAGCGACCCCACAGGTACGACCTCTGGTCCACTGGAGCAGTGCTGGAGGTGTACGAGCGTCTTCTCACACCAGCGACACCGGGAGCGCCCATGGGCTCCTTGCCTCGTTTCTTTTCCCCAGGCGTACATCTGTGCGGAGGCTCGCTGGACGAGGGCACGTCGTCTCCGGGCCTGTCCGAGCACGAACCGCAACTTTGCTCTTTTGTCTTTTCGCGGCCCTGCTTTCTTTCCCCCGAAACCCTGCATGTGGTAGAAAGTCTGTTCGCTTTGGGGGATCCTACCAGAGGAGGCGTCCTGTTTCCCCTGGTCCACAGTGTGCGGGATAAAGCTGTACCCACAGTTTTAAAGGACATTTTTGCAGCTGCAACGTGCAACACCCATAAAGTGCTGCCGTAGCAGACTGGCACATGAAAACATACCCTCGCCTTGAATGTAACCACGCCCCTGGCCTGAAGGGGGCCGGCTCTGTAGTCCCTGCAGCCAATCGTAGCAATTGTAGCCGACGGTAAGTTGTCTAGCTAAAAGACAACAACATGGGACATAAGTATCTATTTGTGTAGCTTCACATACAGTACACAAAATGAGAATATCCTGTTAGAATATTTTTCCTACTATTTATATCATTACTTTTACTTTCTTAAGTAAAAATGTATCCCTGGATTTCGTTCTGGATTAATAAAGTATCTATCTATCTATCTATCTGATTTAAATAGTGGGTTTTACACTGAAAATATGACAGCAAAATGTCCCATAAGCATCAAAAATAAAAGCAGTAATTGTCGCAGTGTGTGTTGTGCTATTGCTTGTTTGGTTGGTCGAGATAGAGCTAAATTAAACCCAGTCCATGCATTGTTGGATATGCTGCAAGCTGATCATGAGTTTCACATGCAAAACTTTAAAATGTAAAGCGACTGGGAGCCAAAGCTTTGAAGTTAATGCAGCGGAGTAAAGAGAAAAATTGCCTGTGATATGCAGGAGTGGCCATAAAATGTAGTGTTAAACTGAAACACTTAAATAAATAAAAGAAAGTACTTAAGTAACAGCTTAGTATATAGCTCTGTACTGTATGATGGCAAGATGTTACACTGTCTACTTACTTCTTATACTATTTTGTATTTTTGCATTAATAAACACAACACAGATATTATATAGCAGACTGGTTGACACAACTAGACTTACTGACTGCTGGTGAGACATGACCAATCGTAGCCTTGTAGCTGACGATAAGTTGTCTAGCTAAAAGACAACAACATGGGACGTTAGTATCAATTTGTGGAGCTTCATGTACAGTACACAAAATGAGAATATCTTGTTAGAATATTTTAAGTAATGATTTATCATTACTTTTACTATCTCACAGTTAAATAATGATTTATCCCTGAATTTCCTTCTGGATTAATAAAGGCTGAAGAAGCTCTTGAGGACTGTTTTGACACAACTGTGTGGGATGTATTCTGTGAGGACCATGGGGAGGACATTGACAGTCTCACTCACTTCATCACGGACTGTATAAACTTCTGTGTGGACTGCGCGGTGTTTTCCAAACAATAAACCCTGGATTACTCCTGACATAAAGGGTCTGCTTAAGGACAAAAAGAGGACCTTTAGGTCAAGAAACAAGGAGGAGCTGAAAGGAGTGCAGAAGGAGATGAGAAGGAAACTTGAAAGGGGAAAGACTGCTACAGGAGGAGGATGGGGGGACGGCTGCAGCAGAACGGCACCAGGGGAGTTTGGAGGGGCCTGAAAACCTTTTCAGGTCACAAGGTGTTGACCTCCCAGCCGGTGGGGGGTGAGAGGTGGGTCAGCGACCTGAACATCTACTTCAATAGATCTGAGCAGGCATCAACCCCTCCCCCGCCCGGATCCCACAGCTGTAACCATCCCTGTCTGCACCCCCTGCTGCCTACACATGAGTTTTGCAAAACTTTAAAATGTAAAGCCACTGGTAGTCAGAGCTTTGATGTTATTGCAGTGGAGTAAAGAGAGAAATTGCTTCTGGTGTTGCATAAAACTGAAACACTCAAATGAATAAAAGAAAGTACTTAAGTAACTGCTTAGCATATAACTCTGTACTATATGATGGCAAGACGTTATACTGTCTACTTACTTCTTATACTACTTTGTATTTTTGTATATTAACACCAACTATCATCACTTAATATTATATAGCAGACTGGTTGACACAACTAGACTTACTGACTGCTGGTAAGACATGACCACAGCCGCTTACCTCCCTACTTATTTAACTGTATACATCTCCTTTATGTATTTTCCCCCTGTATTTATTTAGATAATGTGGAATCTTTCATACAACTCTTGATGAAAATGTGCCCCAGTCATCTTTCTGAGTAACACAACATGCATCATTGCCATTTGGCCTTCTAAAGGTTTTCTGCTGTTTTGTTTCCGCTAACTTCTCACAAGAGGATCTGGTGCTTATCAAACTCATCCTGCAGGTTCCAGTACGTGGTTGCATGGTTGGTCCATTATAGAGTTAATACTTTAGTAACAGAGCCATTGTTCTATCAATTTGTCATGTGTGAGCTGTGCGAACTATCCTTAGATTAGATTAGAATTAAAGAGATTCACTCAAATGACAGGATGGATATACAGTGTTGGCTTGTTTTTATTCTTCATGACAAAAGTGGTTCACAGGTCAATGAAAGGAACATTAAACGCGTTATGCGGAGTGTGTGCATCCTCAGCGACAATTTACACAGAATGCAGACCACATAAATACAGTTAAAATATTATACAACAGTGGTAATTAAATTACAACACACATCTGCACGGAGTGAATTAAATAGATTAAGAAATCCATTTACAACCTTCAAAGCAATATGACATAATGTTAAAGCATTTCCACTTTTTAGAAGGTCATGAATAGTTAAGCAAATCCCCTGGTGGTCCTACAACTGAGAGAACTTTAAAAAACCAATTCATTCAAACATTCAATACATAATGTTTTTGACACATTATGTCCTTAATTTCCCACGTTCTTAGTCTTTATACAGCAGCTTTTCTCACTCTAACAGTTCTACAACAAATAAAGATAGTAACCATTAACATCAGGGGAAGCTAATGTCAAATTATCCATTAGCTAATTCTACGGAGTGTCTTCAGCATGCCAGCAAAAAAGTGAAAATATTTTACCAAAATGAAATATCACTGTATTCAGTGCTAAAACTGCCCAGTGAGTTTCCTCTAAAGTGAGTAAGACATACCTTCAAAGACGTCACAACTACAGTGTTGAACAGTAGCCTCTATTTAGAAAATGTGATGCAGTCTAAAAACAACAGACAAAATCAAAACCAAGGCACTAGAAATAAAAAAAAACCAAAATCAGCAGGATGTGGCCTCTTCTACTGAACCACAGGACAGTCGAGTTAAAAAATAATAATAATGCCAACGTTTTCTCGCCTTCACTTCTTATTTTTCCAAAAACCTTTTTCCGAATGCGGCCCAAGACTTCATGATGGGTTTCTACAAGTCAATTCAATTTGAATTGAGACGAGTGTTGTTACAGTGCCAATGTAAAGCGATCGCTTTGCTGTCTTCAAATCACGGTCACGGCATCTACTCTATAAGAATCCCAGGTTCTAGTATCAACAGATACATGTACGTTTATATTTGACAGTTTTCTTCCGTGTGGTTCAGGCCCCTGTGTGCGGAGCTCCAACTAGCAAAGCGATATCATTTTGAAGTTGATGGCCACTTGAAATATTTTGTTTTGCGAAATGTTTTCTATTGTTTTGAGTCATAATGTGCTACTGGACGTAAAGCACTGTGTAATGTTCTGTTTATACTTTGGGGCAATGTTATTTTTATTTTTTTCTACAAGCAACAAACCTAATAGCAGTCTGTTAGCAATATTAGCATTCCCAACTGACAGCAATGGACTTTGTAGCCACAGTCGAGGAAAACTAGCTTGCTGTGGGTAATACAGGCTCATTACAACATGCTTACTTTGGTAGCACACAAAAGCATGGTGACATTAAATGATGGAGTACAAAACATGAGTATTGTTGTTTAGGTGTTCAAAGAAGCCACAAAAAGCAGAGGCTGAATGGAAACTGTTGTTATGACTATGTCATCAAGAGAAATGCTGATGGCCCAACATGTTAGTATTACTTTTAAGTAAACCAAGCCACTTGAATTCTTGATTGATGTGAGACAGTGTCTATTAAAACCCACAGCCCGACGAACAGCGTCGCAGATGGGATGCTTGCACACGTGCCACTTAAGCGCTCCCAGATGACCCCCCAAAGCTGCTTATTGTGAGATGTTAAATGACTGTTTCAGAAAAGCTGCAGCCAGCTACTGTTAACCAAAAGTGACGGCAAGTTTCAAAAAACCCCACCCTGATTCTAAAGAGCAGCTGGAAGTGTACAGGCACTGTCCCGACTTGGTCTGCATAGTTTTGCTAAATAAGATGCACGTTAGAGATCTCCCAAATCTTGTATCTGATTACTCCGCGTTTGACCTGAGGTGGTGAACTTATGGCTGATCCGTTTCCATCAATGCAATGGCATGTTTACTGACCTCTATTTAAAGGGCGTGGCGTCCGACACACCACTGGATAAAAAAAGGGGCATGTAACTGTAGCATCAGTAAAAGAGAGGGACTCCAAGACAACAGCAAGCTCTATTTGTGGGATAGCGATTCAGTTAGTAAGGCTGTTTTGCTCTATAAAAACCAACTACCTGGGAGAGCTATCACAGATGACCTAATGGCTTACAGACACTAAAAGATGCTAGACGGGGTCTGACCAGGATGCCAGACAAAAGGCAGGAGTGTGGAGACATAAAGCCTTAAAACAGATCATAGCCTTGAATCAAAGTCTGAGGACAGTAAATACTGTACATGAAAAGTCTCTTGTTCGGGAATAAATACTGTTAATGGTTCACCACAACACACAGCCTTGAACAAGACCAGATGGAAACTGGATCCAGTTGGGACAAGACACAGTCAATGACTTCACAGAGCAATGAGCAGCACGTTTGTCTCTTCATCCTTCTCCGGGCTGCATGCAGGTTTCTCTGCTCCGAGCAGAAAAAACCAAGAGGGCAGGATGAGAGATTTTAAACTATTATTATTACTTTTTACATTTTTTTTAAACTTTTTTTTTTTTTAATCCATGATTCTGGTGGGTAGAGTGAGGAATGTTGCATCGTATCTGGGATGGACAGGATGTCTTGAGTCAGGAAAGGAGGAGGGAGCCGGGGAGTCAACATGAAGACAGGTCCTTATGGAGAAAAAGGGGTTTGGAGTAATGGAAGGAGTGTTTCAGCGCTACGGAGACAGGGTGAGACAGAGACAAAAACAAAAACATATTTAGTCCAACTAAAAATAATCAAGTGAAACAGGTGAGGGTAAGTAATCATGATAAACAGATTAATACAACATATAAAGCATCGGCAAATTAGAGGCTATCAGAAACTATGAGTTAAGGTTAGATGTATAAAAAACTATTTAAACCCAAATAAGCATCTGAACATAAACGCCGACTGGAGTATCATGTAATAGTTTAGAACATAAAGCAGTTTAGAACAGAGGACAAATCTGCAGGATGCTTCATCTCATCGCCTGCGAGATGATTTCGAGTGTGAGCTCCGTGGTCTGGCAGGCGTGCCCTGAACTTTATTACTGTGACTGACATTAACGTGCAACTCATCGGCGGTTCTGTTTGCGGAGGCGGATAATCTACGCCGAGACTCTCTACAGATCCCAGTCATCCTGGTCTTACCGGGCGGATTGTGACCGGAGAAAGATGCGGTTGTCGAGACCCCTGAAGATTTTGCACTCAGCTGAGAAGGGGGTGTGTCTGACTGAAACGTCTTACTGCATGCAGCCGCTGCTTGCACAGAATGAGACCTGTGACCTGACTGCTTTCTTCTTACAGAAGTATCTACATTGGGTTTAAGGTCAGGCTTTTGTTTACTTTCACCCCATGCTTCAGATGTGTTAGGATACACACGCAAAACCTTAGAAGAGGTTAGATTTTCAATGGACGAAGAAAACAAAGAAGACTTAAGCTTGGTGGAAGAGGCAGGTACAACACGAGTAGTAATGAAGGTGTCCTGACGAGCAGGGACTGACGCTCTCCGGCCTGACGCACCTTTTCTTGAATCCCTGACTTGTGTTTTGACCATTAACTCGCTGTTCACAGAACTGGTGGAGCTCTTCCGCGTTGGGGAGCAACCAGAACTTGACTCTGCATTAAAAACATCACCCACGCTATGACTTCTAATGAAGGTGGCGTCTCGTGGGAGATGTTTGCCTCTGAAAGACTGACTGTTTGTCTGGATGGGGTTGTCAGGACAAAGAGAGAGAGGGGTTCTTACAGGACTTGTGTGGAGGCTTCGGGTAAGACTTCGCAGGTGGTGTGTGGCCATGGCAGGAACACTGCTGCCAAGAACTGGACTAGCCCGTGGACTGCTCCTCAACGGGGGGCGTGCAGGACTTCCTCTGGGACTCCGTGGAGCCCGGCCTGACTTGGTGGCCAGCTCTTTGGCCCGGGAGCGGCGGGGGCTGCTGTTCAAGCTGTGGGGAGACATTGGGGCCTCCAGGTCCTCCAAACGCTGAGTAAGAGCCAGTTTCTGCTGTATGGCCATACGCAGCAGAGAATTCAGTGTCTTCTTCTCATCCTCGGCTGCTGCTAGCTGCCTCTGCATCTCATCCAGCTGGGTGACATATTGGTCACACCTGAGAGATGCAGACACAACGAAAAGATGCAACATGCACAAGCAGGCGAGAACAGATTAAAGCACAGCAGGGACACAACACACACACACTTTCACACCCTGCAAACACAAGTGCTGCAGTTACAAAGTAATTTCATGACTGATTAATCTAGCAGGCCTTTAGTGTTAATAAAGTACTAAATTAATTAAGTCATCACAAGTTACCAAAGCACACACAGTGATGTCCTCACACCTGTTAGATTAAAACATTATCTCATTTAAATCAATATAAAAACAAACAAAAACCTGCAATTGTTTACACATCTGTTGTAAAAAAGGTAATGTAGGTATATGAAGTGTTAAACAACTTTAAATTTCAAGAGGGAAAATAATATAGGGCTATAAATAGGGAGCCACGTGAATCATATACACTGTGGAAATGCAGTCCCCACAGCAATCCACACGATGGCGCCACAAAACTTAATTACGAAGAAGAGGATCTTTTTAAGCTGTAATCTTTAGTCTGCAACAGACAGCTGCAGTCCTTGACCACTGTCTGTTCCGCAATCCTTCTTAAGGATAATCAAATGCCAGCTCATAACTGTCTGGAAAGGGGCCTAGACAGGTAATGCACATCCGAGAAGTTTCTCCTGCAGTGAATAACAATGAGAGTATTTCTCCTGTCATTCCAAAACCAAAATCTGCTAAGAAAAAAAAAAGGTTCACTCATTAGATCATTACAAGCAATTATCCCTGTTAATGGATTCTCACAAGAGGTTAGTGATTAGTGATTAAAGTGTTGTGGTCTAAGTTTACTCTGTGACAGCGCTCTCCAACCCCATCTAACATCGCACCCCAGTACAGACAACATTACGCCTCTCCTTCCCTAAGGTGACCTCGCTTGATGGGACAAATCTGTCCTTGCCTCCTCCCCCCTGCCCCGCACAGGGCAGAGCATGTGGTTCATAAGCTTCACGTGAACCAGTGGATTGTCCACAGGCGTAATAAGCATGGTAAGCTCATTACATGAGTGGCAGCAAAAGCTGCACCACAACAAGCGCACCATTACTAAGCATGAACGGCACTAACAAAAAGGCAAATACCAGACAGTAAGAGCTACTTAACATAGTTCTGCTAAAAGACACTTAAACGCAATCATAAAAATCTTTTCTCTTTTATTATTAGGCTTTTCCTAAAACATAAAAAGGAAATCTTACCGACTAGCAAACATGACTCGGAGTGAAGAGAAGGTCGCAGCGTCCTCCTTCAAGGCCTTGAGCTCATTCCTCAGCTTCATCATGGTCTCTGACACCATGCTCTTCTCTGTCTCATACTTGGTTTTCAGATTGGACAGGGCTAACTCCGCGGTCTGTAGAGACAGTTACACCATTATAGGCCACTGTAACACCATTACATACCTTTCAAAGTGGGTGCTACGCATAGTATCAGATGATTTGTATAAAAACAGACAAGGATGTTAATAATACACTTGTATTAAACTGACAGCAAAATCATGAATCATTGCTAATTCCAGACTGACCCTAAACTCAGTTTGTGCAACTCATGTATTAGGCGGCCATCTTTGTTTTGGTTTAGAAACCGAGTTGCACCTTGGATAAATTGAATAATAAAATAATATTATTGTTTAGTTAATTTTTTACCTGTGTGACTTGAATGCAGTTATTAATACAATAATCTAATGTGTACCTAATTGCATCAGGTGAACAAACGTATTTGTATGTGAGCAGAGCCCAGCCAAATGAGATTACCTTGAGTGTGTGTGTGTGTGTGTGTGTGTGAGTGTGAGTGTGAGTGAGAGAGAGAGAGAGAGAGAGAGAGAGAGAGAGAGAGAGAGAGAGAGAGAGAGTTTAAGGGAATGACAGAAGCAGGTCAGGCAGTGCTTCAGGAGAGGGGAGGGGAAGGAGAGTTCAACCTCTGAGGAGTACATCATCCCAAGGTGCAGGACCACGTGAGCCCAAGAGACTGTCTAGACAGGACGCCGATGACACAGGTCAACCACGCTGCTTATGTCAAGATTATGCGTGGGTAATGGTGAAGGCAAGTAAATATATTGCCAAAGGCTGCATTTCACAACAGACAATCGTCCAGTTCCAGGGGAGCTGTTCTCTTTATTGGACATGCAAAGAAACTAATGAGGTCCTTGAAAATAAGCATAAAACAGAAAAGCGTGTGATAGCTTCCTTCTGATCTAGAATCCTCAAGTGGACTTTGCTCATTAGAAGATTATATTTTAGGGGAAATGTAGCACTCCTACAACGGTGCAAGGAGATCAAAAGGTGCTAGGACATGCTGGGACATACCTGTTTGTTAGCCTTGAGGACAGTCCTCAGGGTAGCAATCTGCTCCCTCTTGGTGCTGAGAAGAGACTTGAGTTTCAGGACTTCTTCCAAGAGGCTTTCAGCATCCCGCTCTGACTCTCCGCTGCTGCTCAGTCCCGAGTAAGGCATCGCGCCTCTTTGACGGCAGAGGTCCACTGCCACCTGTGAGAACGGGAAAAGGCTTCTTTATATCGCCTTATTTTAATATACAGTTCATTCATTATTAACCATATCAAACAATCTGTAAAAGAAATCAGATTTCACGACATTATACACATGTGAAAATGAATCAACTATGTCTGCTAAATTGTGTTTTGTATATGTTTCACTACATAATAATTCCTGTGCTTTCAGACACTGTTTTCTTTAAGGATTGTCTGTAGTGAAAGCCACAAATCAACTTTGACCCTTGATAATCCAATCCATTCAAACTCAAACACGTGTCAGCAAGGCCCGCAACTGGTGCTGGATTTGAGCAGACACGGGAGAGACACGACTGCCGTGAACTGTCTGAGCTGGGCATTAGGTTCGGAAAGACATTTGTGAAGGAGGAAACGCCTGCACCCATAACAAAAGCCTGTCTTTCAGTGACCCAGCCACAATGAAATCACAGACTTTCCATCTATTATAGTCTAGTACAAAGTGCAAAGTGCTATTCTAGTACAAAGTGCTGTAATAGCAACACTAACAAATAAAAAAAAAACAACAAAACACCTCTTACCCGGAGGTGTTTGATCTGGCAACGGATGACCGCTACCAAGTTGCGAACATTTGAGGGGTCCCTGAAATCCAGGGTGGGGGAAAGAGGGCAGTTTGGAGCCTCTCCACTGGCTCCTGCACTGTCCACCTCCCCCATGAACTGCAACACTGAAGCTTTGGAGCTGAACATGTCGTTGGCCCGCGGCTTCTTCTGGGTGCTGTGCTGAGGGTAGACGTAGTGTGGTCTCCGTGCACTACCTCCTCCGCCACTTGCCCTGGCACCATCCCGGTAATAGTCCAGGGTGACTCGTTTGGGCGTCAGGTTGTTGCACACGCAGATGTGGTGATAAAGGTTGGACAGTTCCTCAGAGAATGCCAGCAGCTCCTCTTGGGCAACGCTCAGGTGCCCCTCGGAATCGCTTGCCACTTTCCTTGTGGCTCCGATCTCCTTCTCCAGCTCACTGATGCGCTCCTGGTCCTGCTTGCTGGACTTGATGCACTGACGGATCTTGTCGGCCAGCTCCTGGGCCTCTGCCCTCCAGCGATCCTTCTCCTGCTTGTACCGCTGCTCCAAGGTGTTATAACGAGCTCCTGCCTGAGACAGTTCGTCTCGCAGATTCAGAAGCTCTTCGCTGGCTGAACGCATGCGTGCCTCAAGCACCTCCTTGCTCTTGGTGTCCACCTCATAGTCAAAGACCCCATTACCACCATCTCCATTTTCTGTCTCATTATCCCCCCTGACGTCTGCCTCCTGGTTGTGCTTCTGGCTGCTCTGTACAGCTTCCAGCTGCTGAGTGAGAGATCCAACCTTGTCCTCTTGTTGACTGAGTGCCTGTTTGGACATCACCAGCTGCATCTGAAGTTCCTCCACCTTGTTCACCAAACTGGACTTCTCTCGCTCTGTCTGGGTACACACACACACACAGAAAAGATGAAAATATTGCAAGGTGCAAACATATGTGTACATCTCACGTCTGATCAAATTACTGAAAGCTATCAATTCATTGAATAATCTTCAATTTTGGTTCTAAATCAGGTCAGTATGGTTTGTTGATTAGTTCCCCATCAAACAAAAGGGCAGTTCCCCTCACACGCTGCTCCCCCAGCCGCCTTTACTCCTAATGCATTTTTTATGTAAAATTGTGGCTGACCCCATTCAACTCTCAACATCTGCTGAGTAGCAGCTTGCTAACCCAACCCCTGATTTAAGTGCACCATGAATAATATATTCCCTTCAGACAGAGAGGGAGCCCTTAATATTCTTAAGTACCCTTTATTTGTGAAGTAGATGATGCAACGTGGTAGCAGGTGGTTTTTATATATAATACAGTACGGCTCACTCCTTCACCGCCACACGGCGGATGTGGTCTGAAGCAGGAAGCAGCAGACATCCCTGTTAACAGCTTAGACGCACAATACCAACACTGCTGAGCTTATCAAAAGGTAGAACTAGACATTTTCATCCAAATATAAATGCAGTTCTATGAATCATCCCTCTGTTTTAATATCCACTGTGTTCCCCAAAGGGCAGTTGGTGATTATACTATTAAAACGGTATGACACGTCTCCACATTGTATTTCCTCTTGATTCAAATTATGTGCCCCTATGTTTTGAGATACTGAGTAATATGTTTGACAGGCGGAAAGATCTCGACCTCTCCCTTTGGGTTAAAATATCAGGAAATAAAATATCTAATAATGTCCAAAACTGTTATGATAAAACTATCCATATTACTATTCTGCCTATAAAATATGTTGCCATTCCCAATGCCAGTTGCTCCTTACAATGTGAATGAACTTGATAATTGATGATTTGTTGGTCTGTAAGAAGGCAACATCGTTTTCACTCCTCCTCCTTAGTGCACAATTTGATCATCAATAAACTCAAATGAGTGGCACATATTGCCACATGTTGCCTACCTGTAGGAGTTGCTGCTTTAGTTTCTGACTGTCTGAAAAGTGTAGCTCACTCAGCAGGTCTGACACCAGCCCAGACGCCGGAGCACGCAGGAAGACATCACTGTTGCGCGGAGTGGAATAGCGATGGATGAGGCCATTACTTTTGGAGCCCCCCAAGTGAGGAGGGTGAGCAGAACCGGGAGCAGACCCAGGACCATTATTAAAGCCACTGTCCTGGTCCTCTCCCTCACCTTCACCCTCTCCCTCTCTTCCCTGGCCCTCCTCCTGGCTGTCATCGAGCTGCTCCAAGTGGAGCTCCAGGTTCCCCACAGAATCAAAGGGGTTAAGGGTCAGGGCAGAGAGTTCTCGCCGCAGACTGTTCTTCTGCTCCCTCTCCTCCTTCAGGGCTTCCAGGGCCTCATCCAGCTGTCTCTCTGCTATCTCCTTCAGCCTCGCTGCCTCGTCCAGCTGGGCTCGCAGCTCCTCCTGCTCGTCGTTCTTCTGGGTCAGCTCCAGTTTTATTGATTCGAACTCAACCTGATACGTGATACAGGGCACAACCAGCAGGGTGTTTTTAATAAGTCTGTCCATACACATTCTATACTCACACACACATTTACCTTTCACTGTATTCAACACAATAGTGTTATTGTGTAAGACAGAGGGTTTGTGCCGACAAATGGAAAGTCTACCGGTGACGACTGCATGGTGACTACTGACTCTACTTGAAATTTAGGGTTTTCATATAAAGCCACAGAGGATTTCTGACACCAGAGGCTCCAAGGATTTTAATGTTTTTATCTAAAGGTCAAGCAACCGATCGTGCAAACACTAACATGCCTCTGCTACATTTAGAACTAGTCATGGCCAGTTTGTCTTGGCCGAGCTAATATAAACAAAAAGTGCATGCGCACTCAGAAACACTCGTCTCACACCCACAGGAGTTCAGACCATGAGAGTTTCATCTAACTACAGAATATTACAATAAGAAAAGCATTCGGAAGATGAACGTATGTTTAGAAAGTATTCTGGCTCGCCTTTTTAGCATCTGTAGTTATGCAATGACTCAAATTTAGAGAACAACAGACATAGGTTCTGCAAAAAGTTAATCATTATGCTATTGTCCTGTATTCTACAAAACCTGATGCAAATCGGCTTCAACTGTAAAAAGTTTTGGCTGAAATAAACTTTCAGCACTCCAGGAAAAGAATCGCCCAGCTAATTGGGATTTCAGGGCTAGGCTATTTCTGAAATACTGGGAATTTACCCACACACACACACACACACAAAGAGTAAGTAATCTAGAGATCAAGAGAGTAACAGTGGGAATATTTTCATTGTTTGGTAATAACAATATAAATCACTCAGCATATGGCCCGCTCAGTCTTTCCAACATGGGTCAATTTATATCCCAGTTGAGGAGTTATGTCAACGTACATGTGAGGGAGATTAGTAGCTTGTTGCATGCAAAGCAGTCTTGCTCTCATGCAGGAAAGGAAAAGTCAAACAGGGAACGCTCTGCATAAATGCCCACATGATAGCATGTTTTAAGCCACCTACACGTGTGTCACCAAGTGCAACAGTGCAGCGTCTTGTTCATTTTAACACATTTCCCACTAAATCTGATGATGTTGATATCTGAAAAACTCTTGTGGATTTGCTGTGGTTGTATCTTGGATGATAACTGACCTGGTTTTCCTTGAGCACGGACACCTGCTTTTGCAGAGATATGTTCTCATCTTCTAGCTCGGCATTGTCCTGTAGCTGGCGCAGCTCACGTACTTTATATTCCTTCATCTCGTCCCTCAGATGGCCCTTCTCTGCCTCCAGACACTCACACTCCTGTGGAAAACAACTTATGGTGAAATCCTTTCGTGTTATGTGTGTCAATTTTACTTTGGGAATGAAACTACAAAGCTAGTATGTCTTACAGATTTGGGATTTAATTGTATTTATCACGATCAGGTAGGGACTAATACAGTACAACACCTGCATGCACGTGCACCTGGTGAGTTGCCATACCTTCTTTAGCTGGGTAGATAACACTCCCAGTCTATCGATCTCTGCATGAGCATTGCTTAGAGCGAGGCGTGATTGCTTGAGTTCTGCCTGGACTTCCTCTATGCGGGTTGCCATGGCAGCCTCCTTAGTGGCCGTCTCCTGCAGCAAGCTCTCCTCCCGGCACTCTCCATCCGCAGCTGCACGCTTCTGGCTGCTCACAGAATCCGCAAACGCCTTCACACAAACAAAAAGGGTTTAGGGAAGAGCAAAAATGTAAGTATCTAGCAGACTACAGTACGTTACAAACATGCTGTGCTGCTCGGATGAAGGCAAGAGATGTAGATGTCTTTTACAAATGAAAGAAAGAAGTGGAAACAGGGTTTGACAGTGTATTTTTATCCATCTGATGTGATAAAGTGAGCATTAATGATACATTTGACTGCAACAGCAGGCTTGCCATCATAAGTAACCATAACTCGCTATGCATCAGTGACTGCAGATGAAAGAACTATCAAATAAGGTGTTAAATCAAATGAACATGCTACTAAACACGCTCAAGTGAACACCGTGGCATGATTATGTAATGATGCTAATTCACAAGACATGAGTCTGATCTGCTTTGTTAAAACCCTGCCAAAGCCTAGCAAGGTAAACAGCCAAGAAATGAGGTTTATGCAGATTACAAAAAAATAGCTGAAATTCTGTACCACTACGTCCCTGAAGACATAAAGAGCTTTGCTTGATATGTGGTTATAAAACATCAGCATGGACAATTTTAGTGTTACTCTGGCACACATTTATTACTAAATGTCCAACTGCTTGTACGAAGGATTTTGTAACATTTTTCTCTCTCGCTCTAAAAAGGTGGGTAAAACAATTACAAAACCAAAAATCTACCCGCATGACGGGACTGAATTTTATGAGATTACCCTCTTACATAAACCAGTTTGAAAAAGCCTGCTTCAGCAATACTAAATACCATCAAGGCCCATCTGGATTATTTGTGCCGAAGTTTACAATCAGGAAAAATATTAACCCCTCACATGTGCTTCATTTACGTAGGAGCAGCTGGAGAGAGACAGGAAAAGCAGGAGAGAAAGAAAGGAAGACATGCAGAGAAAGGCCTGGGCTGGAATCAAATCTAGCTTGCTGCAGTAAGGACTGGGGTGAGCTACCACAGCCCCACAAAATGCACCTTTAAAAAGGAAACAGTAACTGTCAGCTGGAGTGCAACTGGTCAAATTGTTTCGTGTGGAAACACAGTTAATGGGGTGGTGGTTATTTTCTCTGCACAATGATAAATTATTAAAAGTGAGAGGGTTTAAAAGAAACGGTAATCTCAATTTGTTTAGAACAATGAGAAGCATATGTCACAATTTCAGTACATCTGCGAAAGGCTTGGATTACATGATAATCTGAGCTCTGACATATTGGTTTAATCTTTTTATCTTGACTATCTGACGATAACCTAATTCAATCCTTAATGCTGTGCAGTTAAGTATCAAAATCAGTTAAAGATGGACAGAGAAGTGTAATGGGCTTAAAGCACCGGATGCGCTGGCTAAATGGGTCGTGGAGGATGCCCTGATCACCAACAGTCCTCTCGCTCTGATTCCATCACCATCAGATGACATACGGGAGCAAACCTGACTCAGGCTGCGTTTACAAGCATCTTCATTCAAAGTATAACACGAGATCACGGCTGTAACAGGACTGTTATTGTGGCTGCAGATAGTCAGAGTTAACAAACAGCACTGAAAGGATGAGCAATCAAATTCATGTCACAGGTCACTGGCATATATTAAAAGACAACAATGGTATCTTTATAGGGATGTTAGGTACACTGCAAGGCAGTTCCTCAGCTGTTAAATTAAAATGAGAAGGTGCGATAGAGAGATTGTGTAAAATGTCATCCATTTACAATTTACGAGATACGAGAGGGTGTAATTCTATTGTATCATTTCTTCACAATGGTAACACAGGTGAAACAATAAAAAGGCATTACATTGCTCTTCCATTGTGTTTTGTTGCCAGAATGTTATTTTTGATTTCATATTTCTCATATGAAAGAGATCGGAGATATTGTTGCGTTCACTAATACTGCAGTTTTCATTCAGTGCAGAGTAAAAAGAGACTGAAGATCTACTTTCAAGCTGTAAACATGTGAAACGCCACTCAAGTCTCAAGTTTCACCTACTCGCAAGACCATCTTTGTATGATTTGATTTCAGGAAGTGCTTGTTTTAATTATAAACACCAAAACACCACGCAAAACAGCCATGTTTGATGTAAATACAAACATGGCTTTTTTACAGAGGGTAAAAAATACAGTATTGTGTAACAGAAAGGTGTAATAAAGAATGACAAGCAGCAGTAGAACATTATTGGACATTGACACCCTGTGGGAATAACAGTTTCACAGTCCACTGTTTAACAAGGAGGTTTTGGGCGGTCCTACCTCTTTGAGCTGTTGTAGCTCCCCTTTAAGGGTCTCATGTTCCTCCTCCAGCTGCCTGTGTTTTATCTTGAGAGCAGCACTTTCCTCCAGCACCACCAGGCCATAGCGAGCTGCCTGTAGCTTCTCCTCTGTGGCCTCCTGCAGCTCCAGAGTCAGCCGCACCACTTCAGCCTTCAAGTCTGTGCTCTCCATCTCTGCCTCCTCTTCCCCCGCCACAGCTTGACCTGCTGGGTCTGCATCCGCCTCGAGCATTCTTGCCTGGCCTCCCACTTGTCTGCCAATGTTTTACTGGGACACCTGCCTCTTTCACTCCTCCTCCCTCATTACTCCACGCTACAAAGGCAAAACACAAAGATGGTTGTTATGTAAACTACTTAGAACAATGGGCAGGACGGCAACGGGGTTTTTTTTTATATAAATCACTTTGTTACACTAAATGAGCATACTGCAATGGCAGGACTAACAGTGGATTGGTTGAATGGGCAAACACTTCGATCCTCAACACAAAATGCCATATGGCCACAAGACAAATGACCTAACCATCACTTACAACCATGTGTGTTTACGACTAGCATCGCTTACGTTTACCTTGTTATATTGACGCTTATTATAACAAGCTGAATCTGTTAGACCGGGCCTGTAATAGTTACACATCACCGACTAACGCAAGTGCAGTTCAACATCAGCAGCCACGTTACATCTGTTCAGAATGAGCCAACAGCTATAGCTAATGTTGGCCGCACAGTTACGACAGCTGGTGGAGGTGTCGTATTCTCTAGTGTCCTCCGTAAATTAGGAGACAATATGGATAACGTTACTTTGACCACTCGTATTGACTGGGTGGGGCGGAGTTCCCCCATTTCCTCGTGTCCTCTTCTTTGACCGAAGATGGAAACACTAGCCACCGGCTGACCGGTGCCAAATGATGTATCCTCCCTGTCCACAAACTAGTTCCTCGTTGCGCCACCCGGGAGTACATTAAAGGACTTATTCCTGAAATATTCAGGCAAGAGTGTCGCTCCTTTTTCCATTTGATATCCTAGAGGGTGAAACATATTCTGACAAGGAAACCGAATCTAAGACGACACCGGACCAGGAACATGAAACGGCCGGACAGCTAGCAAGGGTAGTTTTAGCCTGACCCATAGACAGTAAATGACAACATAATGCTACTAACGCTGGCAAAGTCGAGTTGATTAATTTAGCTAGCTGACCCCTAAGCTGCATATTTAGCTAAATTTACAAAGGCTTAGCGGAATAAACATCGATTACTCGACTCGGGGACAGTTCTCCGGTGATAACGTCAGTCCGATCCTGTCAGACAAGCTAGTTAATTAGCTAGCTAACGCTAGATACCGACGATTAGCCAAACTTGCTACTCACCTTCTGGTTTGTTACAAAGATGTGCTCACCGGACGCCAGCAAACATGAACTGCGTACTCCCTTCGGGAGCTGTCACCAGCAACGGTTGCTAAAGCCGACTGTAGCCAGGGGTACCGGCCCGCGTTACTGAGCACTGCCTTTCCTTCCTCCCACCCGGTTCTCTTGTTTCACAGTGAGGTCTGGTGTCAAAAGCGCGCCGAAAACGGGAAAGCACGATTACCCCCTCTAGCTAGACAACGGCGCAATGCAATTAATGAATTTGTCTTTATTTTCCGTGTTTTAGACCGTTCTGTCGTTATATTGTAGCACGTATTAAAAAAATAAACATTCATGAAATGTATTCATCATTTTAATGTTATTAACGGTCGGAAATATGCGAGAAATAACGAAAGAATAGAGAAGAAATCCACATCCGGTCGTCAATTTTCGTCTTCCTCTTTACTTCCGGATGTGCACATTGGTTGTCCTGAGTGTATCCAGTCAAACAACGGTTGTTTAACACAATGAGGATCGTTACCTGGAACATAAATGGTATTAGGACTTTCAAAGGAGGCATTAAAAAGGCTCTTGATTCACTGGACGCAGATATTATTTGTCTTCAAGAGACAAAAGTTACAAGTAAGTGGTTAGCTTAGGAAACGTGTGTTAAGTAACGTCCCAAGTCTACTGTCTGTTAGGGAAGAAATAAAAATTAAATTGAAAATCTGTCCTCCGCAGGAGACTTGCTCGATGAAAGAACTGCCATTGTTGACGGCTACAACTCATATTTCAGCTTCAGTCGAGGACGCAGCGGATATTCAGGTGCATCACATTGTCACAACAATTCATTTGGTACCTCTGTGTCATGCCAGTACTGGTTTTACTCCTTGTTTCTTTACAAATCTATTTAATTTTCACAGACAAGAAGACACAATCTTGCAGTGTGAAATACATAACCATAATAAACTTAAGTGGAAGGGCTAATGCCACTAGCCATTGTTACACCTGCTTAATAGTTAGTGGTATTCTAACCGTTGCTTACCTGCACAGGGGTCGCCACCTACTGTAAAGACAGTGCCACTCCATTTGCTGCTGAGGAGGGTCTCACTGGTCTTCTGACCAACCACGAAGGGGCTGTCGGATGCTATGGCGATCAGGCTGAATTCTGTAGCGAGGAGATGCAGCTTTTGGACAATGAGGGGCGAGCTGTTATCACACAGCACAGGATCATGTAAGAGGAAATATATTCCTTGATGCAGTACGTTCTGTGTGCTGCATTGGGTATTTATCTTTGTTCATGTAATTTTTAGAAACTACAGGTATATGTATGCAGTTAGAATATAGCATGCAGTTTTTACTAAGATCAAGATTTCGATTGATCTAGTGCAAGAATTAATTCAAATGTCACTGATCATGGCCACAAGGGAAATTCCAATGTGTGTGCGTGTGTGTGTTTTTCATTTTGTTAAGTAGTTGTCTAAGCGTTAGTGCCTCATTTTGACTGTGTTTCACCCCCACAGGTTTCAGGACAAAGAACAAACTGTTACTGTTATCAATGTCTACTGTCCACGGGCTGACCCTGAAAAGCCGGAGCGAAAGCAGTTCAAACTGCAGTTCTACAAGCTGCTTCAGTGTCGGGCTGAGGCGATACTGAAAGATGGGAGGTGAGAGTTTAGTTTACTTTCCGCCGACGGACAAAAGATTGTCATTACAATGAGATACTGGTGTATCCAGCTTTATTTTAACTATGGCACACCCCCTTTTAACAGTTTCTGAGTCTTGCTGCGTAGGTGCCTTGAGTTTCACGTCATGAGTTTATAAATTTCACTGAAACTTAAAGCAGTAGCACAGATAACACAATGTGTGGCAAATTACTGACTTACAGAAGGCAAATGTTGTATATTGTGCAGTTGTGGTGTCAGTCCTATTTTGTCTATTTATTTTATTTCATTTAATTTTTCAGCCACGTGATTGTTTTAGGAGACATAAATACATCTCACCGGCCAATCGACCACTGTGACCCCACTGATATTGTAAGTAAAAGGTTTGAATACTTTGGGAAATATGCTCATTCAGTAGCTTTGCCAGGTTTAGTCTAGATATTAATATTGATGCCACTCGCATCCGTCAAATCTGTTAAATAAGACGTTGATGCCAGCAGCTCGTTAGCTTAGCATCACAGGCAGCAGAAACAGGAATCTGGATCTGGATCTGACCAAAGGTTGCCCACTAGCACCTCTAAAGCTCAGTTATGCACAGTGTGTTTATCTCACGTGTTTAATGCACAAAAACATAAGTGAAAAAATGAATCTCCAGTCTCCATGTCCAATGTTTCCCCGTGCTCCTGGTCTTTACACTGAGCTAAGCTAACAATTAAGCAAGTATTACAAACAAATGTGTCTCCCGAAATGCCAAATCAATCCTGCGATATGCAAGTTGTTATGTTTCTGCCGGTCGATGTACTTTTATACTGATATTCAGAGTCGTGAAACTCTTTGTTTTTCTCAATACGCAGGATGACTTTGGTGAAAACCCTGGGAGGAAATGGCTGAATGGATTTTTGAACAGTGTCAGAGACGAAGAGCAGGAGCCCGATGAAGAATCTGAGGTAGCTTCAGCAGATCCCATCGGCGGCGGCGCATTTGTGGATACCTTTCGCTACTTCCACCCGTCTCGCACCGGCGCCTTCACATGCTGGTCCACTCTCACTGGTGCGCGGCAGACAAACTACGGCACACGCATTGACTACATATTCGCTGATTGCAAGCTAGCCGAGGAGCAGTTTGTGGCAGCTGATATTATGCCGGAGGTGGAAGGGTCAGACCACTGCCCCGTGTGGGGGCAACTTAGCTGCCCTCTTCTGCCGAGCTCCAAGCCTCCTCCTCTCTGTACGCGCTACCTGCCAGAGTTTGCTGGCAAGCAGCAGAAACTCTCCCGCTTCCTTGTTAAGGTGGATCAAAAGTCAGGTCAGTCTGAGCAGATGGATTCATTACCCGGATCTCAGGAAGAGGAGGAGAGGAGGGAGAATTTAAACCCGTTCTCTGGTAAAAAGCGGTTAATTACATCAGACTCTGTTGTCCCAAAGGGGAAAAAGACTAAGACAGTAAAAACCTCTTCAAAGCCACAAGGCAGCCTCCTTTCCTTTTTCAAACCCAAACTAATAAATACTGCGCCCTCTGCTGAGGTCCCAGCCAGGCAGTGTGAAAAACTGCTTGGTGAAGATGACATTAAGCCATCGCAGAACAATCAAAAAGCATCTACAACTGGAGAGGACGAATCATCCATCACACACAGATTAAATGAAAGGGATGAGCTTGTCTTTGATGGTTCACCACAGATGTGTGGGAGCAGCATCACTGAGGAAAGTGAAAAACAGATGAAGGCAAAACATTCAACACTGCAGCCGAGTGTGAAAAACTCAGGTGTCTCCAAGGGAGCATCATTAGGGTTTTGGAAGTCAGTGCTTCACGGACCGCCCCCGCCACCTTCCTGTAAGGTCCACGGGGAACCTTGTGTGCTCCGTACTGTAAAAAAGGAGGGGCCAAACATGGGCAAACAGTTCTTTGTGTGTGCCCGTCCTCAGGGACATGCCTCCAACCCTGACGCTCGGTGTAATTTCTTTGCGTGGGTTGACAAGGGGAAGTGACATCTTGACTGTACGAACCACAAGTTATTTTAAGTGTATTTCAAGTATTTCACAGCTGTCTCATCATTTCACGCGTTTTTATTGATGATTTATAGTTAAGAATAAAAACAATAGTTTCATATTACTTTGAGTGGAGTTTTATTTCACCATGGCAATCCAGAGATGGGTCAGTTTTCAAGTAAAAACGCAAAATCTCCACAGGTTTCAGCTTCTCAGGCGTGAGGATTTGCAACTTTCCCCCTCTTATTCTCATTGCACGTTGAACATCTTCAATCTTTGGGTTGCAGATTGTACAAAACACGCAATTGTCCATTATATCCTGCCATTTTCCAGACTAAATGGTTAATCAGTTAGTTAAAATGATAACCCAATGCTGTAGAAAAAAAATTAAAGTTACATGTGTAGGAGTAATTTTAAGTTACAGGTTCTCACATCATTAGGAATCTGATGTTATAGCCAGTATTTTATGTTTAATCTATTTGTGGGTTTGTTTGTTTATTTTATTTTGTTTTGGTTATCTTGTTATTTGTGCCCACTAGATGGCATTAGTTGTGAGCTGATAACTCAAAAAGCTGAAAATCAACTTTCCATAGCAACACATTGTACCGGCACCACCAGCTGCACAGACACAGTATAACCACTGTAATGTAGGCCAGCGAGCAGAGTATCACAATCAGCATCAGGTTTTTATTTCTCAGCTCCAAGCTTACATTTTTATTAGAAACAGTGCTTGAGTAATCCACAATGCACATGGGTTAAAACACCAGGATCAGCGCTGACAGTATCTAAATATACAGCTAGATTATAGCACCTCATGAAGTAATAGAGCACCTCTGCTGTGGCCTCAGCAGTCAGGAAGAACGGGGAGTGGCTTGGCTTGTGACATGGCAGGATGTATCTTAACCCGCGCAATTGCTACCACCCTTCTTCCCCCATTTTTTCTCTGTCCCCTCGCATCTGAGGAGAACTTCATGGCTCTGTGAAGAGCAGATTCTGTGAGTGAACCAGGAAACAGGTTTCAACTTTTACCCGGTTACATCTGTCTAGACTGAGGACATCCCTCTGTGTGACTGTTAGAGAGGTGAGTACCAGAAGAGGGCCTCAAGCCCAGCACATGCTAGCTACTCAGATTTGCGACACAGTTTCCCATTCATACATGTGGGGGGGGTTACTTCACAGACACGTTGCTGTACTGATACTGATGTGTGTGTTTGGACATAAGAAATGAGGATCAGGTTCTTTACAGTGGGTTTCTGGGTAACTTTCCAGATATTTTCCTGCTTTCCATTTCAGTCTGTCCCTTTTGTGACATGCTGGCAGCACACACAGTACAGAGGTGGGATTTTAAATGACTCACTGAAATGGGAGAACATCTTGGCTCCAAATGCTGTCATGAGTGTTTGGTACGAAAATAACATTAAATGTTGGATGTGCTGTTTTATGAAGACAAAATGTCTCCTGGTGAACTCATTTTACACAAGTTTGTAAGCGTATATGTCGGCTGCTTTGTCATGTTTGTTTTTTTTCCCAGACTACTGACTTAAGTCACTAAGGTCATTTAAGGTCACTGAGGGAGTCATTAATCTTTTCAGTATTTAGGGTCACCTGATCTGTGCAGACCATGGTTGCGCGTATTGCATCCAAGTTGCCCCAGATAGCCTGAGAAAATTGTTGAAATGTGACAATGTTTTTTTTTTTTATTAGGATGCACAGCAAATGACTCTAACATTTCTGTCAAAGATACAAAAATCATCTATGTCCACTACCACTAGATGAGATTCCCGCTTTCTAGTAAAGACTTTGTGTCCTGGTGAGATAAAGACACTGTGGGTGTTTCTTGGGTGGGCAGGCAAAGTTCATATCTTGGCCAAGTTGAGCACTATCTGCAAACTGAAAGTACTTTTGTAGAACGGGTGATGCTGCCTGACTTATTCATTTCTTACCCTTGTGTGTGAGGGCAGGTCCAACGGTTTGTTTGTGATCACGATAACTCGTGAGCGTGCACAATGTCTCCACTCTTAAGCACAATAACATGTGGGCAATCTTAAAAAAGCACTTAGCTCCTAAGCTAATTACCATCACTGTGACTTTCAGCAGGATGCAAACTGACAGCAAGTATCCACCCCTGGTGTAACAAAACCCCCTCAGATGCACCCACTTTGCTCCTTCTTTCTACTTGCGTAGTCTGTAATGACATGGTAATTCGTCTGCAGTATGAGCGACATGAGCCCTGTTGATTGGATGGTTTCCTGGGATTACCTGTAGCCTTGAACTACGGTCTGTCTCTGAAAACAACGGGCAATTCCCTTCCTTGGCTTATATGCTACCTTTGTCACCTTTCCAGGGTAGACACCTGGTGAATAGATCCATACAGCCCCTTTGTAACCATGACACAACCTATGACTGACTTAACAAAGGGTTAAGTATGGGTGTTCCCATTTCCCGCTCCCTCCCTCCCAGCCCCTCTAATCTCTCTCTCACTCTCTCCTCTCCACACTACCAAGGAGCTTTGGAGAGACTCCTCAGAACAAAGCTATATATAAACATTGGAGGAAAAGATTGAGCTAATTTGCCCAAGGACCTATTCTGTCACTATTCAGAGAAGAAAACTAGCCTTGTTCTTGACCACCAGGGTAAGTTGCTGAAAAAATGTCCATCTGTGTGTGTCCTTGTGTTTTAGATGTTGAGGAAGAGAAGGGAAGGGCTAACTGTCAATAGTGAGCTGGTCTTGCGTCAGACAAAAGCCATGTGGTACACGCTGCTGGATAGTAAGGCCGCTGTATTACTACTGTAGTCTACTTTAAATGTGTTTTCCATTGACAAGATTATTTGATAGATTCTTGAAAATAATAGTTAAGTGTATTTTCCAGTTCCAACACTTTGTAAAGAGGATGGAGGAGGGTTTGGAAACATGGTTGTGTAAATGGATGGGAAATACAGGAGCGCTTTTTTGGTTTTATTGCTTTTTTCCGCACACTTTTATTGTTTCCACTGTGTAAGCGTTTCCCCCATGGCCAGTGAAATGTCTAACAGTTCTAGTTAACCAGGTTTGCCTAGTTCCTTGTATAACCCCCCTCACAAAAAATGCAAAGCATTGTGCAATTGTAAAATCTCCTCTTTCCCAACGTAAAGGTGCTAAATAATCCTTCCAGAGTGGCTTTTTTTGCCAAAGTAAGTGATAAAAACGTTTCTGTCATTAAGTCTGAAGCTTTGTTGTTTGTGTATATTGGCCATGGGCCATGGGAAAGTCACTGAGTATGTAGCTAAAGAAAGTTACCCTGACCAAAGTTGACCTGAGGCCAGTATGCAGGGAAAAGGCTACCCTGTATTTAGACAAAATAGCATTTACACAGGAACCCTTTGTTTATCTCTGTGTCCCACTGCTATCAACCTCCAATCTGTATGGATTATTGTATTTCAACAGATCCGTTTTGTGTGAGACTCTTGAGGAATGGCACATTGTAGTGTGAGTGTGTCCTCTGGGGTCAGATGTGAAAATCCTGAGGGCAGCCTGACCCACAGAAAGGGGGAAGTATCCCATGACCCCGTGGCAGGAGCACGAACCTACGCTCGTTCTCGGTGCATCTGCGCCAACTTTGTGCGGCCCACAGCAGATTAGAGCAGCATAAGTCCTCAGACAACATTTGTTATTTAAAGCCTTTCATGTCACACGAGGTTTAAATGGACTTAAACCACGAGCGTCATGCCAAATGGCCAAATTGTGAAGTTTGTAAAGAAAGTTTTTTTTCGCCTCATCTCGAAGGAAATGGGAGCAAAGCTCCAAAGTAAAGCTGCGCCAGAGCAGTTTTTGCATCGACCAAAGAAAAAAAAAAGAAACATAAAAAGCAACGTTCTTGTTGTACTTGGCATGAGGAAAAAATTACAGTGGTGTGTTTCAAGACTTTATAAATAGGCCTGCCCTTTTGAGGCCACATACCATTTTCTATTTGTTAGATTAGTCATATTCACTGTTTCTTGAGGCCTTCTCCTGTTCAAGTTCACTATCATGTTTAGCTTTAAAAGGCTGGATGTATTTAACTCCCATTGGCTGTCTGCCACTGTAACATGTAACTGTCTCACATCCATCCTGTAAAAAGTATTACGTAAAAACCCCGCAATTCTCCTCCAGCTTCCTGGAAGACCCATTCTGAGATACGGTCTCGACTTTCGCAAGTCAAGACACGATCTCAGGAAAGGTGATGCACACAGAAGCAATGTAAACGCTTTAAAAACGCATGCTGAGGTCAGCCCGCTTCCAGTTTTCCTCTCAAATCACGGAAAGTTGGCAAGATCTGTTGGAACATTATGTCTGCTGTGTAGAAACGAGGCCCGCTGACATCAAACCTTCACCGCGCATAAATAATAGTACAACTCTGGCAAAAACCTCCGGTGAGCAGGCAAATCGTAAATCAACCAGTCCTTCTCTCTTTACTTCAGGTAAAAGTTTGAAGCGGAGTCTTTCATTTGAGCAAAAGCAAATCTTCAGCGTAAATCACAACCGCAGCAACCAGAATGGAGCTTCAGAAGATGAATGGACACAGCAAGGATGATGGGTGAGACTCACAAATTAAAAGTTATTGGTGATACAGGTGCGCCACGTCACACCAAACGTGCTCGACACAGTAAATGAATAAAACTGTGTCTTGATTCAAACCAATGTTTTGTCTCTCCGCTCCAGGTTTGATGGGCTGGATAACATGGCTGAACATGAGGAGTTTCTCCCACATAAACCCGGGGTCAAGAAAGAAATCCACTTCACAGACGTGAGTGCCCGCGTTCAGCCACGCGTCAGAGTGACTCGCCGAAGTGAAATGAGATGACAACAAACGCCATCGATGCCGTTTTAGTTAATGAATTGATTTGTCTGGGTAACATCCTCTGTTGTCCTCCTGTTGCAGTTTGAAGGAAAGACTTCATTTGGCATGTCCATCTTTAACCTCAGTAACGCCATTATGGGCAGTGGGATTCTGGGATTGGCTTTCGCAATGTCCAACACGGGAATCATTCTTTTTATGTGAGTGCGCAAGACAAACACACACACACACACGGTCACTGTTTCGACTGCATTTTTGTGTCTGCGCGTTCCGGTGCACGTATTTGCTCCCAGGAGTGTGTTTAAAGGCGAAAGACGGTCCCCCTCTTTTGCAGCGAGGCCAATGTTGCGTTGATTTCAGCTCCTCGTGATTTATATTTGGTATTTACATGAAGCCTCACCCATGTTACGGGAACAGAGCGGGGCCGTTTGTGTTTGAGTTTTTACGAGTTGTAGACTGACACGGTGAAGGTTTTTGCTAGCTGAAGTCATTTTGACTGGTTCTCACTTGTTCGAGGAACTTTTTTATTGAACAGATTCGCTTAAAAACCAAAAACCAAAACACTTCTATTCCTTTATTCTGACATCTCCTTTGCAAAGCCCATTTCTGTACTGGTATATGAGGTTATTTCTTTCAGTGTGAATATTGCCCATTTTATATTTTTAACTATGCTGTAATGCTGTGTGTGTCTCACTCTTTAATCACCTAACCCTTTATAGTTATTTATGCCTCTATAAATAAATTATCATTATTTGTTGGGGCAGAGTTTTGGTTTAAGGTTAATATTAGAATCAGGACTGGGCTCAAGTTTGTGTTAATGGATACAGTCAATAGAGGATCCTTATAAGGCTAGAAGTAGGGCCACAGGGACGTGTGTGCGTGTATCATCTGACTGTGTGTGTGTGTGTGTGCTTGTGTTTGGACAGGTATGTGTGGTGGCGGGGGGGGGGGTGGGCTCTGCGTGTGCTTACGCGTGTGTTTCTCTCTCGCTACCTGTGCGCATTGTAGGTGCTATGCCGTGTATGTGTAGCTGCTGCAGTGCGAAGCCTGATCTGTCAGAATGTACATTAGAGCTCATACACACGCAGCTTCGCTAAATCAGATTTGAGGGTTTAAAAATAGCCCGTAGTGATCAGATCCAAGACACGCCTGCCTGGATCAGTCTTGCGCTATGTGGCTGGGGGGGTGGCCAGTCTCTCACAGCCAACCTCACATGTGCACTATCACAAGAATTGCTAAATATTTATATTCTTAGAGATGCCCCCCCCAGGCACAGACACAAAAAATATAATTTCCACACCACAATCCTTAAAAAGGCCTTTGCTCTGTCGAACTTATTAAAACTTCTAGAAACTGTAAATATACAACTTTTATTCATTTTTAAAGATTTTTCCTACTTTACTGTCAAATCCACTCTGCGTGTACATGCTTCATATTTTTATATCACGCTGAATTAGACCAAGATCAACTTCCAAACTAGCTGCAATGTCACAAATCAGGTTTGTGCACCCCATCCCTCTAAAATCCAATTTTCACTTCCCACTTTCAGCAGATGAACCTGGAAAAAAAACAAAAAAAACAACCTTTTTAGGATCAAACACGCGTCGCTCTCCGCTGTGATTCTCTCGCATACAGCTGTAGGAACAAGAGTGACACCCAGATTTGACATGAAATGTGTTTTCTTTTCGTGCTGTCTATCAGAATCCTGTTGATATGCATCGCCATCCTGTCTGCATATTCAATCCACCTCCTGCTGAGAAGTGCTGGAGTCGTTGGTAAGCCGGAGCTGCACTTAGCGCACACAACGTATACAGCAGCCGCAGGATCAACTCTGCATTCGTAACTCATCACACTCGTATACAAATCAATGTTTTTTTTCAGGGATCCGTGCTTATGAGCAGCTTGGGAACCGGGCTTTTGGCCCACCGGGCAAAATGCTGGCAGCATGCATCATCACAGTGCACAACATTGGAGGTACTGTTCTCCCTTTGATGTCTCATATCTATACTTTGTGCATTTGATAGGACAACATTAACAAACATAAGCCAATAACATGAAATAAGACTGTTTGCGCTTGATTTTAATATATACATTGTACTACATACTCATCATTCACACTATATGTATTAGTGATTATTATTCTATTATTTCTATAATGTGAAATTATCCTTTAAATATCCTTTGTCTATCTATTATGTATTTATATCATATGATATATAATTATTTTCAAATCTACATACTAGCGTGTTGTCTACATTTATACTGCAGTTACCCAGTCTAATTATATTTACGCTATTCTGTTCAATTCAATCAATTTTTTATGTTTTCAGTTTAGTTATTTGTATCTATAACAGTTTCTCGTGCTGTTATCCATCATGGTCATATCATCATTAGAGTAGAGGGTGTATATTACCTGTATAGGGTTTTTTCCTCTATGGTTGACTCATGTGGGTTTATTTTGTCCCTCAGCTATGTCCAGCTACCTCTTCATCGTGAAGTCTGAGCTCCCGCTGGTTATTCAAGCTTTTCTTAGTAAACAGGAAAACACAGGGTGAGTAGCGGCGCGATATTCCGACGGCCATTCACGTAAAAGCAGCAGTTTGAGTTTTCTCGTCTCCTTTTTCGTTTGTGTTGTTTTGTTTATTTGTTGTAGAGCACTGACTTTTTTTTTTTTTCATCTGTTTGTCCGGCTGTCTCTTAGAGAGTGGTACTTGAATGGAAACTACTTGATCATCATTGTTAGCGCTCTCATCATCCTTCCTCTAGCACTCATGAAACAACTCGGTATGTTTCTCATCCTGTCGTCACATTTTCTCCTTCTTTGTTTTTTTAATGTTTTATTCCCAAAACTCTCCCGTGCACATCACGTCTCCACTCCCCTGCCTCTGTTGTGTTTACCTTCACGTCCTGTACTGACATTAAAATAATGAGCATCATCATTTCCAGAGTCCTTCTCCAACTATGAATCATTGTGCGTCCTCTTATTATTATCAGGTTACTTGGGCTACACAAGTGGCTTCTCCCTCTCCTGCATGGTGTTTTTCCTCATTTCGGTGAGTCTTAGCTATTAATCCAGCAAAGATACATATAATACCTGCAACATTCCTCTTTAATTCACATCTGGGCGTTGTCTCCACAGGTCATCTACAAGAAATTCAACATCTTGTGTCCGCTGAAAGACGAACATCATAACCTATCCGGCATTGACCACAGCGTCGTTAATGGGACGGGTGACTTTTGCGAGGCCAAACTGTTTACCGTCAACTCTCAGGTTCGAGGAAAAGAACACCTTTATATTGCCTGAGTCAAGTTTTCCTCATTCGTCAGCGACATATTTATTTCTTGGTTCACAGCAGATGCCCCCGCCACATGTTCTGCACTCGAGCGTGTTATGTCAACAGCATTAAGGCGTGTTATGTCAACACCGGTGTTGGGGGTATTAAACAGGCATTTAATTGTGTTCCCTGCCGGACTTTAAATTCTGTTCAGTCTTCGTCGAGCAGTGTTTGCCGAGTTGCTCACTGACCTTTGGTGTGTTTGGTTTTTAGACAGCGTACACCATCCCAATTCTGGCCTTCGCTTTTGTCTGCCACCCCGAGGTGCTACCCATCTACACTGAGCTACGAGAGTAAGTCAGAGTTACCTCTCCCACTTGGGGTTTCGCTCTTGCCTCAGAGGAAAAAAGATTCATTGAAACAAATGGCATTTCTCTGCTCGCCTTTACATCAGTGCCACCAAGAAACGAATGCAGAGTGTTGCCAACGTCTCCATCCTGGCCATGTTCATCATGTACCTGCTAACTGCGCTGTTCGGTTACCTCACCTTCTACGGTAAGATGCACTCTTAAGTCTGAGAGTCAAAGGTCACCTTGTTCTGATGCTGTGAGCAGCAGGACTTTAGAATGAATGACTCACTTGTGCCTGCAACACGTACACATTTTCCACTGTTGTGACCGAGGGACTGGAACACGTGAGCTATGTCAAACGGTGTCTGCCTCTCTGTGGGCGTAGGCAACGTGGAGTCAGAGCTGCTGCACACCTACAGCCTCGTGGACCCCCTGGATGTCCTGGTTCTGTGTGTGCGCCTGGCTGTGCTGGTGGCCGTCACCCTGACTGTCCCTGTGGTTCTTTTCCCAGTAAGAACATCCCTTTTTTGCACTTGTTAAGCGAGAATAGTTACGTGATCTGATATGACATTGTTACAAAAATGGTTCCAGCTTCTGAAATGCATATATTTCTGGTATCTTTTATGATTTTGAACTAAATATCTTTTTTATACATGGTGAGATGAACAAAAAACATATAAAGAAACTTATAATGGCTTTTTTTTCTCTATTTATGATATTTTATTGGCCAGACTATTTGACTAATAAAGATACTAATATGCAGTTGCAGCATTATAAGAATGTAAAAAGAAAAATGTCTTCAAAATATAAAAAAAACCCATATAACTATACATATATTTGCACTGCATTATAGTGAAACTTTATGTGTGCATGTGTTTCTGAACAGCAAGATGTGTTGTTTTACATCTAGCCACTGAAACTGTGGGTACGTCTCAGTGCCAGAAGGAAACTTCAACTGTTTCGGTTTCGACGCCGTTTTGACTATTAGCTTTTGAACAGTCTCTTGATATTAAGCCTCAGGGTGATCTATAGGCGCTAACAATGACTAGGGTTAAGTTTTCAAGATCACAGTACGTCTTAAAGTGGATGTCAAACCGTCCGTATTACAAGGACCTCTCCAGAAGACAGCAGCGTCTTGCAGAGCTATAGATTGGGAACCCGATAGCACTCTTATGACTGTTTGTTGTGGTAAAGGAAGGAGAGTTTAGCTTAGCTTAGCTTAGTATAAAGACTGAAACCGAAGGGAAACTGCTAGCCTTTCTGGTGTGCCTAGCAAAACCTGTTCGGCTCACTGCTTTATTTGTTTAATCCTTACAACAAGTGAAAACCAACAAAGTCTGGTCTTGCAAGGGTTTTATGTGCTTAGATAAGCTAAACAGGTGCTGGCTCCAGCTTAACAGTGCACTGACAAATATGAGAGGGGCATTAACACAGAAAGTAATATGCCTTTATCGGGCGATGGAGACATGTATGAGAGCTTAGCAGCTTTGCCCCACAGCTTCTCAGGAGCAGTTGTGTCCTAATGTCACCAGAGGTCCCTCTTTCCTTCCGTCTCTCTGTAGATCCGCAGGGCCTTGCTGCAGATCCTGTTCCCCGAAAAGCCTTTCAGCTGGCCCATACACACCAGCATTGCGTTCTGCCTCATCTCCCTGGTCAACGTACTTGTGATCTTCGTGCCCTCCATCCGCGACATCTTTGGGCTCATCGGTATGTTTAAGTGGGAATGATGGCCTCCTGGTCTGGGATTAGGATCATGTGCTGAAGTGGGTGTTTGTCACTTATTCTGTTTCTGTCTCCTCCTTTATCCCCAGGTGCCACATCTGCCCCCAGCCTCATTTTCATCCTACCTGGAATCTTCTACGTCCGAATCGTTCCTGAAGACCAGGAACCTTTTCTGTCCAGACCCAAGATCCAGGTACAGCTCATTGGTCTCGCTCATTTAAATGTTTTTACATTTGTATTTATTCTTTGTGCAGCTGATACAGATGCTGTTCTCCTTCCTTTCACTCCCGCAGGCCGCATGCTTTGCCGCACTGGGATTCATCTTCATGGTCATGAGTTTGTCATTCATCATCATCGACTGGGTGACCGGAGAGTCTCGGAGCGGAGGCGGACACTAGCCGCCATGACTGAACAGAGATCCAACGAACAGAACGCCAACCAAAGCTCTCCCTGTCATTAAATTAACCCCGAATCTGCCGAATCTTCAAAACCAAAACCAAACGGGAACGCTTGGCTGCGTAAAACGAAGGATATGTGAAGAACCTTCTAACCGCAACAAAAATAAATTAAATAATTGCTAAAGCAAGTTGTGGCATGTGATGGGGCGGACAAAAGGCCCTGTAATAGAGGAGAGAACACAGAAGTGCGTGTTCTGACTGAAGAAAACCTATGTGAAGCCTCTCGGTGAGGATGTTGTTTGGAGAAATGTGTAGAAATGCAAAAGGCGGCAAAAAGATGAATGGGAACGGCGTGACTCAATGGAAATCCCATTTTAGAGTATGGATGCGTACAGTTCCGTGGAATAGCTCAGTCACTGCCAAAAATCCTTCCAATCTACTTCCCTACCAGCTCAGATTCCACAAATTAGTATCACAAAGCAATCAGCTCCAATCAGTTTGCTTTTTATAATACCAAAAATTAACATCATTTTAGTTTTTTTCATTCGTCGGTTGCTATTTCCTTACGTTTTAAGGACTGGTTAATCTGCTGGTGCTGTCCAAATTTCCCAAAACCTCACAGATTCAACTTGACACCGTCGGCGAGGGTTAGTCTGCACGTCCACGCTAACCATTCCAGTCTACCGCAATGCAATTTTCGAATGCTTTTACAGTTTCAATTCATGTTCTCAATGTGACATTTTACTAACCTACCTTGCCACTTAACGTGAGTATCGCAAAAAAGGTGGTCGTCCTCAAAGCTCACTCCAAGGTGTTGGTTGTTTTTTTTTTTATAAACTGTCCAACAGATACGGTGCAAGTTGTGGTGTTCAGCTGCTAAACATGAAGTTCGAAACATAAGAGTTACTGACAATCACATATGAGTCAACAGACACGGGCGGGTGGTTTGTACTTATGTGTCATTTCTAAGTTTTTGTGTATTTTTGAAAAAAAAATCCATCCAGCTACAAAACCAAAGACTTAAATGATTGTGTCACATTAAAGTAAAGTGTAACACACTCCTTTTCTTAAAAAAAAACCTGATTTGGAAAAGGCCAATTATAAATCATAATTATATATATATATGAAAATTCAGTGTTAAAAATGCTGTCAGCAGTCCCAGAAACTGTTCAGTACGGTGAATAATGACCTCTGGTTTTTAAGTTAAAACGAATGCAGACTTCTTCTCTTTTTGTCTTTGACTTGAAAATCTGACTTTAAAGAAAGATATTTTGACATTCATCCTGTACATTTTTAAATTAATTTGAATGTCTGTCAATAAAATATGTCTTTGTACATAAGCTTTGAGTTGCCTGTCACTGTCCGGTAAACCGCTAAGATGTCATCTGCGTGGCTGTAAAACGAGTGCGCTCACAGCAGGAGGTGAGCAATAGTGCGCTACCTTCGCTCTGAAATGGAAGTAACACACTCATCCGTCTTCTGCGTCTGAGAGAAAGAAGAAAAGTGGGGGTTAGAGAAGTGCGGTTGGCCGTTTCCTGCTTTGAGTTGATGTGTGCACAGAAGAGAGAAGAGAAACTTCCTTGACTGTAGGGCTTAGCTTTCTGTCAGCGTGTAGAGAGGGCACCTTTTCAAATGCTGTACACATTAATTTAGAATAAAACTGGGACGCTCGCTCGAGGACCATGAGCCGTGGATCTAAAGCTAAAGCGGAGAACGCCCGGAGCTCTCTGCTGAACCCTCAGGAGAATGAAAGGCTGGAGGAGCTGCTGGGCAGAAGGTGTGCTGTAAGTCCTGAGCTGACCGGGGAGGGGACTGCCCATCGTGTCTTTAGGATTCTGCTGTATTTGGTCTCACTTGTATCCTTTCTGATAGAAGAGCTTATTGTAAGATTGAAAGGAGAAGTTATATCCGAAATGGAGGCTGTTTCTCTGGTTCCTACATAAAATTGTAAATTCTTCCATTGTTTGAGATTTCGTTGGTTAAACATCACGCCCTGAATTGTAATGAGCAGAGCTGATATCCTGACTTTAGACATCTGTGTTATATATTCAGCTTTACTCACGGCAGTGTTGCACATTGACTCTTTTTCTGAGCTTCCTTTTGTGAACACATTTACTTCCTTTTTACTGGTTTTATATATATATTCCGGGAAATTTCAAACGCGGTATTTTAGATTTTTATACATATTTTTTTAAGTTAGCTTTTCTTATATGGGTGCAAATGCAGTTTGAAATGAATAGCTGACATGAGGTCATCAGAAAGTAGGTAGCTGTAACAGGAAATGGTGGCTGAACAGTTTCTGCCTCTGGTGTCACAATTAGACACTATCGCTGGGCCCAGGCTAACAGCAGAGTGGGACTTCGTTTTGTTTTAGACAGCTGACGTAAACGCAGTAGGGGAGTCATACCCTCACAATGTCAGCTGCGGGTTTTTAAAGCCTTAAACATCTGCGGTGTGAGAAATAAAGAGCATCCCAGCGCTTCAGGTCGTTATCTGAACAAATAAAGGCAGACGAGGAAGTGATCTCTCGCCACAAAGCTGCACATTTACATGTGAGCTGCATTAAGTGTCCTATCATTGCTGAACTGTTGCCAATGTGTGCGATGTCTGTGTGTTTAGTCCATGGCCACTGCGGTCGCACAGCTGTTTATGGCTCTGCCTCACAGTCCATCCAATTGGAGCTTGCAGCACACTGGGGCGGTGTGCTTCGTCAAAGATAACCCTCAGCGCTCCTACTTCATACGGATGTATGACTTGAAGGTAACCCCCCTCATATACTGTAATGCTGCAACTATACCAAGAAGCTAACTGCAAAGCCTCCAGCCCTCTGTAATACTGATGACTGAAGCACTGTTGCCTGGTGTATTGAAAAGTTACTAAACTATGACACAATATTACTCACATCTCACATTAGTAATATAAAGAGAATGAAACATCAACCCTATCTTTCCACAGACAGGGAGGCAGATTTGGGAGCAAGAGCTCTACAACCAAATCACCTACTCTGCACCACAGCCGTACTTTCATACCTTTGCTGCAGATGTAAGTGAACCCTCATTCGACCTCATCTTTAAAGTGCTTTTTTGGAAACATGTTTAATGGGAGCTCTTGTTTATCCACTCAATGCAGGACTGTCAAGTCGGACTGAACTTTGCTATGCAAGAGGAAGCAGGGGCCTTCCAAAATGCTGTGGAGGAGAAAATCTCCCAAAGGCACAACCGACACGGTCAGTGAGGGTGCAGTCTTTGATATGCATTTTTAAAAACAAGAGAATA
Source organism: Datnioides undecimradiatus (assembly GCA_008933995.1). Classification (NCBI taxonomy): domain Eukaryota; kingdom Metazoa; phylum Chordata; class Actinopteri; order Lobotiformes; family Datnioididae; genus Datnioides; species Datnioides undecimradiatus. The sequence goes on along the minus strand of WARS01000071.1, from coordinate 5,833,902 downwards.
TGAACCACATCTTAAATACAATGAGTCAAAGCCATATTTGTAGGTGTGACATGATCCAGATGTGGTTTACCCAAAATGCAATTTTGCACAATAAAATACTAAAATTAATTTAAATGCCAAAATCTTTTTACAAATCGGTCCTACTCACGTAGTTTACTGCAGAGACTTCTGCATTTTGCCCATCCTTTAAATGGAAAGTATAAAACATGATTACTCTTACTTCCTCATTTGATTAAAGGTGACTGTGATGTGTACTTTAACTGAATGAATATTATGTCACGGTGTGCTGGTGTGACTCAAAATGGTCTCTCTCGCCTCCTCATTGGCAGACAAGAAACATCGCCCCCTGCCGCCTCCTGGTAAGATAGCAATAGACGTCATGGCTGCATAATTGCATTTACACATGGAGCAGACTGTAAGAGCATTTATCTCCTTGTTTCCTGTTTCCTGTTTCCTGTCACTGTAGAAAGAGGCTCCCTGCCTCCAGTCCCCACCGAGAATGGTGTGTAAATCCTACACTCTAACATGTGTCTAACTGTTACCATCACCGATAATGAAATAACGGTAACATACAACATTAAGTGCGCTCTGTATCTCCTCTGTCAGCATCACCTGGTAGCCCTGGCTCTTTTCACATGGCCACGGTGGACATCCAAAACCCTGATATTCAGGCATCACGCTACCGCTCGTTACCGTCACCCGCTCCTGCTTCCTTATCTCTGCCCGGCAAAGGAAAGAAGGATAAAAAGGATAAAAACAAGAAAAAGGGCCTCAAACTCTCCAAAGCTGATATAGGGGCACCGAGTGGATTTAAGTGAGTGTTTGAGCTGTGTCACCTTGATGTGAGGCAGTTAAGTTTGGTTAATGTTTGCTAAAACTGCATAACGTGGTCTCATGCGGTTCCTCTCCATCAGGCATGTTACTCACGTTGGCTGGGATCCCAACAACCTGGACCCTGACCTGTCGAAGCTGCTCTCGCAAGCGGGGATCAGTGTGGATGAGATGAGGGACGAACAGACCTCCCAGCTAATCTTTAATGTCATACAGCAGTCCGGAGGCATGGAGGCAGTCAAACGGGAGGTGAACAGAGGAGGTTAGACCTACGCTGCATCATTCTGTTACTCCACACTAATGCTCCCCACAATCTAACGTAGAGCTTGGGTTAATACTTTTTTTTTTTTTTTTTGCATTACAGCTGGAGGACCTCCACCACCTCCACCTGGAAGACAAGGGCCTCTGCCCCCAGTGCCGGGCTCTGCTCCCAACCCCCCACCTCCTCGAGGCCGCCCCGGCCCTCTGCCTCCCATCCCAGGCCAAGCACAGCGAGGGGTCCCTTCCGCTCACCCACCTCCACCACGCGGAGGCATGCCACCCCCGCCTCCGCCAACAAGCAGAGGTGGTCCTCCACCACCGCCGCCACCAGCACACTCTGTGTCCTCTCAGTTCTCCTCACCACCATCCTCAAAATTCTCTCATGGCCCGGCCCAGAGCTCCCCCCATAACCTTCCTCCTCCCCTGCCACCATCTAGCCAACAGCGCTCTGCAGGTTTCCCACCTCCTCCTGTCCCATCTACACCCAGTAGAGGAGATGGAGGAGGTCCTCCACCTCCTCCCCCTCCCCCACCACCTCCACCTCCCCAAACGTCTATTCCATCAGATTTCCCACCTCCTCCTTCCTCCTCACAACCCCCTGCCACTCCAGCCGGAGACAGCAGAGGCGCTTTGCTGGATCAGATCAGACTGGGGAAGAAGCTCAGAAATGTAAGGCAACTTCCTTTCCACAGAAACATTTCAAACATCCCACATGTAACGCCTGATTGTCACACTGCAGCGCGTCACGATTAAAGCATTTTTGGGGCATTTTGTGAATGACATGAACGCTCTCCTCCTGTCTTGCTGTGTGTTACAGGTGACAGAGAGTCCTGATATTGCTCCACCTTCAACACCAGAGTCAGGCGAAGGCATTGTTGGTGCTCTCATGATGGTCATGCAGAAGAGGAGTAAAGTGATCCATTCCTCTGGTAAATACTCGAGCATTAATCACAACGTCTGCGCCGAGCGAGTTCATGTAACTCCAGTCAAAACATCTTTATATTCGTCCCCTCTTTCAGATGAAAGCGAAGATGATGGTGGAGATGAAGACGACGACGACGACGAATGGGATGACTGATGTCTGGAAGTTTCCGTTTGTGCGGATTCTGAACTATGATTTTATCTAAAAACGATAGCGACATGTTGCTGCAGGTTCGATAACCGCAAACTAGAATGTGACTTGTGCTTGACAGAAACTTTGAAATGAGACTAAATAAACAAACAATTCAACATCGAGGAGTTGAAAGTGAAAGGAAACAAGAGAATTCTGACATGTTTATATAATTGCTTGAACATTTCCAGTGTAGGATTCATTAGCACGACAGCACGTAGCACTGTGTTACTCACAATGAAGGTGAACGGTGGCTTAGGCTGGAAAATATCTCGTTCCTTGCGCCGCCATTAAAAAAGAGCCAGTCTAACATTTCTGTAAATACAGCATATGACAGGACACCAACAATCAATACTAAATCTGAGCCAGTTTCATTCCCATTTTTTATAACATACTGTACATAAAAAAAACCCCATTATGTTCCTGTTTCTTTTTCTCATACATCTGTGCAAAGATCCCCAATTCCCTCAAACACCACCACCGACAAAGTGCATAACTGGAAGAACACTGTATGCTATACATATCTTCAACACTCACATACTGCAGGTCACGAGAGCACGGGACAGTAAGGGAGTCATTATAGGACAAACATCCAAATGGAATTAGCTTAACACAGTACATTACACCTTACGAACATCGTTACACGCCAAGGTCAAAAAGAGAACAACAGTAAAATGTACAACTTGCAACAAACAACAAGAGATACGCATGCAACATTTGCATTCATCACTTTATCTTCATACAATACAAGAGTAATCCAATGACCATATATATTATATTCACAATTAATATATTACATTTCTGTTTCAAAATACTTTAAAGTACCATATCTGTAGTTTTGCACGGTGAAACATATGAACTCCATGCTGCACATACTTTACATCACTTACAAACTTGCATGAAACCAGTGATTCGCCTCATTGACCCGTCTGTGTCACAGTAAAAATATTGCTGCATGGCCAACCCAGTGGGCTTTGAAAACCCTTTTTTTTTGTTGGTGCGTTCAAAGACCATCCGATATCTGACATTTAAGAATCAGCTGCCCAGAAAACGTTGCTTTCACAAAGCCATGTTACTAAAAAAGCAAACCTTATAGGACACGTATTAAGCAAGCGTGAACACTGTGAGAAAGATAAATTGTTTTCTCTGTTTTTGGTTTCTTGCTCTAAAAAAAAGCTCCCCGGGGCTGGGGTTTCCCACAAGCACCAGAACATACCAACGAGAATGGTACTCAGTGTGATCTTAAAGTCAAACTCACGTGAACTGACACGGGAAGAACATCAGTTTAAAATGTACAGTGTGTTTTGTGAAGTGGTCGCAGGTCATGAAAAATATGTACAATTTGCATTTTCTAGGCAGATGCTTGCAAAACCACCAATATGGTACTTTAATTACAGCATGAATGCAGCACCTCATGCTGAATGACTAGAGGTGACACACAATCATGCAAACACAAAAGTCCACCATTAAAGTCCAGACAGGCCAGTGTTGGACAGCGTCAGTCCCATCCTCTAGCCGAGGCCTTGGTCCTGGCTCTCTGTGTGCCTGCGGCTGGTGCGCTTGCGCTGCTGCTGCTGTTTGGGACTGAGCTGTTCCCAGTAGGACTGGCAGTACTGGTTAATCAGTCTAATCTCCGGTGGGAAGGGTGTGGAGGCGATGGACGACTGACCGGTGCTGTAAGGTCCCGCCTGGCGAGTTTTTGGCTCTTCATCCTCATCTTGAGCAGTGAGAGCTAAAACGATGTCTCGATCCAGGATGCGCAACGCCACACGGGCCACCGTGTGTTTAAAGTTGTTCTCGGTGGCGAGGCAATGGTAGAGCCCGGCGTCCGATTGGTTGAGAGACTTCAGGAGGATACCATGGTTAGTCTTCAGAATACCTCCCACACGGTTGAGCTGCAGAAAAAAAGAGTAAAACAGGAACGTTTAGGAGCGGGAACAGCATATCTGAGCTCTCACATCTGTCCTGGAAACATGAAACCACAGCCAGAAGCCAGTTGGCTTGAGCTTAGCATCAAGATAACATCTTGTTTATCCAACCCACACACAGAACAAGTCGAAAAATGATTTGTTAGGATTTTACAGGTGGTTATGTGCCTTAATATTTCTTTGCCAGACATAGTATTAATGTTTTTAGTAGTCATATTTCCCTATTCTTATTTCCATTTTTTAAGCATTACTCTTTCTCACCAGTTTCCTCTTTCCTTCCCTTTGGAAGAGCCACTTGACAGTGGCCTGGGGAGAGCGCGGCTGACACTCCAGGAAGGTACTGCTGCCCTCCACCCCAAACTGCACTGTTTCTCTCAGACGTTTCTCCACTGTAGATTAACAGAGAAAGAGAACAAACGTTTCACAAAACAAACTCAAATTTGACACGTGCATGATGTTAAAAAGCATAAAAAAAGGTTTACCACACCTTTGGCATTAAAGCCTCTGCACTGCCTCAGTGGGTCACCGTTTTTCACATCCTGTCTTCTGCTCCTCCTGAAACAAAAAACAGAGTTAAGAATCAAGTTGAGTAAACACATCCTCTCCTTATAGTCTTACTTCGGTGTGAAGAGTTGTCTCTGACCTCTTGGTGGACGGGGTGAAGGCAGAGCAGCTCTCTCCATCCCAGGCGCAGTAGGGGTCTCGAGCGAGACAGCAGTCGGAGCAGGCCCTGCCATACACACCGCAGCGATGCAGCGACACCTGGGTCAGCCCCGCGTCTGATGACACGTACAGCTGTTGCTGTGGTGACACAGGAAAAATAAACTGACCTCAGTGCGGTTGTGAGGAATCTGTTGTGGTGTAAGCTCTGAAATGTGTGACACCAGGTCAGATATGTCTTAAAAGAGGCACTGGCTTACTCTTTTAGAGGAAATCTTCATTGTCTTGACTGGAGCTCTGCTCTGCAGATTCACAGATAGCAGGAAGAAACATGAGTAACACTTTATCTTTCAGGGGAGGGTATTTTTTGTCTTTTCAGGACTACATTTTTAGACATACCCGGAAAACCTCCACTTCCTCCAGGGTCAGTTCCTCCATGCTCGTTGGGTCCTTAGGCAAAACTATAACTTTTTGGACAGTGCCCCGATCTAGAAATGGGAAAAATGATCTTTCAGACCTTTTTCATTTCATTTGCCAGACTAATCCTCCACTTGGACAAGTGCCGTCAGCCCTGCGGCTGTCTCACCTGTTCCCAGGAAGAGCACCTCGTAGCGCCCATCCACAGCGTCCACCTGATCCACCACCAGGGCAGTGAAGCGGTAGTCCACGCCAGTTCTCACCACCAGGGGGCGACGGTGGATAGGATAAACTGGGTGGAACATGAGGGGATGTGCTCTGATGAAATTCACAGCCTCGTCTGAAAAGTTCTTGGAGGAACGGATACCGGGAGTGAAGGTTCCTCCTGGACACTGCAACGGGGGGGGGGGGGGAGGATGAGGTGGAGTTTGTTTACGTGTTCATTTGTTTAAGTCATTTAAACGCGTGGTTTATCTGATTGCATCACTTTGGAGATAACATGAGTGAGACATACTGTTCCAGGCCGTGGGTAGGGAATCTTGCCAGTGTACTCTGTCCATTGGTAATTATGGCCATGTTTGTGGGCAAACGGTCCATTGAAGACATTGCGTATATCAGCCATCGAGTACACACAGACGGCTGAGCCCTTGAACACAGAGCTTAAGCAGAAACAGACAATTATGAGGTTAGGGGCAGAGGTATGAGACAGATTGCGCCGTAACCCTGAAATTAAAGCACGAATTGGCCACAAAAATGCGTGAGGGAAGAAAATGTTAGACGAGTTTGGGTGAAGTGTGAATTTGTCAACGAGGCCTCCAAAAACAACTCACCCCGCTGTGGTGAAGAGCGCGTACACCATCGGGTTTCGCTCATCCTGTGTGGGCTGAATAAACACGTCCCCTGGAAGAGGAACGACGCGGGATCAATAACGCATCGCTAAAAGCAGCTGGAATTAAAAAGCTATCAGTTTAGACGCGGCGCTGATTTTATTGTGGCCTCACGTAGTTCATCAAACCGCGTCTCCACTCCATCCTCTCCTATCACTGAGCAGATAAGGCGAGCCTTCAGGAACGTCGTCCAGCGGTTCACCAGGGACTTCTGCCCTCCTTCATCATTCTAGACAGGAAGGAAATTAGGTCACAGCTCAATACACGTTTCATATTACGAGATAAGCTGCATATATTTCCACTAGACACGATGTCGCTTGGCTCACCAGACACACTCTCCCCACCCTGGCTAAAACACTGGGGCTCGCCCCGCCGCTCGAGTCCAGACTCTTCTCACGGAAAAAGAAGTAAAGTTTGTCGTCGTTCCTTTCTGCACTGTCAGGAATCTGCTGGATCTGAACAAACACCGGCTCTGGATGGTAAACATGGATAAGCAGGGAGCGGATTGAGGCAAGTGGCTGTCAAATAAAAAGAAGGGAAGCATAACCTGTAATCAGCAACATTTACCTCCTCACACCCACACTTACTCACCGTTGAGCCACCTGGAGTCATACTGCTCTGTTCTGATTGCTGTTCTCCCTCCCATGGTCCTGAACAGAGCGGCATCTGTGCTCATGAAGTCAATATGGACCCCTGCATAAAGGTTACCATCTGCAGAGGTGAAACAATAAGAGAACAGATGGGTTGGACTGTGTAGCGTGAAGAATTTGATAAGCGTTTCTGTTTTATAAATTAAGAACATCTTACTGATCAGAACTGCAATGCTCTCCTGTTTGGGATCGTAGGAACACCTTCCCTTTCCTGAATCCATATACCCAGGGACCAGCCTAAACAGGTAGTCCTGCAGAGGGAGAGCATGCATAAATATAGATCGCTAAAACGTCACGGGGGAACATGGGAGAATCATAAACAAATCAGTGTCCCAGTTTGTAGTCCTGAAATATTTAGCAGGACAACGCTTTCCAGGCCTACTGCCGAGGGACCTCTGCGGCAAATCCCACTCGGGGAACCGTAAATGTCTCCGTGATCACCTCCGCCCTCCAGCCTCTGTTGATGAATGTGCAGATAGGCTGGTACGCCCCCGTTCCACAGGTGTAGAGGTGGGTGCGGTTCCACGGCTCTATCAGCCGCACAAAGTTGGCACATTCACCCTGCACAAAGAGGAAGAAAAGGCAGATGGAATTCAAACATCGTCATCATCATTGTCCCGTCTTGAAAGCAGAGGTCTGGGAGTTGTGAAAGAGCAGGATGTTAACGCACGATCCCACCTGTCTTCCCTTTCCTGTCATCTGGCATTCTCCCTTTCTCTTAGCAGATGCTGGCCAGTGGATCTGTGTGTGACAAAACACCCGAAAACACATGATTACTGAGGATCACCGCATATACAGACTTACTGGCACGTCACCAAACCACAGACTGGATTTAAGAAAAAAAAAAACCCCAGTAGACTCACAATGAGTGGCTCCTTGTTGACATTGTGCATGTCCAGGGCCACCAGGTACTCCCGGCTGCCCAGGTACAGACGGCCCTGGTCCTGATCCATCAGGAGGATGCGGTAGTCGCTGGTGTTGAAGGAGAAGCTGAAGGGCCGCGCTGCTCTTGTGTCCATCAGCTCTGCGCGTGCAAAGTTTTTAGTTTTGTTATTATAAAAAAAAGACCATTTGTAAAACCAACAGCAGGGGGAGCAAAGTTTACCTCTCGACGTCTATCCACATTGCTCCCTTTATGCCTTTAACATGTTTCATTACTGACTTGGATGAACTTGTGGTCCCTTGAACAACACCCGTCTCACTTCTTTGCTGGAAAATGTGTGTCACTGATTAAATATAACTCAACTTAGTGCATTTTAAGAAACATATTTGCTTTTAAGATCTCAATATTTTATGGGTCCCGGCTGTCTGATTGAGTTTAAGGCACCACACGCCCGGCGGAGTTAGACGAAAAAGCAGGTCCCTTAGGAAACACGGTCAGTGGAACTCGGAGCTAATTCCTGAGATCAGGATTGTGTTCAGCAGAGCGTGGCCTGTTAAGACACGCTGCGGTGGAAAATGTTTCTCCTTGTTTTGTTCTCCTGAAAGCTTTGATTGAACAATTTTCATCTGCTGCGAGACGAATGGACCGTGTGCCGCGCTCCGCCACTGAGTGTGACTCGTTTCCATTCTCCAGTATAAACACATAAAAAGCAGCGCGCACACACGCACGCACACAACTATCTGTGGCATGTGTAAGATATTGACCACCACATGTGCACACTGGGACACAATGTAGGCATGTTAAAGACAGCCGGCTTATATAATGACAAATGTTTCCCAGAGACCCTCAGAAGCCGGCTTACGGGGATTCAGGAGGAAGCACAATCTTTATTTACATCAAAGTGCCTGCCATCTTCCTTTTGAGGTCAATGTTAACAGGATGCAGTCAAGGTGCCACTAAAATAAGCCGTGCAATCGGATCTCCGGACGACACGAGATGGAGTCTTAGGAGGTGGGACGAGGTCCGGTTCTGTTCCTGAGAGGTAAACACAGGATAACAAGCCTCTGGCCGGGCTCCACTGGGCCATAGTGGATTCACTGCGGGGGCTAAATGTAGAAACACCACACCCCTATACATGTCTCCATTCTCCAAAAATAGCAAACAATGTACTGCCATCATCTGGTAAACATTCAGCAAACACTTATCCCCTGACAACATTCTCACACTGATAGGGAAACACTGGGAAGGACACACAATTATAGTATGAAGCTATGGCTCGGCCACTATAAGCTCTCGTGTTACAACTTGACAACATATTGTCACTAGGGCACTAATGACCACTGCTGTTTAGTCCCGGGCCTATCTCAAGTATGAACAAACTGGCGACAGCACCGTGAGGGCATGAGATTCCCAAACACAGCTTTAGTTACACGGCACATTTTGCTCTCTAGCAACGCTGACTAATTCAACCAAATGAGAGCCAGCCAGGCTCCTTTGAAGTGCGTAGAACTGACACAACTTCCCAGCGACGGAGGAAACAATGTAAGATCTCTATCCTCTGCAGGCCTGCTGTACCCCCAGAGCGTCAATCAGGACGGCTCATTCGTTTAGAAGAGTCACATGTCCTCCAGCCGGCCCGAAACCTCCTCCACAAGCGCCTCGGGGAACAAAGAGACTCGGTGTCACAAACAATGAACAATAAATCCTTGGAGTGGCAGAAAACAGTTGGGGAGTAAATCCAACTTTTCTCCTTTTTGTTTGGTATTAGGGGGGGGAGGGGTGGCTGAGCTCTGTGAATGTGCCTGCTTTATCAGGCAAAACAACAGTCTAACAATTCAACACCTCTCAGCTGCCCTGAACAAGTTCCTGTACATGAATTTGCCACGGAGAGCTCCGTACAGATGTGAATTCCTGTATCTTACACAAGAAGCAGCGAGATCAAGTTCAAGACCAAACTTGTGTAATTGGTCGGACCACTACTTCGTGCACCCCGCTGCGAACGAAAAGAAGAAACACCAGCGTGTATAAGCTGTTTACTGAGAGGGGATTAGTGCTAAAGGTCATATAAAAATGCACTGCAATTACTCTCTCCAGCCTCAGATTGGAACCGTTGCCTTGTATGACAGCTGTTTTCAGTCTCACAAAAATCAGCTGAATTCAAAACAGCACCTCTTGTAGACTCCAGCCCAACAAGTTGCCATCAACCACACGTCTCATGATTAGCTCACCTCTAATCTCTTACAGATGTCTCTCGATGAAGTCGTACAAAATCCTAAAAGTTTCTCACTGAATCACGAGATAAGATAAAAAACATGCTCTACACGCTGCCCGGACCTGACCTGGGAGCAGGACATGTTGACTCATCTCCACATGAAAGCGTGTTATAAATCTGATTCGCACCTTTAATTCTTACTTGGAGCTACTTCAGGTGTGTGTGTGTGTGTGTGTGTGTGTGTGTTGGTGAGCCTGCCCCTCCACGTGTGCAGGTGCACTCAGAGTGACAACATGATAGGGATGCAGGAATGACTGTAATCACGCAGCATTGTTTTGATCAAAGGTGTCATCCACGTACTCGCAACATGAATCCCCGCTGTTAGAGTTAATGACGACAAGGAGCAGTCAGCATGGGAAAATCCCGAATGTCTACACGCACAAAAACCACGATCCACTCCCGTTTTGAACTTACACCTCACGGGCAAAACATTAAAGTTCTAAGATGTCATTTTGCTTTTGTGATCAGATTTCTGGTGTTTCCTTCTTGTGTCATCATGTCAAGGCATCAAAAAGAAAAAGGAACTGACAGGTCAGACTATAATGCGTGTCGGTTTTAGGGTGTGGGTAGAAACTTGGTCGAAGGGCACTACCAGTAACCAGCCACACGTAATATCCACCTTTTGTTTCCAGTGTTGCGCTGTTTGACATGGGGCAGGAAGCACGTCCTTTACATATGTATAAAGAGGAAACATAACCTGGATGCGTGCACAGGGGCGTGTGCGCGGGGTTCTGCGTGAGCGAGTGACTCGGTGGCAGAAGCCAAACAAGTAAAAGAAGCTGTTAAGAAGATCACCCCCCCCCTCTCCCGCTACCAGAGGAGTTTCAGTGAATCTGTGCAAGCTCACCTTTGAAAGAGAGGCGGACCCGTGGAGCAGACTGCTGCAGGCCCGAGCCTCTGTAAACACATAAGGCCAGCAGAAGGAGTTGGGCTCCGGATGCTGTCATGGTAACAGTCATGCAGGTAGCCCACAGAGATCTAAATCTGGACGAAAAAAAAAAGAAAGAGGAATGAACTATTATTATAGAGTGCCCCATGAGAAATATGAGACAGAAAAGGAAGGAAGGACAGGCAAGAAAGTCTCTCTCTCTCTCTCTCTGTCTCTGATCTCTCTGATCAGAAGTTTGGCCTGCAGCCTTCTGAGGCGAGACGTATAGTTTGGCAGGAGAGAACAACGTCCACATCTTCACACCTGCTCTGGAAAATATGACAGCCCTATTATTTATTTAAAGTGTAAATGTAGTGAGGTATGTGTTAAGACTGCGTAATGCTATTTGCCAGGGCAGTCACGTGGGGAGAGAAAAGTCTGAAAAGGGGGAGATTAAAGACTTTTTCGTCGTCACCTCGAAGATTTTCTTAAACACATCATGCTTTCTTAAGCATATATTTCATTTTCCTAGAAAACTGAATAAAACAAGACCCCGACGCCCCATCAGTGATTCCCCCCGGCCAATCTCTCAGTCTCCCAACAAAGCCCATCGACGTACCTGCAGAGGTTGACGAGTGAAAGACATGACAGTTCAAAGAAACAGGTAGTCCTGGCTGAAACAATTTCTGACAGTTTAGGGGTGTTGAAACGCAGCCTAACTGTTAGACCTTAACTCAAGCATTCATTATGCATCTGCACTTTGCTGGAGAGGATCCCATATAAATTATGAATACTAAAAGCTGAGTCCACAACATCCATTAAATTGTCTCCCTGAAGGTGTGCTTTGCTCAGGCTATAAGCCATCCCACGGGCTTTCCGCTCTCTCATGGCATCCATGTAGCCAAGGCCTCCGTGGGCACAAGGTACAAGCCTTGAAATGAGGGCTTTTAGGGAGAGGAGTTCACGCTGGAAAAAAATAAAATAAGATTTCACCAAATGTTGGTTGTATTTCACAATGGGGCGAGAATTTATGTGTGCCGCATTGTATGAAGATGTGTTCCCATTACAACTAAGTGATGAAACTGAAATGAGTGGCATGCTGAACATTTGAAAATTAAAAACAGAAGCCACTGGGAAACGCCTCGCAGGCTTCCTGGCATAATCACACAGTTGCCATATATCTGCTCACCAGGGAGGCTTGATCTCGATTCCTCCCGTCAAACGCTGCATATTCACCGCTAATAACCACATATGCGCCGCGAGACGTGTGATCGAAACGATGTGGACACACGTTCCTCGTCCTCGGGTTATTTGTCACCGGCACAGCGGTGGATCACTTTACTTTGTGAAATGGGAATTACATCAATTAATCATTAAATACTAAAATAAATAAATAAAAATGTTATTGGTGAGCTCAACAGAGTAAAATGAGCATATGAACACCACAGAAACGCTTTAAGTGCTTATGTTGAATATTGTTTTTTTTAAGCAGGCAACAGGGCAATTTTAATAATATTAAGTTTAATTGGAAATATGCACAATTTTAAATATAAGGGTAGTTATTCCCACTGAAATAAGTTAAAAATATCCAAAATAACCCACGAGTAACTAAATTATATGACCGTGTCCGTCCAGCTCCATGTATGATGGCCTGGTTGGAGGCTACTTCGTGGTATTTCTATGAATGACGGTGTTTCTGCTGGTTTTCAGTGCTGGGTGGTACCGCCACGACAGATTAAAGTTCTGGCTGTAATAACATACAGTTTCCCTTTAAAAGAGGAATAATTATAGGATTTCCAATAACCCAGTTCTTTTTTTTCCGCGGTGGAGTGCGCACTTACCTGTGAACTCAACATCCAGAAATAGGAACCGAACAAATGCGCGTGTGCTTCAGCCATCTACCGTTCAGACTGCGCTACAGAGTAACCAAACATGAGTTAAAAGTTAAACCGGGGCTGAGTTAAATGTCCTACCTTTGATTTCTGACTTTCTCGGTGGCCGGGGACGCCTCGCAGATCCCAAACTTACGGGATGTTACCGCTGCATTCCCCGCGTTTTGTGCCTCGGAGCTGGATTTGGAAAATCTCCCTCGGTAAGCGCTGCGCAGGAATAAAACAATCCGATAGGTTTGCAAATTCCCCTGAAGAAAGAGAGAGAGAAAGAGGGGGAGAGGGAGAGAGAGAGAAACGCTGCCTAATCACTCCCTAATAACCGACTGCATTTCTTCCATGAAACATTAAAAGGAAGAAGAAAAAACGCACAGCTGATCCCTGAGCGCTTGTTCCACTCGTTCCAAAAAAAGAAAGAAAAAAAAAAGTTCAAGCCTGGACAGCAGGAACCATCACAGTGATGTCACCAAGATCCTTTCAACTGATCCTTTAAAGGGAGTTTGAGGTTTGTTTGAATCAAGTGACCAGGTGCAGGTGTTGGGAGAGCGTCTGCCCTGCTGTCCTCTCCCTTCTGTTCTGCCCCCACCCAGCCTTCCCTCTCCTGTTGGCCCACAGCAGCATTGGACCAAACCTCTTGGTACACCATATGGGTATGATTAACCCTGTCGCTGCTGGTGGGTTGCTCAACACACTCCACTGTGAACTGCTACCAATACGTGTCAGTTCAATAGTCCTGGCTTGGCAAAGTTTATTAAAGCTGCATAATTCAGTTCAACGGTGACGGGCATGGAGCCACTGTTTTATATAAATGTTTTTCTCATGCACCGGGAGGGCCGCAGACTATTCTTATACATGATGCAGGGGCTGAAATTCACTATTAAAGAGGCTGCGACTCAGACAATGTCGCCATTACTCCTCAGTTCGACATGAGAGCCAGGTCAGCCGAAAAAAAAGATTCCTGGGATTCCTCTCTGGCTGGCTCCAGCGCTCATGACAACAGTGACAAAGCAGTGAGAAAGGGGGGGGCGGACTGGACCTAAAGGACATCCATCCTGTTAACAGAGCCTTGAGCTTGAAATTAAAACAGCTTTCAGAGCGCCTCTCATCATTACCGGCTTTGTGGTGAGCTCTGACGCAGTGTGGTGCACCGAGGACACAAAGGCAGAGGGTGAATGCGTTCTGAGCTACAGCCCTGCAAGACGGTAAAATAGAATAAACACATGAGGCAATGTGGTGTGTCAGTGTGTAAAAGGTCACAGAGGAGGGCAGTTCCTGGCAAGCCTCAGGAAAGCATCAGACTCAAACTTTAATTTGGCTTTAATGCACATTAGTGGGTTTCATTCATTGTCACACAGAGGCAGAGTATTATCTCATGTTCAGCCAGATGTGATCTACAGGCAGTGATGTGTCAAGATGTGTCCAGGAGGAGCTCTTTGTTTGCCGCCCCACAGGACGCATCTCTCTGTTTCCAGCTGAGGAAATGAGTCACGAGTGTGTGTCGAGTTCAGGTTTCCGTGTGCACTCCACTCTGGCCATGGACACCGGTACAATGACCAGCTCCCACCGCTTCCTAAGCACCTCTTAACGTCACCCACGTCCCTCGCTGTATCCATCCTGGCGTCTTATCTGACCAGCACGCAACCGCCGCTGCCTCAACTTGCTTTAGAGATAGCAGCAGCTCTTGACTCCACAGCGGAACGGGTATTTTCGCTCAGCGTACGTGAGCACAAGCAGCGGGAAAAGGGCGGCCCAACAGGCCTGCTACCTCCGGCCTGATGGATGGATTTTGTATCATGGAGACAGACAAGCGTGGATTAGAAAACAAACACTGAGTCTGTTTCTCTGCTCCACAAAAAGCTCTGTCAGGAGGATCCTCTCATATAATGGATAGGTAGTGTGAAATGAAAGGTAGACATTTATCCCTGTAGGCCAACCAAAGGCTCCGGATAAATCCGGGGCCCTCAGACACATCAATCATGACAATTCTAGGGGCCGAGCATTGTCCCCCAGAGGGAAAACAACCCCTTATTTGACCCACTGATGGTCTTTCCAAGAGTGTATTGATGAATTGAAGAGTGTTTGAACACGCCTGCTTCAGAGAGACAAGTCCAAGGTGCTGCTAATGCATGCTGGGAAAGACTGCCATGACCCCGATTATTACGCAGATTAAATAGAAGTGCATCTTCTCAGTGCGCAGCAGATCCCAGCTAATTATTATCACATAAGTCCGGGAAAAAAATGTAAACATCAAAATGCAGGATAAAGGCAACAGGTGCTGTGTGACATCCACGAACTTCACACATCAGTGGTTATCAAAGGAGAGCTACTTTGGAAAAACATCTTTGACGTGAAGGGCGCATACGTGGCGCGCATTCCAGTCGCAGCCTGCTCGCCTCGCACTGTATTGGAAGTGAGGTGATTGCAGAGAACACTGTACAGGCATTCTGTCGCTGCAGCCTCCCCGAGATGGAGCACCGTCTGCAGTCGTCCAACATGCCACGTGTCCACGGGGCCAGCCAGCCACCATCTGCCTTGAAGACAAGACTGGCACTCTCTCCCTCGCTATAAAATGCAGCTGGGAGAATCAACAGCTGTCGAGGAAGAGCTCTTTCCAAATAACAAGGGGCGTGTGCAAAGGAGGGAGGAAGGGTTACTATACATGAAAAGGAGGATGGTAAGGATGTGAAGGTGGGTGAGTACAGTGAAAGTACGGTGCTCGTGTGTTAAAAGGTAAATCCGCCAGCGCTCCTGCGAAAAGCCTTTGGTAACAGCCGCTTAGCAGTTCAAAATGTTTTGGACTTCAGCTGCATCTTAACCTCTTTGTTTGTGCTCGGAGATTCAGTGAAAGAAAAAAAAAATCTGTCATGCTGGGGAAAAAAAAAGTGAGAATGGAGTGTGCATGTGTCTCTCTCTCTCTCTCTCTCAGACAGACAAATTTGTGTGCCAACATACATGTATACAGTGTGCGCATGCAGACATGGGATGCACACAGACACCCACACACACGCGCGCGCGCGCGCGCACACACGCGCTCTTGCTCTGCAGCTTCAATTAAAATGAAAACGATTTTCTCTTATCTCGCTCCACACCCTTCCGTGCTCCCTTCGCGCGCATCCTTGAGACACCGGACTCCAGGTGAATTTCAATGTCAAAGGCACGAAGGTAACGCGGGCGCTGCAATCTGTTCACTCTGTCAAGTGGTTGTGTGTGTAGGTGTGTGTGTTCCGTGTGCGTGTGTGTACTGTATGTGCAATGTGATTGGTGGGGGGTAGGCCTATTCATCTGTCTGGTGTGATCGAGGCTCTCTGTAACTGGGCCTAGGCGTGAGTATGCACTCTGTGATCTCCCAGATAAGAGTCATCCATCTGCTGTGTGTATCTGTCAGGGCCCAGGCAGCTCCGCTTATCACTGCACTCATCCATTTCCCTCAATCATACGCGGTCTATTCTCTTTTCTCATCCCTCTCCGCGCTCCCCTCTGCGCAGTTCAAATGCCGCACTCAATCTTGATTAGCCGACAAGCAGACAATCACGCAGGTATACGCGCCGCGGAGAACCTGCAACCGCGCACGTGACGCGCCGCCGCCGCAAAAGGGAACGCACGCGTGGAGGCGCAAGCTTTCACCATCAGGCCTACGAGCACGCAGACATGTGCAGAAACGCACACAGGTAGTTGGTATTCAGGGGCCTCACCTCAACCCGTCAGGCCGACTCACTGAGGAGCACAGGGCCCTTTTCTTTTACACTTTATGGGAGTAAAATGTCCTTCCAGACATCAGTCAAACGGATGAAGAATGAGCCGCTGTGTGTTATCTTTTCATTTTTCATTCTACAGTGTCTGAGTAACAGACCCCCCCCCCCACTGAACTCCTCTGTGAAACGTGAGATCATGAAGCAGCATGACAAGATGATTTGTGTACAGTAGCAACACCGGCTCAACCCAGGGGAGTGAAGTTTACACTGGGGAATCCATTTAGGCCCTTGCCACCTCACACATAACAAAGGCTTCGCAGACAACCCTCAGACCACAAAGCAGCCCGAGGACGGCTTTGTTGTCCCGGCAATCTGTACTTAGTTTGTCGCGATCAATATTGTAGGAACCAACCACATTATTAATTCATAGTCATGAAAACATGTTGTGCTCCAAGGGGGGGGGGGCGACTAAAGCTGCTTCAAAGAGGAGACAAACACGGTGTTTCACATGGGATCATTTCATGGGGTATAACGTGTTTCCATCATCAGTATTAATAGTATATGCCAGTGCTGGGCTGCATACCCTGGGTGCTGCTGGGCCTACAGCGGGACAGGTTTTCGCCTGGTGGAATATTTATAGCTGTGCATTAAAAGTGGAATCAAGGGTTTAAGTGTACCGTTGCAACACCGCTGCTGCTCCTTTGTCTGGGCCTGTCCAAAAATGTCTAGCCCGGGGCTATTTGCAGTGCTACATTCAAAATGTCAGATATCACACACCGCCGTCACATCAAAGAAGGACTACATTAAAGAACAGCTGTATTTCAGTGGGGTTTGTTTGATTCTTCCCTTCAGGACGCATCATCAGAGAAGTGACTCCGGTGTAAATAAGTCACGTGTGTGTACGCTTCGTTCGATTTTTAGGACTTGAGGCGGCTAGATGTCGCTATCTCCATCTTAAAGCTTTGATTGTGGTCTCAAGGGATTGTAACCTTTGATATACTACAGTCGTACAAAACCACAATTAACGATAAAGCAAGTAAATCATCTGTACTACACTGCCACCCTGTGGTTCTGGGACGCATCAAGTACAGTTGTGGGCAGAAGTTCAGGCTGCAGCAAAATACAGAAATGTGGTGTGTGTGTGTAAAAGCACAACCAACAGAAAAGTGAAACAACTTCCTATTTTATTAGGTCAAAAGGTGGACATTTATCTTTAAGCAAACAAAATTAACCAAAGCAAGAAACAAGTAGTATCTTAAAACTACAGTGTCCTATAAAACACAGCACACAAAATATAACTTTCTGATCATGTTTATGAAAAAAAAACCTCCAGATTATTTCATAAAGTTTTATCCATGGATCGAACACGTTGAAGCGCCTCACCAGAGAGACGATGCTGAAATTGTATTTACAGGTTGCCGCTAAGAAAAGTGAGCAAATACAAATACTAATTTTGTTACAGTGCACCCCATGATGTTGCTGTGAGTTGAACGACATTTACAGACACTGTGCACAGAAAAAAAAATTAAAAATAACAATAATAATAATAATAATAATAAAAGCCTTTTAAGTGACGTAATCATCCTGTCTTACATTTCATGCGCACAGGCATGCTGGGATGTGGACATGTAGTAGAAAAACAATGTAATAAATACCAGCTCTTTAAAAAGAAGATTACACGAACCTTAAAACACATCACAGGAAAACAAATCGATGTTTCAGGAAGCAAATTAAAATCGAGTTAAAATCTAAAGAGGAGGAAAAACAAACTCAGCTGCTTATGGTAGGAGTGTGTTACAAAAAAAAAAAAAAAAAAAAAGTAGGAATCCACGGAAACATTGGTCAAACTACGGCATGATTTTAAACATCAGAGATGGTTTACGGACTGTTAACAGGAGTCGATGTAGGTGGGGAAACAAGACCGAACACATGGGTGAAGGAGGAGAAACACAGGTAGCATATTAAAACAATATTTGTTCCTATTTACTACAGTAGAGTACACGTTTCCTTATACAGCCAACACTAACCAGAGAGTGTAAATGTCTGAAAAAAAATCAGTGATGTTTCTTTCAATAAAACTACAACCGCGATCATCCCTGAGAACAAATTTTGGTTCAGTACTCAGCGCGCCTGAAATGTACTGTCATCAGATCGATTTAGCTTGTTTGTCTCGTCAATTCTTTAAAAAAAAAAAAAAAAAAAAAAAAAAGAACAAAAGAGAGAGAGAGAAGAAAAGACTTTAAGTGAGCGCTAATAATGCCACTGAAGGTTTCTGCATTTATCTGTGTGAAGAATTTACGCCGGCAAGTGGCGGCGGCCTAAATCCCGCCGACCTGCGTGAAGGCTGCCGCGTGACGCCCCTCGCTCAAATGGAGGAACATGGCTAAGAACTGGTTTTTAAAACAAAAACGTTTTGCAAAAAGTGAACCGGGGTACATCAGAATACACGGCACTGACTGTATAAAATAGAGGGGAAAACATGTTGCCTTGGCTTTATTACCATAGATTACCCTGATTTTTGGATATCTCTATTATTTTAGTTATAAAACAACGAAAACTGATATTCTGTGCATAAAAATGACAATAGATTGCTCTGGTACTCTTTGCCAACGTGGGCGTCCTCATTGTCCTTGGTCTCTGGTCCCTTGATGACTCGCCTGCTTTGTCGACATACACCGCCTCTTCCTCCTCGCGTCTCTTCAGGCCTCCTCCTCTTCCTGCTCGCTGTCATCAGAGCCTACAGGACAAAAAGTCAAGATGCTTATACATTAAGGGGATTCCTGCCGATATGAAACTGTGATTACATCCCGAGCTCTGTATTTAGCATTACAGCAAAGCTTGGTCGGCTTTCTAAAATTTAAAAAAAAAAAAAAAAAGGATAACCAAACAGTAGAAAATGTGAAAAACTGCCATCCCGCAAACACCCACCCCCCCGCCACCACCCACAGACTGATTGTTGTCATAGTGGTGAATTGCAGCGCTGCTGTGAAGAGTGGTGTCTTACCGTCAATCACAATTTCTCCACCATCATCCTTCTCCTCTGGGCTCTCATCTGAGGAGGAGATATTTCCTGTCTATTCAGTTTAGCCTGCATTACCCAGACATTTAGATTACAGCTACAACACAAAGCCGCTCAACCCGGTGCTATAAAACGCTCTCGGCGCTCTCATTAACAACATGAACAAACACTGCGGATCTCAGACACTAACAGCTATCTGCTGGCATCTATTTTTAATATTAAAAGGCTGGAATAAGCAGCAAAATGCAAATAAAATATAAAAGGTACTGATACAGAATCAAATTTAAATGTGTCTGGATCACGTTTTAAAAACAAACTGACATTGTACCCCAACCAACCACGTGGATCAGCGGGGTTCTAGCTGTCTACTTTAACACTGACCAGCACTCGGCCCCCTCTCCGCCTCTTCATCATCCTCTTCTTCTTCTTCCTCCTCCTCCTCTTCTTCTTCTTCATCCTCATCATCCTCCTCTTCCTCCTCCCTTCTCTGGCCTGGTTCTGCCTCACCAGCCTCCTCGCCGGGCTCGTCATCCGAGTCGGAGATCACCACGCACTCGTCTCCGTTGCTGTTGTCGGCTGCTCTGGCCCCGCTGCCACCACTGGAGAAGGGACACGGACGCACACATCCATGCAGAACATACTCAGTTCCTGCTATTACCCCAAAATGCTTTTTACAAGGCTAATGAAAATGGATATCCCACTAATATCCCCATTTACATGCAGCCGTGCATACTCTAATACACAAAATGATATTAAATGCAGCCACCGCTTTGAAACGGCTGGCATTGCATTTTATCCATATACCCAAAAACCTGATGATATCTCTCATAGTGTTAAAACGTAGGTGTATTCCTCCATGCAACTGGGAATGTAGGCTTTTCTTTAGTGCATGGCTAGTCGGTTTGCAAACTGCAGCAAAAACCCACTTTAGACACAATCCAGGTGCGCTGTATACATGTGCACAGGCAAAACTGATTAATATCGACATATGCTACATGACTTGGTCAGAAAATACTACATTTGGAACCTAGCTTTTATACATTTCACGTGCATGTAAGCACAGTTTTTGTTTTGGTATGCATCGCACCTGGTCTCACTAGCGGGACAAAAAAGAAAGAAAAGGAAACTGTTAAAGTTTCGCACATGAACTGTAATTTCGAGGCCCCGGGGCTGAAAATATTTCCAGAATTTATAGCTTAATAAGTGGTTATTCCAACAACTAGACATTACTCTGTGTGTGTGTGTGTGTGTGTGTGGATTGAATACACATATGTTTTACCTGCCGTTCTCCCTCGGTTCCCAGAGTGGAGTGAGGTAGTATCTCAGAGGGTCCCTGTACAGGTCGTCCTTAAGTATCTAAACACCAGCGCAGAGGTAATTTCAATACATTGTAGTTTATTAGGTTTGGATACATGTGGTCTCTAATGTGCTTGAATACACCAATGCACAGCGCTGCTAATCTGAGACGAAGGATTGATTTTCAGTAAAACTGTGATGGCGGGACTGCGTTAAAAGAACTTTAACTGTTATTACTGAAGCAAAAATCGAACCATAAATTGGTAAAAAAAGGCGAATAAATTAAGAAGAATTTCGATTTTGCTGGATGATTCAGACTTTAATCGCCTTCCAACAAACATCTGGCACATAAAAATGGTTAATGGTTGCCTGGCGCGCTAAAATATTACAAGGTTATTATTCTAATAATGAAAGACAGACAAGGGTTAGCAAGTCTGAATACACATCACCACAGTAACACAGTAAATACTGATATCTCTGTGCTATGATCATGGACATTGGACAATCAGCTGTACCTGTGCTACGTCGTCTTGTCCTGGGTTGCTATGGTCACTGAACCAGCTGAAAAAGGTCTGGTAGACGCCACGCGACGACTTCCTGGGTTCGCTGTGGGCCGTCAGGTTCTGTCCACGATGCCACAGGATGGGGTTGGAGAACGACATGGGGGATCCTGCCACACAGGAAGCCAGGATTAGATGCTAATTGAGAACTTAACGGGTGTTTAATGTAACGTGTGGAGTGAGTTTGCATTGACCTTTAAAGCAGCGTGATACAAATTCTGACTGTGATCTAAATCTGTGCATTCCTCGCGTATTAAGTATGACAACCTTGACTTCATCGCGCCATGCTTGTCTTTACCTCCCATCCCGAGGTGAAGCTCTTTCATAATGATGTTGTTCTGGAAGTACGGGTTCCGTCTGAAGTGGAATCGGATCCTATAGCCTAGTTTGTTATTCTTGAAGGACTCGATCTAAGGAAGATATGAAAAAACGTCTGAATTCTGATACGAGGCATGTACAACCACAGCCGGACTTTGCACAACCACAGCAACTCCTCCTACCTCGAGATCGGTCATGTAACTAAGAGCATCTTCATCGGTCTCGTCAATGTGAGCAGAGAGATGAGGATGGTTCAGCAGCTGGCACATCAAGGTTAAGAAAAACGACAGTACATGTTTAATGCAGTTAGTCGAACACAAAACAGGAACGGGGAAAGTGGGAACATTTTCCTTTTGAGGATACAGCTGTCACCCAGAAGCCGGGGATAGTTTTTGCAATAGAGCTGCGCTGATCCAGATGTGGGCGCCGCTGGCGACTGATCTTCAGCTCCAGCCGCTGGTGAAGTCGGGCGCTTTTCTTCTCAAGAGCTTCCAACCTCATTTGCACCTGCGCCAGGAGAGCCACCGACTGCCTCATCTCCGGGGCCATCTTAACCGACACAATGGCACACTCCCCATCGTCATTGTCCTCATTGTCTGATGGGAAAGATGAACTCGGAGTGGAAGATGATCCAGATATGGATTCATCACCTTCATCGGCTTCTGGCATATCATCTGCATCTTCTCTGTCAGTGCTGTGCACAGATGTGGAGCTGTCTGCAGCAGCTGCCTGCGTTTTAGACCCCGGTCTTGAGGACTGGTGGGCCCCACGTTGTTTGAACTTGCTCCCCTGTTTCACCTGTTTGGCCTTTTCAGATGAGCAAGGAGTCTCTTGACTGTCTTCCCCGTCTCCTCCTGTGAGACTGGCAAGTGCTTCAGCTGCTGCTATGGCTGCAGAGTCGGACTGGTCCAGAGGAGTTGAGGGGTGAGACTTGGTTCCAGCTGTTTTCTCTGTATCTTCTTTTGTAACGGCAGATCCCTGTGCATCCGATGGCTGTGGCTTTGCTGCGTTGCTGCCATCATGACCGTCAGCACTGGAGTTGTTGACAGGCGCTGCACAGGTGCCACCCGTGCCATCTGAACCCTGAACCGTTTCTGCAGCAGCTGGTTCTCTCTCACTCTCTTTTGCCTGGCCCTCACTCACATCTGTGTTTTTACTCTCCGCTTCGCTGTTTTTGCAACTTTCCGAAGTATCCCCCGCTTCGTTTGATGCGTCACTTACTTTTGCGGACTTCCTGGGAATCGTGCTGCCTTCATCGTGATCGGGTGATGGACACCGTTTCCTCAATGCAGAGTCAGCGGACTGTTTGCAGTCCGTCAGTTCACTCATGCTAGCTACCTAGCCAAATAGCTAACAAGCTAGGTAGCCCGCAAGCCTAACTAAAACAAACTTAAATGCAATCGATTATGGCACCGAATTAACTCCTTAGACACCAGCAGTGATTTTCTAACTCGGATCGTAACGTAACCTACATTCTCACTGAAGCTAGTACAGGAAGCAGCTCTTGTATTTCTCCGCGGCCTTGCGGAACGTTACAAATTAGCGGGCTGTTGCTAACCTTAGTTAGCTCACGTTACCCAATTCGCGTGTCCTCGACGTGATGGCTGCAACACATTTTCACGGATTAAAGCCCAACAAGAAAGATTCGGTCCAAATAATCAAAACAACCCGTGCAATGGCGCCTTCAGCAGCGATCCGTGTTCTTTATATTAGTTTATGTTTGCATTATCCGTTAGCTTACTATCTGTCCATCGACGTGACAGAAAAACAATCCTCTGATTGGCTACGGCGCGCCGCGCTAAAACCTCTCCACCAATCATTTACAAGGGTGTGTTTACATGGTAATCTGTCTGTAGCAGTGGCCTACTGCGCAGCGAGCTAGTGCAGCAGCTGACGGCTGACGTGAGACAATGAATGTGAAACATTGTTAATACGTGTATTATCTGTATTGACTTCACATTGTATGACTTCATCCCAGCTTCTAACTTCCAATATATCGAAGAGTCGTGTTACCCATTGCACGTGCATATTAAAGTGTGAGGAATGTATAATTAATCACACATAAGGTTCAAGTGTCAGGGTGTAAACAAGGACTTGAGTGGAGGCTCCTAATCACGTCAAAACACTCTGATTACCTCTCAGACACCTTTTCCCTACCCCTTGAAATGGCCACATCGTAAGTGCTTAAAGGACACATTTTAATCGTGCCATTAAATTAAATTGTGAAACCTCATTTCAGCGTTACAGTCACTGGACAGAGACCTCAGGATGAGATTACTCTTGGTATGAAAATAACTCTCTGGCAAATTATTGATACCCTTTAAAATAGTGTCAGTTAATGTGTGGCTAAAATGAGGGGTTTACTCTGGGATTTTTTATTTATTTATTTTTTTCCCCAACAAAATAGGCCCATACCCAGGCTACACGGATAATCATTTTCATTTCGGGCCTTTTAACCATAGCGATGGCCAATTATCCATCCTTGCAATTGCAGTATTCAGTGCTGGCGTAATTTTGAGTTTTATTGCTCTGAGTAGTTTCTACAATTTTATATTCTTATTTTTTATTTCATATGAACTATTTCAAACAATTGGTATAATAAAAGTATCTTTTTATCTGTTGCATACGTATTTATGTCCCTATACTGTCTCTTTAACATATAAGAAATAAATAATAAAGGATGAATTTATTTGATCTGAAATAATAATGTTCACCTTTATATGGGCTACTGCTGGTGTCTGTACATCGGTAGACAATTTTGTCACTTTAGAAAGACTTGTAATGATATAAGTTTAATATTTCTCTTCCAGTAGTGGGCGTTCAGCCAGTCCGAACCAAACGGAGCGAGGGGGAGTCGCAGGATTATACCAACTTAAAAGACAAATTTGGGGCATGGAAAGTCCGGTAGGTCAGTGCTATAATTAGAGGCTGCTCCTTCCGCGACAAGAGCCAAACTGCGATGCATAAAGTCATGTAAACCAGAGGGTTCACTATCACAAGGGCTGGCAGTAAAGACACGTTTTCCATGGGTGACATTTAACGCCACACGTTCAGCGAAGACGCTCTGTGCGTAACGCAGGGACAGCGCTGGATCTGCACCGGCCACTGCTGCGCAAATTAAGAGTGTTTGATTTGGGGGTTGTTGTTTTTTGGAGACGCCATATGTAGGTTACTCTGTTCAGCGCGCATGTGTGCACACTTATGCAAAAATGTCTTTTTTAACCATACCAAGTGAAGAGGGCCTTTTTACAGCGATTAAAACTGGCAAGTCAGCCGGGGAGGCAGAGAGTAGGTCCACATTAGCCGACGAGGATAATAATGATGATGATGATGAAGATGACACCGAGGACGTCCACCTCATCCCAAGATGTTCCCCGGTGCCCAGAAAGCGAGGCGCATCCATCTACGATGAGACGGCTGAGTACATGCGGATCCACTTGGCGCTGTCTGCCGGAAAGAGAGTGTCATTCGCCGATACAACAGGTGGGGATCTGGTGGACGTGAAGGAATTTGTTGCCTTTGATTCAGACGAGGAAGAGGACAGGACGAGGTGGGAGGAAGAGGAGGCAAAGTATCGAAAGCCCCAGCGAGAGCCGACCTATCATGTGCAGCCCGAGTTTAAGGCGCCCACCGACAGTGCCCTGCAGCAGGCTGTGCACGCAAACAAAGTGGAGGTTGAGCAGATCTCCCTTGTAGAGAATGAGCCACTTGCCTTCAGTGGGGTAATACGAGTCCTGAACATCTCCTTTCACAAAGCAGTTTACATCAGATCGACCATGGACAACTGGGCCACTTACTTTGATCACCCAGCAGAGTATGTCCAAGGATCTCACGATGGGGACACTGATCAGTTCTCCTTCAAGCTGTCTTTTGCACCACCTTACATCACACACGACTCTCGCATTGAGTTCGTCGTTCGCTACGAAACCTCCGATGGTGATTACTGGGCTAATAACTCATCTATGAATTATGTGGTGACTCTGCTCCTGTCCTATGAAGACGATACAGCTCAGACAGACGTCAGCGTGCAGCAAATGAGAGGTATCCTTAAACCTCCAAAAGCTTACAGGTAAATCTCCAGTCACACTTACAATTTCATTTGTCAGACAAAGCCTGGGGGATACAAATCCAACAGATCATGAGTATAGTATTTTGTCCATTGTCTGCGAGAGGTTCCTTTGACCCCTGACCTCCATATTGACTCACCCAATCTGCTTAAGGGCTTTGCAAGGTGTCCATCCTTTCAATGCCCAAAAGGCACAATTTCATACCCAGGTAACCAATATAATGTTTAATTTTGGCACAGGTTTCAGTTTAGTCACTGAATCATGAAAAGATAGATGTAAACAAAGTCACCAAAGCAGCAAACAAATTGGAGTTGTGCAACAGCTGCAGAGCTCCAGTTGCCTACTAATTCCCTCTGAGGTTTTGTGCAATGGGCATTTGGCTTTATTCAGTGCTTCTGCCCAGAGACTGCGTCCAGCATAGCAAGAACTCAAACCTTAAGTAACCGCCGTTATACAGTGGGTTGCATATTAAGCAAATGGATGAATATTAAAGCTGCCTTGCTAAGTACTCCTGGTTTGTTTATGGCTGGATTAACTCTACACTCTGGTGTCTTCACTTCACCCCTGCAGTGAGAGATAGAGAGCATTTCGGAGAGTACACGCCCCCCTCAGAATGCCAATCATCCAGTGGTGTGTTAGGCGGATCAAAATAGGCAAAGGGCAGGTGTCGTTTTCAGGCCTGGCGTTTCCCTGCATTAAATTTACCTCTGACCTTTTCTATCGGAGTCGTAGAGGAGCAGAGCAATTTCAATAGAGCAAATTGGCTCCTTTCCCCCTTGTGTCGTTGGAGACGAGCACACAAACCCCATCCTGTCCCTCTTTACTCCATTAAACTCAACTAATCCCTGAGAGGAAGAATTAAATGCCTGGTTTATTGTTGCATCAACGCGGCAGTGGGTGACGAACCTCACAGTACGCGACGATGGAGACGGAGGACAGCAGGAAAACCCCCGTGAGCTCGTACGAAACCATAGAAGGAGCAGTCAGGGTATAAACTGATTTACAGTAGTCCTCATGTCGGTCTCTCCTCCACTGTAGCTGTTTGGAAGTAGGAAGGATAGCCAGATGGTTTGTTTGGGATGGATGAGTCACTGATTGAAAAGGAGGAGTTTGGGGAGCAGCAATTGTACTGGCACCCCTACCATAGCAACCATTACAGATTCATTAGGCACTTTGAAGTTCACTGATAATTGGATTTTAACACATTAACAAGGCAGCGAGTGGGAGGGAAGGTTACTGTGAAACAGGTCTAGACACTAGAGTGTATTACTTGCTGTAGGTTGATGTCAGTTACACGAACAGCACGTTTAAGTATGTAAGTGAGCGAGTCAAGTGCGTGCGCCCACCTCTGGTACATATAGATCTCATACACACACAGTAATGCAATGTAGCTGATAGTGAACACTGAGATCTTTTTTGCATCAACTCAGTTTAGACTTTTGCCACGTGACCATGGCCGAACGGGGACGTATCTCAGACCTGAGTAGTGCTATCAAAACTTAAAAATGTCAGACCCTTAAGTTCTGTTACGCAGATCAAGGCAAACACCTGCACGTACAACCACACAACACACTGTTTTGAGGTCAGAGTAAGCTTGATATCTCAAATGTTAACCTTTACAAGCATGATGGAAAGCTGCATGCGTGCCTTTTTCAGAAATCAGGGGTCAAGTTTTCCCCAAAATGACAAAAAACTTATTTCATTATAGAGCTTAAAAACATGCTCCAAGTTAACAGGGTGTGCAGAGCTCAGCGATTGATGACTTTACACCGCCGGTAATGTATAATGCAAAGCTCCTTGTCAGACCTGTGTCAGATTTTAAATGGGCCCAGCTGATAATAAACTGGGAGTGCATTAAGCACGAGGAGAACGAACAGCTTGCCAGGTTATCCCCATGCTATTTGCGCAGCTCCTGTCGCATGCTCATCACACTTCTTGACCTTTATTTCGTTTGGCATCCGCTGCAGGACTCTTGGCAATGCTGCATCCCCCCTTCTGTCAACTCAAGTGTCTTCTTATAGAAAGCATCTCTGCTTTATTTCAAATGGACCACGTCTATATTTTATCAACTCTGCCGCCAATCTATAAATATTTAGGATCTAACGTAATCACATATGGAAACACATATCAGAAAGACATGAATTATACTGAAAAAATACATTATTTAGCTGAAAAACCAAATGTCTCATCTAGCAATTACTGTCTTTACAATCACAGTTGTTAGTTCATTGTAAACTATTTTGACTCGATTGTATTATCCACTTTTCGGTGACCTTTAGCCTTACCTCACCCAGCAATTTCCCACCTCGCGATCTATTTTAACAGACAGTCTAATGAGATGGGTCACCCCCGAGGCTTTCGGCTTTGAAACACTGATTAGCTTCTTTAGCGGCTCAATAAAAGAACTGTGCAAAAATGTGCAATAAAGTACAAACAGAGCCAGCCATGTTCAATTGAAATGGCCGATTCAGCACTTTAACAGCCCAACCGCATCAGCAAATATTAAGCCTAATTATCCAGAACAGGTGTTGATGCTGGTGTATGGGACCACCATCTCCTGCCATTTTGAATGAGCCGTCTTTATGCGTCTTCTGTTCTATTAAAAGCCAATCTCGGGGCCCTAAACTGGTGTCTTTTCAGACAAGGCCACTGCATTTGTCGGCGGATTCGGGTGTTTCCTTTTTAGCCGTGTCCATCCAATGGTATATCCAAGTATTTTTATTTCAAAGGTTTCACTTCCTGCATTAGTCCCCGCTTCAGCCAGCATAAAACTGCATGAAAACCACTATTTACACTGCCTATAGCAGAGGTATCATTAGGCCAATGGTTTTGCATTGATATGTGGTTATTGGGCACTAGATGTGTCATGTAGACATTTCTATAGAGCACTGAATAGTCTTTTTTATACTGTTTTATAACCCAAATATCTTTCTTTTCTTTCAGTATGAATGATCATTTTGATTCAGATGATGAGCTGGAGAAGGAACAAGGTACAGTGTGAATGCTGTCGTCACTACTGACATATCAATTCATTATCTTAGAGAAAAGGGGCATGAATAATTGTGTGCGTGCACGCTCTATGTTGTAGAATAGAGCTGCATCTAGCTGTAAGCAGCGTGGGATCATGGGAGTTGTTGTCTTTA
This sequence comes from Datnioides undecimradiatus, assembly GCA_008933995.1. Lineage (NCBI taxonomy): Eukaryota > Metazoa > Chordata > Actinopteri > Lobotiformes > Datnioididae > Datnioides > Datnioides undecimradiatus. The sequence goes on along the minus strand of WARS01000071.1, from coordinate 5,805,150 downwards.
TTTTTTATAGGAGCACAGCTGCAGATTAAAATAAATAATTATGCTCCATCACATCACATCACATGTAAGCACTACCTACAACTGAAGACAACAGTGGCCAGCTAGCCAGTAGCAGTATTTTTAGTTGCTGGGACATTTTGGATAATGCACACGCAAGTCCACCCCAATGACACATGTTATCCATTTCAAGTGAGTATACTCTGCAGATGTTGTGGTCTTATAAAGTTTTGGCATTCATAAGAGACAGATAGTACAAGGTGTCCTGACTTTGAATCTAATATGAGTCCAACTTTTAAAGTGCTGGATCCTCACTAAGCTCCTTCTGTAACTGCCCGCTTCTTCCAAGCCCCACACAGTATGTCTCAAAGCCAAACTGAGATTCCTCCGACTGCATCCTCAGGATTATTTATTCCAAACTTTAGAAAGATATGATTTGCTTCACAAGTCATAACACAAATGTTTACATCCGCAGCATGTAATTGTCCATATACTGTCATTTTTAAGAAAGGCTGATTAAATAAGGTTATTGCTTTCCTCTATTCAGACTAATCAGGCTTCCACAGTGTAATTATCTGTTTTACACCAGCAGAAGAAGCGGCAACCTCCAAGTCAGGACTTGTCCGGCCTACAGCTGTATGCCCGGTCATCGTGCAGCCGGAGATTGACGTAGAGGTAAGGATAAAGTAGAAACTAGAAAAGAACAATCAGAAAGTAAGCAGCAGCTTTAAACGGAGGTTGCATCTGGGTTATTTTGTTTCTGAACTTTCTATGACCTGCAAAACTCAGAACAGTCCATCGCATTTATTCGCCAACACTTGCCGACAGAGAACACACATTTAGCAAATTACATGTTGGCCTACGCTCAAATGATCTGGATTTGCATGCAGTTGTTGACACATTCCCATTTAACAGGTAAGCAGGCTAAGTGCTTCACCCCTTTATGCGAGTCATGTGTCTAATAAAACATAACAAACATTTCCGGTGAACTTTGGAAGCTTATCATCGATGGCTTGGTTGTTTATATTGTTCACAGCTCATTGAAGCTTCAGCAACAACTTAGGTAATGTCTCGCTTCTCACCGCTGTAGCACGAGCACCGTATGTCATCTTCCTCGTCAGCTTCTTACTGTTTTCATATCGTGACGCATGCCCGTCATGTCTGTGCACCTTTTTATTTTGGCCTCATTCGTTTTAATTCACGTCTTTTTCATTTTTAATGTTCTCATGAAGAATCACATCCACTACACCTTGACACTGTCGTCAAGGTCAGTCATTTGTATTGAAATGTTGCTAAAACTCATTTTATGCCACACACACACACACACAGTTGCACAGTCACTTTGCCCCCTGTGCTTAAAGTAATCTCTGCTCTTAAAGGAATACTGTGACATTTTGGGAAATGCTCTTATTGGCTTTCTTGTTGAGTGTTAGATGAGACGGCTGATACCACTCTCATATCTGCCCCGTCAGGAGGCTCTGTGCACTCATATAGGTCTTTTAAATGGCTCTGGTTGATTACATCTCTAGCCAGGTTGAGCTGGGAGCAGTAACAAACACCTATAATGAGAAGGTGATTTGGTGGGCTTTACGGGAGTGTATCAGTACGTGGACGCTTTAATCACCAGTATGTCTCAATCCAGCTCAACCATATTGGAGGCGTTCTCGCCAAAGTCTCTGAGCATGTTATGGGTGTGTGGCGCAGAGAAGGAGAAACACCGACAGACACCTCTGCAGCTCACTAATTAACACATTATCACACTTATCCATGCAAAAACTGTTTTTACACTTTAAGTGCCAGACATTTTCTTGGCTTCCTGGAGTCTCTTCTTCTCTAAATCTTTATGCTAAGCTAACTGATGAACAGCCACGGGAGTGGTATTGGTATTCATATCTAACCGTTCTCGAGAAAGAAACTCGCATTTCCCAACAGTTGAAACAGACTGGAACAGGTCTATGCATAAAACATGTCAGACTTTATATATTTGAAGAAAAGGAAGCTGTAGTCCGTTGGAATAAGACCAGTTAAACTACCGTGGACAGCCAAAACAGAAAAACCTAACAGCATAACACTATAACATGTGATCTGCTAATAACGCCTCACTGATACTATGAATATTACATCCTAATGTTCATTTTAATGTTTGTATTTTCATTAGTATTCACATGCATGTCGTTTCCCCTTTGGTTCAGCTCCTTCTCCGCGCGTCATACAGTACAGTTTGAGAATCTAATTCAGGAGCATTCAGGGGTTAAATGTTCAAAGTCCATCACTCGTGACAAACCGATTCGCCACGTTTTGCGCCGTGATTTTCACGTTAGATGTTGTCACTGTAATTGCCGGGATTTAGTGTTTTAATGGCACGCTCGCTGAGCATTCAGTTGTGCGCAAAAGTTTGGTTTCCCTTTAGCTTATTACTCATTTTATGGCGCTATTAAGCCATTTCCTGATAGATTTTTTTGTTCTCTGAAGCGCTCTCCCGAGACAAGCTGAGAACTTGAGGATAAATTTACGAAGCAAGGAATTCCAATAATAAAAACACCGGCTTGTGAAATCATACATGTATGCCATTCTCTGTGTTTTAATCACCTTGTGCTTTGTCCAGGTCACAGCTGGATTTTCATCTGGATACATGAGAATAACCTGATGTTAACACGTTCGTCTAAATCTAACACGCGATCCGTCTTAGCCTGTCTCTTATCTGCATTTTATGCGCCTTGCTCTTGTATTTGGTCTTCTGGGTGCTTTTCTCTGTTCTCCGTCCCTTGTTGTTTATTATTCTGACTTCATCTTGATTTGACGTTGGATGTTTGTCACAGCGGCCTCGCAGCAGGCACAGCTCTTGTACAGATTAATAGCCATTTTCTTTCAAAATGAAGAAATGAAACGGTCACCTTCTGCTCTATATGTAAAAATATGAACACTGGGTGAACTTAAGCGTCTTTGGACTTCCTCTTTACATTTCATGAGAAGGGAAGTCAAAGGATTACTACATTTAATAACGCTGAAAAAAAGCTGTGAATCCCATCACACTGCTCCTATATTGTTTGCATTTCCTCACAATTACAATGTCGGCATGGGCTCCATCTCACAGAAAAGCATTAGTATGCAGTAAAATGCTTTTCCTCTCTCTGTGTGCAATGTTAATGTGGAATACAAATCTTTCCCCTTTGTCTTGTCACCGTTGTCTCACTGTTTTACTTTAACAGATTGCAGTTCACCCATCTGGTCCCTCTGTCCCACCCAACCAAGAGCTTCCATCTGTTGATGGCACACTGTCCGCTCACACTGTATCCCCAGGTGAACAATTCCCTTGTATGTCATCCGAAACCACACTTCAAACTAATTCATCCTTTGTACCCTGTGCCAGTGAATCAGTCCAGCCAAATAAGTCACAGCCTTTACCCAGACTCCACTGTGAATTAGGCAACCAAACGTCAGAGCAGCCCGTAGACAGTAGTCCCTCTGCACTGCTGCCTGCTTCAACTCCTTCCCTACAACAAGAGTCAAGGCCGAGATCAGACAGCTCCCAGGCTGGCGGAGAGGAAATCCCTCCCTCAGAGGCCTCATGCGTGCATCTTTCAGCCACAGAGACGAATCTGTGGCCAGAGGCAGGAGAGGACGCATCGACCGACAGCCCAGCCAGTCGTCCTTGTCTTGAACTGCCTACCGAGAGCGTCTCATCTCCCGGTATGACTCAGGGTTTTGAGCGAGAGGTTGCAGAGGGATTGAGCGAACTTGTTGCGGGATTATCAGAAGGTTCCACCAGGTCTGCAGCACATTATGAAGGCAGTACGCCTGCACTCTTGTCTCCAGTGGCAGAGAGTCAGGCATCCCAGGGAGCAGAAGGTGAGGCTCCACCATCGCCTGAACTCGCAGAGAACCCCTTAGCGAGTGCAGGTGTCACAGAGGTGAGCCAAAACTTAGCTCTCGAGTCTGTCTCAGCTCGGGAAGAGAAGGAAGGCGCTCCCCAGATTTCCCCCGACACATTATTAGAGAATCTACCAAACACATTGTCAGAGCTTTCCGAGCTCCAGTCCGAGCATGACATAAACAGGAATCTGATGCCATCCGTCGTCTTTCTGAGTGGCGTTGTCTCCCTCTCGATAGTGTTGCAGGAACCCAGTGCCCTCTTCGCCATTGGACTTCTTTTTGTCTTGCACCGTCTGTGATAGTGCCACTAAATTTCATTATAATTTGCTCTCAAGTGCCTTTTTGTGATTCCAAAATAAGCCAACAAAACAAAACACACACACACTAGTCTTCATTTGAAGTAGATTATAACTGTGTGGGTTTTTTTAGATTAATATATATATTTTCATCTAATGAAACGAACATTGGGTACAATTTACGAGTATTTCCATGCAAAGTCCAATGCAAGGAGAAAGTAATTATTCAAATCCTGGTGATATTTTCATTACATTCTGTCAAACAAGTGTTAAGTAATAGTATAGAAGTCAATTATAATCCCATTTAGACCACAGCATTGTGATCACTCTAGTACCGAAGCACAGTATATCATCAAAGATGTTTTATAAGTGGTCTGTAAGTACTTTTTTCCTGTTGTTTGGAGATGTGTGTATGTGGCGTTGCACTCTGATTTATATAATCAGTACCATAATGCACTTGTTTTTTCTGATTGTTGTCCTTAATGTAGCTATACGGTTGTCGTCTAACCACACTGCCGTGAGATTTTAGTGAATTCCATGTGATACTGTGTCTTTAAAGATGGACAACAAAAGAACATGACCGTAGTGGGAAACTAAAGAGACTTGAATGGTATTTTGTTTACGAAATGCAAAAGCAAGACACGGTTGCGATAAGTATTTTTGCCTTAATGCCATTTTAAAAACAAATAAAATCTGATGGGCTGTGTTGAACGTCAGTTTTAAATTGATGCTGCTTGAGGGACAAACCGAGAGGAAAGCAGAAAGCGGTATTTGCCATTAGAGAACACCAGCCTCCTCAGTGTCTCCTCACTATTGCACATAAGTCTTCCTGTTGATCCCTGCTAGTAAACTCATATTGTTGTTGCACAGCACAAAATTTTATAGCACTACTTTGACAACCTCACAGACAGACTGAAGCACCGAATGTTTGAAGTGATGAAAGTTCTTGCAGTGTATCGCCATTAAACGTGGTCTCAAAAACCTGCGCCGCCACGTGTCATGTTTCATTTTTCCTTTTTCTTTTCGTACACTCTGGGAAAATAACATGTGTGCATGACGGCTCCGCGCGCAGTAATGACACTGCAGTGCAGAGCAGAGCAGCCTGGAGAGGCTGAATGACACGCCACGAAAATAACATCAGAGCCTTTAGCGCCTCTGTCTCTGGAGCGCGTTCAGCTTTGCTTGAAGTGGAAACACACAGACGGCAACCTGAGCTGCGGACGGGAGCCAAAGGTCACGCATTGCACTGAAGTCACGGTGTCATGCTGGAGTCCAGAGCACACAGGCCATTGTAAACTGAGATCGGTCTGAAGGCCGACAATTCTCGGGAAACCTCCTCCGATGATGAGAGGTTTCTGAATATAGCTGAGATGGACTGATATCTTAAATACATCATCTTTATTTAAACTACTTCAGTGTCTCCCTGCTGAATTAAGCTACTGTATCTTGCATTAACTTTATGAACTCCAAACCCACAAACGTCCTTGGATGTCAGGTATCCTCCGGATTATGTGGATTATGCGTTTGGCTTTAAAACAAAATTATTAATCAGAGCTCACTTGCATTTCATAGACTTCTGCGGGGGGAAAAGGGGGCGGGAGTATTTAATTTGTGTGATGGTCACATAGCTTGAGTGTGGAACGTATTAAAAATTTAAGCAGACTTAAAACTGACCCAAGGAGGATAATCAGTGTGAATTCAAACACAGACATTCACTGTGAAATAATTAATGCCTTTTTAAGCAATAGACCGCTGAAAGCCGTGTTAAGCAGTTATTTCAAAAGAGGTGCTGCGTGTGTTGTAACGTTATATTACCAAACAGCAGTTTACGGGGGTATTTTCTTATTCCCTCTTTCATACACAGTGCGATATCACTCAGAGGGGAAGTTTAGCTTGTTCGAATGGAGCTATTTCATCACAACAAACTGTGAATCATAGCACCTTTTACTTAAACTACATCTCTGACAGCTCGCAGCACAGCAATGTACTCATTAGCTGTATCTCGTCCACTGCAGCCATCATTGAGTCCAAATATGACAATTTGGTACGTTTGTTTTTCAGCCCAAGTTTAATCAAAGGCAGACTTCTGTTTAATCCTTTAGCTAAAATACAACATGTTCTGAAATCAAATTTATGAAAATTATTATAAAATATTATAAAATATGACATATATTTGTCTTTTTAAAGGCATTTCCTTATTAGAAAAGCTGACTTGTCTGTGGTCGGCAGCTGATACTCACTTTGCTTTTACTCTAGTTGTTTTACTCCTTCTTGAGTGCTTTATAATATAATAGTTGGGGTAATGTGGTAGATTATTACCTTTGAGAAGGTTTATGCTTTTGGTTTTGTACGTCAGTATGGCAAACAACACATTGGGGGTTTCCTGTTGAATTGGGTGTCTGTGAACCTCCCTGCGCCTTCCCAATTTAAATGTTTTAAATGGAGTTTTAGGGTAATCAGCCTCTAAGTTTATAAGTTTGGTATTTTCATCTGGAAACATTATACCCCAAACGCTTGGTTGAAATAATTGCATACTTCATATAATTACAATATATATTGAACCCTGACTAGGCATTTCAGTATCATATCCATATTGGCATGTATGTTCCCAACATGTCCTGATAAGTACCACTTTCTTTTAATGTATATGATGCAGAAAACATTCTCGTATCAATATATTGGTGTCACTAAGATATATAACCAATGTTTAAGTGGAATATATTCTTAAATAATGTTATTTTTTTAAGAAAGCAACATTTGCATTGTCATATTAGCATAAAATTGGTGAACAATCTACACATTGACCCAGCTGCCACATTGCTGATCTGTGAATTTGTTCCCCTCAAACATCAGTTTTTAAAGAAAAACATATTACCCAGGCTCTGTACATATATGGAAAGACAAGACAGTTACAGCTACGTGACATTAGCATGCTAGCTTGCGCACAATGATAATGCTAACATGCCTATGTTAAACTGGTCTCATGCTTACCATGTTCACCATCTTAGCTAACTATGCTAATGTGCTAACAGCCGCAACCACCAAGTACAAAGCTCACAAATCTAAAGCTGGTGGCACTGTCGTGTTTCGACCTGAGCGGGACTTTAATATGTACCCGTTTAAAGGCAGAGCACCCAATAACTGTGTTGACAGTTCATTCATAATGTGGAGGCCTTAGAGGAAATGGCAAGAGAACTAATGAAATCTTCTGGCTTCATCCTCTGGGGACCAAGAATGCCTGTACATGCTTTAATTAAAATCCACAGACATTTCACTTTTCCACTAAAATGGTGGAGCACTTTCCAACTTCACATTACTACAATCAGTCATCATGGCCGCCACGCTACTGATGACTGTTTTTAAGAAAAGAAAAGCAGAAAAATAGGATTAAATCATCAAAATAAAGGGACGCATTTACAGACAGTAAATAAACCGCACATAGGCCCATAGGTGCACAATGTAACACATTACAGTGATGACAGTATAAGGCTTAAATGCACACTGGAAAATAAACTGTATTCTGCAAGGGATGATAATAGATCTGGTGATGCATTAGATTCCCATGTAAATTTGAGTTTTATTATTCTCTCTTAATGTCTGAGAAAAAAAGGGAGGCCCAACACTCACTCGAAGACCCATAATTCCTTGCTGCTGCTGCTGCTGCTGCTGCCCTGTCGGGCCTGTCTGTATCATTCCGGGGTCCAGTCAGCCCAGTCTGTCACCAAGGGCAGGAGAGACCAATGAAAAGACACAGACAGCTGGAGCTCCCCGCTTTGTCCGCACACTGGGAGACAAACAGACGCGTCATACATGATGCGAGAGAGAGAGAGACTGTCGGAATAAAACATCACTTTCAAGTTATGGCTCACAAACACTGCACAGGTCCGCCTCTCTCTCTCTCTCTCCCTCTCTCTCTCTCTCTCTCTCTCTCTCTCTATCCGAATAAAACCGACGGTTTCCGCGAATGTGCGAGCTGCCTCCTTGCAAGCAGCCATAATTGGGATTATTCAGGAATAATTCGCCTAATCCAGCCGCGTTGTTTTTGTTTTCGTTTTTTTTCTTTTTTTGTTATTAAATCGTGATTTCGACAGCGTCGGCGATGTGAACCCCCTCCTCGTGACATCGTTGGATTTGTCAAAAAAAAAAAATGTATTTGTTCTGTCATGGAGGCTTTTATTGTGGACTGTAGAGATGTAGTCCACCTTCGCTGGACAGCAAAACAAAGACTGCATATTATCAGTTCAGGGTAAATACATCGCCTATTTTGTGACTGAAAGATGGGAAAAAGAGACGTATCGAGGCTGTTGTCTGTGTGGACTAATTGTTCTGGTGCCACAAGCCAATATACATGCCAAGACGATTCATTTAGGGGATGCGCGATCTTTTTTTCCTCTCTATCGTTTGTGGGTGGGTTATTATAAGCATTGAAAATCTGACATCATTTGGATATATGAACAGAGCAAGATGTATATTTTTCATCGCGTCTGTTTCTAGGCTCCTGGAGATCCATCTTCGACGTGATGCAACATAAAATCTGTTTTCTCGGATGATATTCAGACCCAGACCAAATGAACACATCCCTCTCCAACTGTAAAAGGGTGGCAGTGGATTTTTTTTTTTTCCATATATAAATATATACATGTCTCTTAAATGTGGAGTCCTCATCCTGGACTGTTTGATCAGCTGTTGATTATTAGATCGCCTCCACCGTCTTATGTTTATTATATGTTGCTCAATTCGATTGCCTCGCGATGGATTTATGCATAACAGGTGTTGTTTGAGCACGAGAGCACAGCAAGAGCATGAGGCTTTATTATTATGTGTTTTTCTCCCCCTTTGACAAACAGTGAAACAAAGCGACTGGGATCATTTTTCTGTTTTTGTCGCGAGAGACGAGCAGACCCACTGAACATAAATAAGAAAAACAAAACAGAAAAAAAAAAATGAGAGGATGAAAGGTAGGTTATCATCACTCAACACTATACACACGCAAACGCGCGCACGCACGCGCACGCACGCACGCACACAAACACAGGAGAGGTGATTTTTGACACCTGTTCATCTGTGGGGTTTTTTCTTCTCCCTACTGTGTCAGGCCTAGCTGACACGGCAGCCATCTAATCAGGTGAAATGATATTTGTCAAGGTGGCAGAGGGCTGTTATGTATGGAGGAAAAAAAAAATATGAGCCTACAGTTAACAGCAAATCATACTGTGTTTCATGGCCTACATAGACAAGGCCCAACCAGGCAAGCATAGCTATGTTTTATTATCACCTCCTGCCTATGAATGAGTTTTCAAGGGAGGCTGCCTTTCCTGTGAATCGAATTTTCACGTTTTTCAAATCGCGGCTTCTTCAAACGAGGCCGACTGTAGGCACCTCGCTGAGAAGCCGAGGCCTGACTATGAAAATCACAATGACAACTTTCCCCTGCTTCTGAGTGAAACACCACACTTCACACGTAGGCCTACGGTGAAAACCAAATGGCTGCCTGCTCTGCTCCATTATATTCTCATATTTGCTGTGTGCTGTGAATGGTACAGATTACACCCGCTGCTCTTTAACCGACTGTCACGCGCACGCACAGAGCAGCAGAGAGAAAGCAGAAAATGTTCTTTGCTCATTTACAACATCTCTGTTTGTTGGACATGCCCAGTGTTGGTTGTACTGTGTCTGCTCCATCCCCCTGTACACCCCCATGCATTCACTCAAACACCCACACTTGCACAAAGTATGTGAGCTGTTGTATCTTAGCAACGGGCAAGGTAATTACTGAGAGAGCCAAGGAGCTGGCATGCTGTAGAGCTGCTGATCTGATCCTAGCCATAGAGAAACAGGAAAGGCAGAGATTTCCACTGTGTTGCCCAACGCAGCACTTCTATATCAACTGCTGCTAAATGTTAAGTTTTGTTTCCATTTAGCGGACCGTTTCAGACCCACCGGGCACGTCAGACATCTTGTTTTCCACTCCTCAAAATGTGTGTCTCTGTTCACAGGTGGTGAGGTTGTGGACAAAGAGGAAAGATGAGTCTGTCATGTAGAAAAGATCCTCACGGCCTCTCCTTGTAAAGACGAGAGAGCCGCGGGAGACGACGGCTGTAGGAGGATCACTAGTGTTTTTAGAGGGCCCGAAGCAGGCAAGCTCTTGTGGAAGGTGATAGCATGGCTAACCAGAGCTTTGCCATCGATGGCCCCGGCAGTTTGCTGGCTGTGCTGGCCTCGCAGAGTGGACTGGCTAGAGGCGGCAGCAGCAGCAGCAGTGACAGCAGCAGCAGCAACGGTGGAGGAATCTCTGCCACAGATGTGTCTGCCTACTTTAAGCTGGTCTTTTTGGGTTTGATCATCTGTGTCAGCCTTGTAGGCAACCTCTTGGTCTCCCTGCTGGTCCTACGAGACAGGACACTTCACAAAGCTCCTTACTTCTTTCTCCTGGACCTGTGCCTGGCCGATGCAGTTCGCTCTGCTGCCTGCTTCCCCTTTGTGCTGGTTTCTGTCCACAACAGCTCGGCCTGGACTTACAGTGCCTTGAGTTGTAAAGTTGTGGCTTTTATGGCTGTGCTGTTTTGTTTTCACGCTGCCTTCATGCTGTTTTGCGTGGCTGTCACCCGCTACCTTGCCATCGCCCACCACCGATTCTACGCCAAGCGCATGACCATCTGGACCTGCGCCGCCATCATTTGCATGGTGTGGACTCTGGCCGTCGCCATGGCGTTCCCACCTGTCTTTGACGTGGGGACATACAAGTTCATCCGTGATGAGGATCAGTGCATTTTTGAACACCGCTACCTGAAGACCAACGACACCCTGGGCTTCATGCTCATGCTGGCTGTGGTGGTCCTGGCCACCCACGGTTTCTACGCCAAGCTGCTGCTCTTTGAGTACAGGCACCGTAAGATGAAACCAGTCCAGCTAGTGCCTGCTATCAGCCAGAACTGGACCTTCCACGGTCCTGGGGCCACAGGTCAAGCTGCAGCTAATTGGATTGCAGGGTTTGGTCGCGGTCCCATGCCACCCACTCTGTTGGGCATCAGGCAAAATTTACACAATCAACACCGGCGGCTGCTCGGGATGGAAGAGGTGAGGTCAGAGAGGAGGCTGGGCAGGATGTTCTACACCATCACCCTGCTCTTCCTGGTCCTCTGGGCTCCCTACATCGTGGCGTGCTTCTGGAGGGTGTTTGTCAAGTCCTGCACCATCCCTCACAGGTACCTGTCCATCACAGTGTGGATGAGCTTCGCCCAAGCTGGAGTCAACCCCATCTTCTGTCTCCTGCTCAATGAGGACCTGAGGAAAGTGCTGAGAGCTCACCTGCCAACCTACTGGAGGACTAAACAACACCTGCCCCAGGACGAGGCCTACTGCATTATGTGATAAGATGTGAGCCTAATGAGAATGTTTCGGGTCTTAAAGGGAAATTGTGGAGAAAAGACGTGATGTAATGCACCTTGGTTAAGTGTCTGTTTTGTTGTTTTGCACAACAAAATCTAATTTTGGCCAACAAATGCAGGCACAGTGCCATTTCATTAAGAATGTTGATATTTGAGTAAACGTGTCAAAGGTTTGAACGGGGCAATAGAAAAAGCCCCGGTAACACTTTAACGGTTTGTATTTCTGATGACGTACTGTACGATTAATAAGCAGGAAAGATCACAACAATCACCACTCAAACTAAGTGTGACAGATGCCAATTTAAAAATAATGTTGCCTTATTTCAGTGGGACACGCCCCAGAGCTTTCAACAGACAATTAGTTTCTGTGTCACATGAGGGACAAAACAGACACGCGGAGGGTTGAAATCCTTGAAGAAATGTGCTGCGGACTGTGAATAGAGAGTGTTGATCAGAGCGTTGCTAACTCTGAAACACATCAAGGAACTCAAAGGGTCTGAATGGATTGACAGACCACCCCGGACGCCTTTTCATGTAATTCAAAGGAGACTGCAGAATATCGAATGGACCCAATAACCTTGGATACATTTAAATAGCTGTTGTGAACCCAACAAGCCCCTAACATGCTTGATTTTTTGGACTTGATTTAGGGCGTGTCAGGTTTCTTTGTATCATAAAAAAAAAAAAATTGCCTGTTTTCCTTTATTTGTAAACTATACATGTTAAGCAGATGACACTATTTTGAAATATGACTTGATTTCATATTGTATAGACTGTACAGGAATGTATATTCCTGCTTGTGTGTTTTTATATAGCAATTGTGTGTATGTGTGCGTGAGAGAGGAAGAGGTGGAAAGAGAGGAGAGGAGGGAGATAGATGAGAGAAGTAACGGTGATAGAATAGGTTCCAGTAATATTGACTCAGTATGAAAGCAGCCTCATCTTGGTGTCTCAAAATCATGCAAAATTGAACAATCATCATATGGAAATGAATCCTTTCAGTGGATTTCCATAGCTGAAAATGTAGTCTAATTTTTAATGGTAATATACAAGCAAATGTGAACTATAGATGGATAATGAAAAGGGGGACCGCATAATTAGAAAACAACACTTGTACATTGCAAACAGGCCATAGGATTTAATGACTTGAATGATGATGTAAATTACGTCGTTTAAAAAAAAAAAAAAAAAAAATCATTAGCAAATGAACATTTATTTGCAAATGATGATCTTGGGAATGTTTTTAAGGTACTCTTACGCTCTCACCAGAATACAGAAAAAAAGAGGAAATGAAGTGGCACTTAATGCGAAGGAAACTTGAATGTTACCAGGCTCTCTTATATTTCCCCTCAACATAAATGTCACTATTTGAGTGTCCTGGATCACAGTAAGCTCAAAAAGCCTAAGCGTCTTCGGGCTGGATACGACCCCAGAAATGTTTGGTGTGTGGAAACCGGCTTAGACTACATTAAGTTGTCTCTCCAAATTAAGATTCATGTAATACAAATGTCAGACCTACAGTATGTTAGGCATAGATATATTTGTGCAGTCAATTTTCTAAATGTGGACACTTGCACAGCATACTGTATTAGCATGCATTCCACTGCATTTCATAGATTCAAGACTGTGGATTACAACTTGTACAGATGTTGATACGGAAAGACGAAGCGAAAAGTGAACCGAGGTCCATAATTTTTACGTCTGGCATTCCTTCGCGAGATGATATTCTGTAACTGTACAGTTAAACTGAGGTGGTTCTTTTGCCCACTCATCAATAAAGACTCTACTTTTGATGCATTCTGAGTCATGACCTGCCTGGATGTTGACATGGCTGCAGCCTCTGTGAAGTGTTCTTCACAGGAAACAGGCCACTTTACAGTGACTATAGCAAAAAATCACATCCTGCGTGCACTTTAGTTCCTGAATATAATCAAAAAAAAAAAAAAAAACAGAGAGAGGTACGTTTGTGATCAGCCTAGCTGCCTTTGTGTACACTTCACTGCATGAAACGGATAAGTGATCTCTACACTTTGCTCTCCGCAGGCCAACAAATGCTGTAAAATCAAATGAAGTTTTGATTTCTTACTGAACCACCAAACCTTTACAGTCTGTGGAGACAGGTGTATAAATACGGCAGCACATATCTACCAATTAGAGCTGTAATACAAGGTTTAAACTGTGTGGTTGGATCTAACAAGCAAGTGTCTTCAGCTAATGTAATTAACTCTTCCTGCAGTAACACTTAAAGTAAGACTGTGTGGTTTGATAACCAGCAGTCAGTTTGGCTATGAATGTTTCATGTTAACGCAGGTAAATGCTAAAACAATGGAACAAAAGTCTTAAAGTCCCTTGGAGCCTTAGCCAACATTAGCTGCTGGTACCCAACCAAGGGAGGCTGCAGCAGCAAACCCCCCTGACTGCACTGCATTGAGAAAAGCTGTATTTTACTTCCTATGCATTCAACATGTCCTTTGCAAGAGGAAGAGTGTGTTTATTCCACCTCTATAGGTTTCCTGGCTTCCTCGCTTTAAACAATGAAGCAAAAACAAATGCATTTCAAGGCTTTTCAAGTGTGTTAGAGAGACGAAAAGAACGAGAGGGCATTTAGTCTTAAAACTAGCGTTTTTATATCGATGCTCCAACCTGAACCTTAACATGCGATCATCATGTGACATATCAAAGAGGAGAACATTTAATCCAACATAAAATCCAGAAATGGTGGCTGTAAAGTAATGTAAATCCTCTGCATCGGGCCTTTCAAGTGGCAGCTGTGGAAGCTTTTGTGTAAACCGAGAAATGGGTTTAAGGCGGCATCCAATCGCTCAATAGACCAGAGAAAAACAAAATTTTATTCTTCAAAACTCACACATGCTTGCGGTAGGACGTGTGGATGAGTACAAGTTCATTTTACAGCTGAGAGATACCACTGCAGGCAATATAAATGATTTTAATTGTTGCTGTTAAGGGTTAACGCTGCATCATAAGGACCATAAATCATGTACAGATTCCACATGTGCGGCAGACCTTATGCAACCAACCATACTATACATGATGGTATTATAAAATGGAAACGGTGGGCATTTAATTATATATTTCTCGATCTTAATAAGGGTCCTTTTGAAATCCAGCCATCACACATCTGTATTCTTTCAATAAACAATCGCCCTATATTTTGAATTTGAATAAGAGATAATTTCCATTGTGTTTATTTCTGCAGCCCGGACTGTGGCTGATGGAAACATGTTTCCATAGCGAGCAGCATCAACCCAACATCCTCTAAATAGTCCAGGTTTAACAGGTTGTATCAGACTGTGCCTCTCCGTCTCACCAGAACTGATGTTGAAGATTCATCTAAAGTGCTTATTTTTAGTTTTCCTTCCCACTTCTCTCCAAGATACACCACAACAAAAGCTGTCTTACTCATTTGTGAAAACTTACCCTCGCCCACTGTATGTTCTGAAGATGCAGAGCTGTGCAGAGGCCTTGTTGCATTGTCCTATCAGAGCCCTCGCACAGGAGAAGTTTTGTCTTTCTCTCTTGGATAAGATTTCTTTTTTTTTTTTTTTTTTATCAGCACCTATCCTGCCTGTTTCAAACAAAGCCCAGTCCTGACCTTCCCAGACAGCAACCATTCATTGCGCTTTCACTCCCACACAGCCACATTTATACGTCACAATACCCTCACCAACCTTGAGAGGAAAACAATCAAGTCTGAGGGCGCCGCATTTGTGCATAAATCATACATAATGTGTTTGAGACGTTAAGGCGCAGTTTCCTGCATGCGCTGCGCTTTTTTTCCAACCTGTTTTTAGTTAATCATGTATTTCTTTCTCTTGCGCTGACACAGTCCAAGAGCTGTGGGGATGGAAATGTGAGAGTAATGTCACGCATTGCTGTGAAACATCGGTCTGACAATGCAACAGTAATGCACGTTCTTCATAGCTCGCACACAAATCGAAATTTCTACAGGAGTTCGAATGTGTGGCTGCGATACACTTCAGTGGTTTGAAAATAGGAGGCATGGTCAAACTGACTAAACATTTCAGGGATTACCAGACACACACAGATAAACAAAATCATTGATTTGCTCAGATTGTTTTTCTTGTGAAACACTCGACACTTTCACCTTTTGGGCTTCTAAAAATCATTCAAAGTGCGCAAAATCAGAAAAAGTAAAACCCCCTTGTTGAACTGCTCACAATTCATATCCACACAAAGAACATTAGGAGTCGCAGGACGACACTCCTTTGTTTTAAGGGAGTGTCTTAAGCTAACCATACCTCACTGTTGACAATGTGAAGCTATAATGCTGTTGGTGCTTTAAAGATATTAATAAACAAGACCAAACCGCAGAGCTTTGGACTAAATGCTCAGCGCTAAATGCACAGCTATGCTAACATGCTAACGGTCACCCCATGTGTGTTTCGTGTATTAGCATGCTAACAATTGCTAATGTGCTTTATACACAAAATACAGCTGAGCTTGAGGTAAATGTAATTAGTTTTGCAGGTGTTTTTTAATACTGAACTCGTTTTTCAGTGTGATCATCATGACAAGTTTCCAAACAGACAAAGATATTGACTGTTCGTCTCAGCTGGAACTCACCATAAAGGTCAAATATTATTGAACATTAAGCCTTTAAGACCATAAAAAGACATATAAACCCTTTCCAATGTTAAATCAACCAACATCCCCAAATAACACCTTATCTCATAACACAATATTATAGATACATCACCCAGCTCCACGAGCAACAGCACATTTTTACACATCTTTTAGTCATTGATGTAGGGGGAATCCTGTGTAGATCTTGAAGGCCCACACAATGACTAACACACTCCTACACTGCAGGTCTGACCACCCCACAACATTAAGCTCCTGTTATTAACATTTCCGTTTTCTATTGTTTTAAACACAATCTGTACAGGAAAACGAAAGCGACTGCTGACAGATACAGTAGTTTATTCTGTATGTGCGTTAAATAAATTACATGAATCTGCGACCAGCATGAACTGAACACACGCACACATACACACGGATAAGTACAAACATATACTTAAAAACACACTTGTCTTTTTGAGATCAATTTGATATACCTATCGACTGATTCGGAGTTCAACGTCATGCTCACGGTCTCAAATGCAAACAGGCAATTGCAGGACTGACAGCAAATAAGGCGGTTTTTACTACACTTGATTACACTGCTTGAATAACAGTTACATAAATAGTGAACTAGATCTATGCCAGAGGGACTGTCAGTGTGATACAAAGTGTTGGATGTGGTTTCTCCGGAAGATTACGTTGCATCCTCTTCACATAAATTCAGTCATATCCATACAAAATCAGAGGTAAGCCATGACACATGCATGGGAGTAGTGCTCTTTCGTTCTTTGTTGAAAAGCAATTTCTCAGATGCAGCTGTAGGAGTACTGACACACACACATACACACGCACGCGCACACGACCCACCCCCCCCACCCCTTGAATTTTCTAAGACATCCCTACCACCTACACAACACGGCGTTCTATCTGATTGCACTTGAGTATCATTAAAACGTTTAATGCAGCCTGTTACATTCCAGTGAAGATCTACAGACTTGTTATTGGACGGTTACAGAGCGGCAGGTCGTTTGTATGCAGCGGATGGAAGCATTTCATCAGTGGGTCAGTCACTTTTGCTCCCGCCTCCAGATGATGACCATGCCGGTGGAATCGGCAGACGCCAGTAAGCTCTCGTCGCAGTTGAAGCTCACGTCCAGCACCGGTCCGCCGTGACCCTGCAGCTTGTTCACTATCGCCTTGGTGTTGCGCTCGACGTCGAAGAAGTAGACACAGGCGTCCTCGCTGCCCGTCACTGCATCAGAGAGGAAGATCAGAAGATGGAGAAGTGAACTAGACAAATAAATGATCATATATAATTGATATTAAAACAATCCACCGTGGAATAAAAATGACTATCTGAGTAGTCGTACTGCTACTCTTGGAAGAGATACGGTATTAAACCCACATGTAGGCAATACAGCCTTAATATTTCTAGCAGGGAAAAAAAAAAAAAAAGAATTTGCAGGGGCTGTTTAACGCTGCAGAGATACAGACATCAGGCCAGTGTTGATTCAGCTTCAGCTGGTACGCTCATGCACGGCTTTTAAAAAAAAATAATGTCAACAACCACGTTGCAAAATATCAGTTGCTGCAGAGTCCTGCAGAATCTCAACGGTATTTTTATGAGTGAGATACTTCTGTTAATTGGAGACACAAACCTGATAATTTATACACTGACAAGTCTTGAATTTAAAAAAAAAAAAAGTTGTTAAGAAATAATTATGGTGAGGATAGTCAGATAAGGTGAAGCTTTGAGGGAGCGCGGCATCAAATATTAATGCCACTCATGTACAACGTGCTGTATAACTGATTATACACTCATGTGATTTTTGAAAATTCTACAACCGTTTGTTATTTGAATGCTTTACAAAACCAATAAGCTTATGACAAGGGAGGCATTTAATTGCTGAAGGTTGCTATTTTGGATTTTCTACCCAAAAGCAGCAGCATGCTATTTTTTGCACATTGGACAGCCTGCAGCATATAATGAACTGTGGTCTAATCTTCTATTCACATATCGCAGCAGGAACACAGAGAGACTTCTTACCCACACAGGCCCCCTGTCTGAAAGACATGAGGGGGCAGAAGATGCTATGAACGAGCTGGGAACCGTGCTGGATGGGGAAGCTTCTCTTCAGCTGTAGCGTACCATCGTTGTCCACCACCCTGCCAACACGAGCGTGATCAAATCCAAAGTAACAACGTAAATACAGGCAACAACAATGAAGACTTTAAATCGTATCTCAACACAGCAGAAACAAAACTGCCTATTAATAAGCAGTGACTTGCCCTTAAACACTGACCTGTACAGCAGCAGCTTATTGACACAGGCGTTGACCAGCAGGGAGGGGTCTCTGGCCTCCCGGCTAATCCAGGACCGAGCAGATATGCTGCAGATGGAGCTGCCTTCACTCACCACCAGACGCTTGGCTTTGGTCAGCTTCCCTGCGGGGGGGAGGCAGGCAGACACAGCAGACACCGGCAGAGACACATCAACTGCTTTCCATCTCAACCAGAGACACCATTCGGTGCGCGATACATAGCTAATTACCATTTGTGGTGCGGTCACAGCTCATTTTGCCATCTGTGCAAATGGAAATGTTGCGTGCGTACCTGTGGCCATGTCAAAGAGGAAGGAGAAGATGCTGCCCCTGTCATCACCAGCCCAAAGGATCCTCCCCGGAGCATCAAAGGAGAGAGACAGCACGCGGCCTGTAAGCTTACTGGAGCCCCCCTTCACCTTCTTCCCAGTGGAGATGTTCACCACCTGCAGGTGGTGCTTGCTGTTACCCACCTGCAACACAGAACTGGGAGTGAGGACCTTCATTATTGCCACAGGGTAACACTGTGGTAATAATGAAGCACTGGTTGTAGTTTTTAGCTGGTGCACTTAGACTAGTGAAACCCAGCGCAGCTTGGTAGATGGATTCTAAAACTAGCATCTAGTCATCTTGTGGTGAGGCTGATGAAACCAACACAAGGCCGCTATGTTACACCAGGTAAACCAGTCCAAACAAGAAAGTAACACATTTGTTCCTCTCCTCTAATGGAGGAGGTTATTGGTTATTGTTGGTCCTGACTATCACTTAAAAACACACATCCTTCTCTTTCATGTTCCGATTAACACTGCTGAGCGCAACTCTGTTTGCATACAGCACTCAGCAAATTATGAATTTGCCATTGCAAAAGTAGAGTTAAAAACAAAATTACACAAGACATTTACCACTTTTGTTTTGGTAAATGATGACACTCCTTTAATAAATGTCTGCACACTGTAAATACGCATGAAGGAATTGGGAAAGAGATAAAAATCTCCTTCAGTTTGGCTTCTGCGTGCATTTTGTTTTAAGAACATACTTGTTTTGAGTAAAATAAGAGGATGATTAATTCTTTTTAGAGTGTGGTGTCTATGTTGGAGAGGAAATTAAAGCTGCAAAAGTCAGTGTGAGTGATTTGTAACAGAGACATGCCAGGAAAGATATTCTGGTATTTTTCAGGTTTAACAAGATGAGATAAGATAATCCTTTATTCCTCCCACAAAGAGGAAATTTGCAATTAACCAGTGCCTTGCTTCCCGAGGTGTGTTCACACTGAACAAAATCAAGAGACTGTGTCATCTGGGATTAAAATAATAAAATAAAAAGTATAAAAAGTCAAAAAGTGTCAAATGCTTTATGCTTCACACACATTTAGGAGTTTGAGTTTATTGCAAACACACTCATGGCTTACCACAGTAATGCTTAAAGCTGTGAAACCTGTTTCAAGGCTGTAAAGCATATAATTAACATGACTGACATATTAGCGATGACATCAGTACCAAAATATAACAGCTGGTATTGAAGTAAAACGAAAAAAAAAAAACAAAACCCAAACCAAAACATTATTAAGACATCATTTCTACAAATATATGATCAGAATTTTGTTGTTGGTACCCTAAAAGAAGACCGTATGATATTGCAGATGAAAAGAAAATAAGTAGGAAGTAATAGTTTAACATAAAATGCTGCATTCTCAATCCTACATGTCATTAAAGAGGGACACAAAAGGAAAAGTACAGGAATCTGCTCATTCGTTCCATATTTTTAATGTTTTTCAAGAAACTATTACTGGAAAACACAAAAATGATAACATGTCTCAAATGGGACTCACCACAGTAAGATTGTTATTCATTGGCTGGAAGGTGCAGCAGAGCAACTCGCTGGATTCTGGGTCTCTGACCTCTCGGATGCACCGACCATCCTCCGTGTTCCAGATGCGCAGAGTCCCGTCTAGTGAGGTCGACACAATGATGTCATTGCTCAGAGACCAGGCAAAGTCTGTGACGGGACCTCCGTGACCTTTCAGGGTCACCTTCACGCTGGGAGGAGATGGCGACAGCGTCATGATGGACAGGGTGCCATCCAGAGAGCAGCAAGCAAGGAGGTGCTTGTCATCGTTAGCAAACTGCAACCGCGGAACTAAGAGAAGAAGCACAGGAGGATGGGGCGGAATAAACGCCGAAGCTCACTGTACAAAAATGGATTATCATAAATTAAAAACAATTTACTCACCAGCAGAGTCTACATGTTGGTCAAATATGTGGTGCATGCCAGCAAAAGCATAATTTTCACTCAAAGTTGTGTCTCCTGCCATGGCACGACTGGCCTCTGCCACTGAGGTGGGCACCAAACTGCCCGGAGGCCTGCGGCCAGAAATAAGAACCAGCATGTCAGCGTATAATCAATACAACACACCTCACGACCTTTGCCTACAGCTGACAACTCAATATGAGAGGTCTGATCATTACTCAGTGCAACCAAACCAGAATCACAGCCAGTAAATCCCACAAAAGGCAATAGCTCAAAGGAGAACTAAATCAAAGACAATTCAATAGCTCAAGGCGATGAGACAAGTTGCTGGATGTAGGTTGAGGATCTCTGTGTGCGTGCTTTTCTGGGTACCTCTCATCATAGACGGCCCTGTTCATCTGGGCCTGCAGCTGGTACGAGCCTCTGCTGACGGACCGGCGGTGACCACGAGCCCCTTGGGCGCGGGGGTCCTCCTCAAAGTCCTGCGCAAGATGAGAGGGATGCAGAGGGAGGGGAAGAACCTCGTAGGAGTGAGTGCAAGTAAACACAGCATGTGTAGCCACAAACAATCAGAAAACAGCCATCAATATCTCTGGAAAACCTACTGAAATTACCATGCATCTTTAAGTTAACGATACTGCCCACATACAGGGGCAATGCCGGCCATTTCAACCAAGCTGCTCAGCTTGATATGCATGGACAAAGTGTTGTTTAGCTCTACTGCTGATTGATGAAAGGTTCTAGCCACCCAGGTGACTCTGACATGTTTCATCCTATATTTTCATTCCAACTCTGAGACATTTTTATATCTCATTTTCCAAATTACTACACACATCCCCCCCGTTCTACTCTTTTTCTACTACTTTCCCTGCCCCTTTCTGTTTCTTTGGGTCTGACCTCCATGCGGTCCAGTGTGGTGCGGGAGCTGCGCACACTGCTGGCCCTGAAGCTGCTCTGCTCAGACAGGGGCCCGTAGCGCAGGGCCAGCAGCTGACTGCGCAGCCTCAGGTACTGCCTGCGCAGCCCCGGCTCAAAGCCACACTTGGCGTTCTCTCTGAGCAGCTGGCTGCGTCGGCGGATGTACTGAGTTCGGAACTGTGGGAACGTAGGCGTGCGGTAAGCATTGTACCTGGGGAGGGAAAGAAGTGGCACAGCACACACAATAACTCACAACTGATCCATAAGCAATTACACATCTGAATAGCTTTGTTCATCAGTTTAGTTCTAAAGTCTGATGCATGACTGAGTCTCACCTTGCGTCCACTGCCAAAACCTGCTGCCAAACTGCTGCCATTCCACAAACACTCAGGGTAGAGAGGAATCCACTGCCAGGGCAGACTCCTGTCAAAAGACACAACACTCAGTTCATATTTAGCTACTTTCACCAAAAGGCTTTGCATGGGAACACAGTTTGAGAATGTAGCTTAGCTAAAATGGATGGTACATTCATTCAGACATCTCCCCCACCCTTCCTCACCCACAGCGTTGAGTCAAGTGATGCTGCAGAAGCTAACGGCAACACAGGGAACAGACCTCGTTACTGAGCTGTGTTACACTATCGGAGTGTGACAACCGAACCCAGCTGCTGAGTTGAATTGAAATAGCAAACGAGTGAACGGTTTTGGCATTTCTGACTGCAGCATCCAGCAGCAGACGAGCCCTAATGACAGCTAACGTCGCAAAGCTAACTACCGTTAGCTAGCAGTTAGCAAGCTAGCCACAACATCATACGCGATGTGCTCGCCTACAAGTCCGTTTTGCATCCATTCCTTAATACACACTGATAGTCTGTCAGTTTGCAGTCTTATTTAGGGTTTGAGGCATCGCGTTGTGACAACACGACAAAGAAACATCGAGAAATAGCTTTGAAAACGACTCACCTTCCTTAGCTTTTCTCCATCGCTGCTCGCGCTGTCAAATCACGTGACGCGGCGTGACCAGCCCACTTTCTGATGTGCAATCTGCATGAACCCGGGGGGGGGGGGGGGGGGATGATTCACAGCGTTTACACCATTTATTGTCTGATCTCGGTTTCCCGAACCTACTGTGATGGATTTTGTTTGGATAAGCAACAGATCCCGATCAAACAAACACACATAACTTGATGATTAGATCGTGTTTCCTCTCGATGCAAATGACATTTTCTGTTCAGCCACTCGAAAATTTTGCAACATAATGATTTTTTAAAAATAAATCGTCCTCCCACCGTCTCTACCCCCAAGGACAAAATCATAACAATGGTGCTATTGTGAAATATATATTTGGAGAAGAACCGTAGTGACCTGGTGGGTTCAAAATCATCAATTGGTTAATATCATCAATATGTTACTGGCCCGCGTGGAAGTCGGCACAATGAAGAATGCAAAGGATGACAAATTTGAGTCCCAGTTAATGATCACAGCCACTACCCTCCTCTTCTACTGTGCTGACACCGAAGACTAATTCAGTGTAGTCATGCAACAACAAAATCTTCTCATGTGGGTTTCTGAGGATAAAATCCTAATCCTCAATCCAGGGTCTAATGTGTCTGATAAAACATGAAAGAATGTTAACTCTGACATAGCAGATTATTTAAAAATAAAAAAAGAAAAACACTGTCATGTTGCCGGTACCGTGATGAAAATGCTTTCTTGTCATGGACAATAGGTGAACACACAGTTCCAGTGGCTTCACAATGGCAGTATTACAAGGTCAGCTCTGAGGTTTCGCCTGGCTCAGCAAAGACCTGCAGAGCTGTGGGGCGTGCTGCTCAGCTGACAGGGCTCTTTGCTTGTTCATGGTGCTCTTTCTCGAAGAGGCCCCAGTGACAGAGCCATTCACAAGCACGGGCCATAAATGACCGAGTTGAACACCACATTAAGCACTGCATTCTCAGAAATCAGCACAGACTCTGGAGCACAGCCAAAATGCCAGGAACGAAAGGTAGGCAGCGTGAAACAAAATCTTTTTTTGGGGGGGGTTTATTAAGCTCAATACCAGAATAGCCGCACTTTTAATGACATGTAACAGTTAGATGAATGAGAAAAGACATTAAAAACGACTGACCAGTTTCCACTATTTTCAGGTAATAAGTCGGACAAGAAGTCAGCTACCAAGGTGGGAAAACCATCATTACACAATCCCAAAATCCTCATTTGCTGCTCAGTCTGTGAGTTTTTCGGTTGCTTAACTGCACTTTGTTTCAATTTCACAGCAACCTCAGAGTCCTAAAGAGCAGCCGAAGAAAGGTGATCAGAAAGGAGATGATAACAAGAAGCAAGGAGGTAAACATTTACATGAACCTACAATTTGCCAGAATGATGCTTCGACATAGTGAATCAGATCTGTGCTCAGGATACATGAAAAAAGTGCCTTCAGTGATTTGGGAGACTGGAAGACGGGAGAACTTCTCTCTGTCAGCCGCACGGTGTTGGTATGAGCTGCTGTGATTGCTGTGTCCCCAGTGAAGGTATCTGTCTGTGTTTCATCCCCTCGCAGGACAGCCGAAGGGAGAGAAGCAATAACTTCCAGGCATTTGTGAAGATGGCTTTGGAGACGCTGCTGGGGTCCTGCCGTCGTAAACATGGGGGCCCCCGGGGCAAACAGGGCTGAGCGCTACACACACTTCCCCCGTGAGTCCGCAGACTGGGCCGTTGTGCGGCCGGTTCCAATGCAGCATCTGCTTAACTCCCTCACAGAGGCAGAAAGTGAACCCGATCTCCATCCATCACCATCTGTTGTTCAACCCCTTTCTGTCCCCTTCCCTGCGCTGTCTGCTCTCTCGCTTTTCGAATGCTCAGAAATAGACTCCAGGTTAAACCGGACCATTGCTTTGAGCTAAAAACCAAAGTTTGTCACCCTTTCCCAATCCTCCCCGAACTCACCCTTACTCCACCACAGACTGTCTAACAGTCCACGCATTCTTCTTGTAAATAATCATTCAAATAAACACCAATTTCTTACTGCACTCCATGTGTGTCTGACTCCTGTTTACACCAAAACAATCTAACATCTCGCACTGTTTTCCATTTTTTTGTCCCCCACCACACTGAATTAAACGGAGACGGCAAACCAGCTTTCATGTAAAATTTTATAAAAATATCACAGGTGTATCAGTGCCTTCACATTTACAGGGAGAAAAGTCGGCTTAAAGTAAACATCAGAATAATATTTAAAATACTGTACTGGTCGGATTGAGCGGTACTCGCACTTGTTCTCAGGCGTGAATGAACATTCAGGCTCTAATCTAAAACACTACACCTTAGTCGAGAAGCACATCCTTGGACGCTGTAGATTTAAGAAAGATATAGACAAAATGTGAACACAGTCTGGTGCGGACGCTCTTTTGATCCATTCCTCAGGTAATCACCAGTTACATAGATGCATCATCAAACGCAGCAGTGTGATAAAAATCTGTACTTAAGGATAAATATTCAATACAGTGCACTGTATCATTTCATCTAATATCAAACTGGAAGAGAAGTTTAAACATGTTTCCTCTACAGTAACACGTGTGGCAATACCCTGATTCTAAGCTTTTTTATTTTCAATACTGAAGAGTGGTTCAAATGTTCACAAATACTAGTTCGTATCGTCCCTAAGAAAAAGCAAACAATTCAGTTTTTAGGTAATTATCAAAATAACACAAAGCAAAATACAAACACCGTTAGGAAATTCCACCACAAAAATCAATTCAAAAGACTCACTGATTCATTTTCTTTATCTAAAATCCACAAAACGGGAAGTGATCGTTGGCGACGTTGGAACTGCTGCCTGTGCTCTTTTCATTCAAACGTAAACTCTTTGTTGTTGTACACACGCTCAAGAGACGAGCTCTGCTAAAGGTTGGTGATATTCTGTGTTCATCTGACCGCCAATAAACTGCGTGAAAAGACCAAAACCAGCAATCAGTTCATCAGGTCTCTGAAGCGTGACGCGGCTCGTTTCCCTGTCGCCGTCCACAGCGTCTCAGGGAGCCACGCTGCTGCTGCGCACAGTCACATGTTCCTTCATTGCAATGTACGTGGGCACTATAGTTTATTCTGAGTCAGTCCTGCACGCACCATCTTACTGCAGTGTGCACTCATTACGGCAAATGTGTATTAATCCTCTGCTGAAAACGCTTCCCGACAAATGCTCTATTTAGTCTTGCATTATAAATATTTGGAGTGCGCAGCTGTTTTGGAAAATCATACTGGCTGTTTTAGTTTGAGTGAAAGCCAAGAAACAGGCTGGGGGGATCAGGAAGCATTGAGAGATGAACTATAACATTGTTAGTTTTGGTCTTTTCGTGGGATTTGTTGGGAAAAGCACAGAATATCACCGGCCTCATAGTTCAAGCCTAAAAATACGATTGTAAAACACTTGAGGTGAGGGGGGGAACCACATCTGGAGGACATCTGCCGCAGTCGATGCTGAAACCTAGATAATGGGCTCTATCGTGTGTCCACAGAAAGGAGCAGCGGATCTCCACCATGCTGATAGGTATTGATTGTGACTCGCAGCGAGACATCGGTAACTGCTGTCACAACGTGAGGGCCCGACAACTGCGGCTCAGATAAAAAGGATGCGATACGGGGGAAGGAGGAGGGAGGGGCGGGGAGGAGCGGGGTTATCATTTCATGGATATCAAAACTAGTCCCCAGCAGGTTCGAATAATGGATTACCCAGCCAACATGCGGCGCGGCCTGAACACCGCGCGTTGGTTTTAACGCTGTACACAGGCTGATTCAGTTCTCTTCGGTCTGATGCAGGATAAAGTCACAGTGCAGGAGTGGAGAACCAGCCTTGCAAATCTCATTATTGCTTCCTTCACCTTCTCCGTTTCTCCGTCTCTCGTTATTAGAGAATGAGGCGGTACAATATCCAGCATCCGAACGTGACCCAGTGGCTCGTCCAGCTCAGCTCTGACCACTTCTGAATGGTATGATGGGTTATATCGTCCTGTAGGGGGCAGCGCACAATATGTCAGCTCAATGCATAAACACTAACCTTTCCTTGGTATATTCCATTAAAACCTTTTTAAAAATGAAAACTGGGATTCATTTCCGAATAGATATCAGATCAATCTATAACCACTTGCGCCCCAAAAATAATTATATGACAGTACACTTGCCTCCTTTGAACTATAAATACCAGAGCTAAGGTTACATTCCTGTATAGCATTGCACATAGTCAGATGTCACATAGTGTGCAGTACATTTCACGAGTACAGGGTGTCAGTTTGAATTTGGCCTATTCTGTACACGCAACATCTACCGGTGTGTCCTGAAGGAACTGTTCCCGTGGTTTCCTTCATTACTCCCCTATGAAAGAGTTTCTTGGAGATACATACAGAGCGTCTTGTGTAGTGCGATGCGCAGACTCCAAATCAATAAGAGAGCACATTTGGGATTTTGGGCTATATCAATAAAATTGACCTGACTTGCAAAGACATAGTCGCCTACACTCTTCAAACCGCGTTATGACCTCACCTCGTCCTCCTCCATGTAGTCCACGCTGGAGTTAAACACAGAGCCCAGGTACGTCAGGTGGAGCACTGCCAATGCGCTGAATGCTATGTTAATCATATACACCCAGAGCGCCTGCAGAGGGAGAAGTAAGGTGCATGTATGATCAGACACATTTGCAACATATGACATTATCAGTGTTTGTGGTCCTAAACATGTATCTTCCTATCAGCATCATATCCAGTACTGATAATGTGTGTTTGACTGTTAAACCCTCAAAAATCTTCTTCTACTGAACTTTAACTTTGACTGTAGCACACTGAGTAATGATAGCAGCAAGTATTTAAGATCTGAAACCACATTTTTATGGAGTTTTACTGTATTATTGACTAAAATGTGTTGGAAACAATCAGCACTATGTTGCAGTCCATGCAGGCTGCTTCTTCTTGGCATAAATCATTACACCCCCCCCCCCCTGCAGCTCTTGATGTGTGTAACCAATATAACATAAGGGATTTTTGCTGGGCGCCTTGCCAGTAAACTCCCAAAATATATCAACTGACAGTGCATGGCAGACCATGGGGGCTGCTGCGCTTTAACTGCTGCAGAAGTAGCCTTATTTGCTGGCATTAAAACCTAAACCCCACATTAGGGTATATCTTTTTAATGATCGGCCTGTTTATTGTGTTTTCAAACGTCATCGTCACTTTGTCCGCTGCGGAAATGTATTATTTCTCTTCAGGCGAGGCTTAGTAATTGAGAAAAAGGTGGTTTCGTTCTCATGTTTTTAAAAATAGAACAAAAATAGAGAACACATTTGTTCTGAATGCTAACTAGGCCAGAAGAGCTACTAGGTAGGCACCCTTTGAGCACCTCCTGCTCTGAAAGGAAGTGCCAGCAATGCCAGAGCAATGGCCATTTGCACAGATAAAATAGCTGGAAGAAAACCAGAATATGCACATAACATGTACAAAAGCCTGTGGCTGGATTAGAGATTTCTATCTGTGCAGCTTTGGTGTTTGAACATGTGTTAAACATTAAAAAACAGAAAAACATCGACTACAACTGAACAAAAATGAAATTTAAAACAATAAACTCTTTACAATGAGCTGAGTTAACGTTTTCCTGGCTTGAGAGAAATACAAGCGCTATTGATTTTCTTATCCAACTCTTTACAAGAAAGCAATTAAGCATATTTATCTGTAATGTCTAACTATTACTTTAATATTCCCACAGACCCCCAGAGTCTTAAATGGCTGGTGATAAAGGCCCCTCTCTTTTAAAAAAAGGAATAGAAAGGTGCATAGTACCTTTTTGTTCTTGTGAGTGCAGTTTGGCTGACATCTCTTTGACATCACACAGGCATTAAAAATGGCTGCAAGCCTCTTCCGCAACACTGAAACACAAAACAAGACCAATGGCATTAAAACGAAGCCAGAGGATGAGTTCCTTTCCGACCATAAGAGGTAAATTACTGGCACTGCAGTGAACAGAAACAGTGTGTTATAGCGGGTGCAATTAACCATTACTGCAAAGCTAAGCACCTTCTCTAAATGGAAAGGTTTCTAATGTGGAAAAGAGACGACATTAGGCAGACTCTCACCGTGCTCAATGTACGTGATGAACCCAAGAGATATTAGCACTGCACCCAGATGAAAACTCAAACCCTGCCAGACACAAGAGTTAGAATCAAAACACACACTGAACAGGCACAGAGGCGTAGTTGCTTATGTCACCTCCACACAGCACTCACGTGCAGAAGGGCGCTGGCTGTGTACGTCACCATGACGGCGGAGAACGTCCCAAACTTGAGGGCGCTCTTAAAAACATCTGTGAGACGAGAGCATCGGCTCGCTTTAGAGAGTCTGTTTAAAAGAGCCCTTATGACGGCGTTCATAATGAGAACGAATCGCAAAGACAGCTGCCGCCATCAAGCAATCACCGCTAACATCGATATAACTCACAGGTGTGCAGAAAGCAAGACATGGGCTGATTCCAGGACGTTACCACCTCCACCATCGACCGGGGGAGCTCTATGTTCAGTGGCTTGGATACGGTCATATCCCTACAAATGAAAAAGGATGGTGAAGTTGAGCTTTTTAAGAACGTTAATGCAGAGAAACACAGTTTATGTTCATATTGAACGTTCAGCTCGGACCATTTGAGGTTCTCCTTCTCCTCGGTGAAGCCTGCCCCAGCCAGAGTGGTAGTGGTCTCGCTCAAGTAACCAACGAAATAATTGCTGAAGTGGAAAGACATTGTGTTCTCATATGCCAGCAACCACCTAACCAACAAAAAGCGAAGAAGCAGACAAATATTACACTCCAATCTACAAACAAACCTGATGAACTTATTATCACACAAAACCAAAGTACATACTTTGCCGGTGTACCTCTGAGAAGCAGCAGAATAGAAGAGAGAAGTTATTGTTAGTGGTGCCAGACTTTTATCGACTTGCCGTGTGATGATCTACGTCTCACCAAGGTGGTGAAACGGTTGTGGCAAATGGGGGGGGGGGTGAGACGGGGGCACACATGTGGCTGCACGGAGAGGGGGAGTGACGCGGGTACATGCGTGCAGGTGAAGGTGATGCACAGGTGATAAAACGCATTAAAGACTACAAAATATGGATTTGGATGGCGTGCCCAAAGTGTCGAATATGAGCAAAATCACTGAGGTGGACATTCGGTTACCTGATCTTCCTCCTCTTTTTGCTGTAATCAAAGCAGGTAACAGGATGAGAACTGACAATCCACCCCCAGGAGATAAACAGTGATTTTGGGGTTTTTTAAGAGCATCTCAGTGTTTCACTCACCTTCTTAGCAGCTTGTCTCCATAGACTGGTATGAAGTAAGGAAAGAGGTAGGGTGCCACACAGTTGGAGATAACCAGGCAGACCTGGCTCTTCACCCAGCTAACAGACACCTTCAAAAGCCACGATAAGCTCTGAAGACGAAGGAGGAGCCAAAGATTCGAACAGTTAGCGTTTCGTCTCAAGATAAATCTTTTTAAATCCTCCTTCTCCAACATTTAAGGGATACAGTGTCTCACTCACCAGCTTACGTCCTTCTAAAGCTTCTTTGTAGCTGTTGAAGCTGATCCAGGGGCCAAAGATGACTGTGCCCACAAAGTAAATATACCCCATGAACTCAATGGGTGAGGGTACGCTGGACACAACACCTCTGTCCAAATCGAAGGCCAGGGAGATGGCTTTCATGGCAACCACCATCTGTGAACCTGAACAACAGCAGGGGCACCTAAATATAAACTAGATTCCACTGTCGGATCATTATCGATGCTGAATATAAAGATAGAACAATCGCATTTATGGCTTTGATCTTACAGAAATGTGTCAAATGTTGCTGCGTACAGAGAAGATGCCTGGCCTACCTCTCATCTTGTGCCAGTTAGTGGTGTCCATCATGTGCAGCTCTCTGATAAAATTGGATAAGAATAGTTTCAGCGTCACTGCAGCAGAGTTTGTGCTCACTTCAAAACCACACTCGATTTTTCCCGCTGAGCTGTCACCTGTCAGGAGCAGGACTCTCTTACCCAAGCAGCAGGTAGATGAGCACGGTGATGGAGAGGAAGGTGCCTCGGATGGTGGAGTGGCGGCACAGGAAGAGGAAGAGGTAGCAGAGAAGGCTGAGGAGCACCACCCAGATCATATGCAGCTCAAAGAACAGGTAGAGAGTGTAGAAACCTCCTGCCACGGTGCCCAGGTGTTTCACAAAAGCGGGGAGACCTGACAAAGCAAGGGAAAAAGGATAGGGCAGGTAATTTTGATGACGCAACACATATGAAGGGCGAATAACACCGAGAGGGCGCAAAATAACTGGACTCTTACCCAACATCCAGAGAAGCCGACACAGCAGGCAGATAACCAGCAGCTGCCATACCTGCTCCAGGCCCTGCTGGGCTGTAGGCAGCAGGCAGCCATGAGCGAGCTCCTGGAAAAACTTCTGGCGGCTGAACGCTCCCATCACTAGACTTAAAAAAGCAGGGGGGCAAACCAGAAGATGCATTAAAAATGGAATATGTGTAACCAGAGTAAATATATACATCCATGCCTATAATGCGTGAGAACAACAACAGTGTATGTGTACGCACACAAACCACCTCAAACTTCAAATCCCAGCATGCACAGCACCTCGCTACAAATCTGTGCAAATCCATGCAGTAGCTGCTAAGAGTTCCTGTGATGACAATTTCACACCTTTAATACAATTTTAATAACGTTTAGCACTTTGATTTTGCATGGAGTCGGATCTGTGGGAATGATTATGAATTCCCAGGATATGAAAAAGCATGGGTACCTTAGGACAGTAAAATAGTCTTCAGTGTTGGTGTACTGAATACTTAATTACATGGCAGTACGAGGAGTAGTAGGCACATGCGATTCTGCAAGGCATGCTCTCTCCGCAATGCAGTCGACCAAGGGGATGAGTTGACTCACAGCTGCTTTGCTACAACCGCTGCATCAACGGTACGGTCTGTTCGGGGCTGTGCGGTTCGACAGAGAGCGGAGCATCCTGAATTTATGCGGGAAAAGCTGGTAAAGGTCGCTAACCTCGCTTCACCTAGCCAGCGGGATTTACAGTTTCGCCACCAACGTACTTGAGCACCGATCCCCAGCCCCCCACGAAGGAAACAGCTAACTGAAGCCCCCCCGGGCATGTCAGTTTGTTTTCAAGGGGTAAAACTTACCCTTCGGAGCAGCTGCTGGAGCTTCCTCCCCGTGTTTCTAGCCAGCTGCTTTTCCCGTTCCTCTACAGTCAGCTGAGCGTGTGCGCTGCCGCTGTGTTTTAAGCACACTCGGTCCAGATGCTGCTTATCTGGATGACTCCCATTGTCACAGCATCAGCACCACTTGCCTGTCATCTAAGCACCCGGGCGGAGACACGTCAACCAATCCGCTTCTTAGGTCCGGGCCCGTCAGCCAATCACTGCTGTCGTTTGCTTTAAGTGGCAACCTAAGTAACCAATCAGAATCCTCTCCCACCATTACCGGTGCCTTTTGACCAATAGGATGTGTACAGCGTGCAGATGGAATCAGACAGGAGACTGTGAAGACTCATCTGGCTCCGAGATGTGGTACAAGAGGTTTTGGAGGGGTGAACTGTGGGTATGACGAATAAAACCAATAAACACATAACCTACTTTTTCCATTAAGGGCTAATCTTAAACCACATACTAACAACTGATTTTATAAAACTGAAAGTTTAAAACTGTATTAAACGTGATTTATTGCTGCTTTACAGATAAGTAATAAACCAATAATAAGAGCATTACTGTTGCCAGGTCGTGAAATATTCATTTGGCTGTTGTTTCTCTTACTCATCAATGAAGGTTAATGGGTTTCACTTCTCAATTAAAAAAAAACCAGTTGTGGCGTTACAAATGGTCGTTTGTAAGTCATTAATACTTTAAAGTGCTATGGGCTACGCTTTCAAATAAACCATTCACCGCTTTTTCTTTTTGCAACGAACCATTGACACTGCAATGTCAATTTAGTACTTTGGTCCAGATGCTGACAGTGAAAACATCTGTTAGAAAGATTTATCACAACCTACAAATCCAAAGATTACTTTTCAAAGGCTTGTGGCTGATCATCTGAGCATCACTGAATTATCTATTGACCATTAATAAAGCTTTATTAGCCTGTTGTTGACCAACACCAGCTTATACAGGCTGCCTTATTAGAAAGTTGTAAAGTAAATGCTAAATAAACACATTTTCTAACTTTATTCTAAAATAATCATGAACCAAATACACCTTTTTTAATTTAGTTATATGCAGGTTGAGTAACAGCCTCATTTCGTCTTATCTCTTGTGAACCACAACCAATTTTAGTGGTAAAAAAGGCCAAAGCAGGAAGGCACGAACGCATCTTATTGTGTGGTTCTGTCGGCTTTTTCAGCAGCGGCATTGTATTGTAGTTCACAGAACAAGCTAACCGTTTTAATGCAATATGACACACCGATAAGAGGTCGGTCCAAGTCACGCAGGAAGACAGTTTTGGGTCAGTTTTACAATCCCTCTACAGTAGTGCCACCATCAGGACAAATGGGACAAATCTTTTTTGGCCCGTTAATCCTCAACCCACTGTTTATCTATATTTCAGTTTAGACACACTGCACATTGTATTTCTTCCATCCCTTGTTATTATGTCCAAGTGAGAAGACCAGTCTGATATGGACACAATGCACTGACTTTAAATGTAGTTTTAATGTCAGTGCTGTGATGTCAAATTGCTGTGACTGTAGCAAAAACATGAGGCAAAAAGACTATTTTATAAACATTTATTGATATAAAACTCTCATCCACTGACCACAGTAAATGAAACAGATATAAACTGGATTAAAAAGAATACATAAAAACAAGATTACCTACAAGTTTATATGCCAACAACCGTTTTTCAATCTGTAATGCAGTGTGTTTGACTCGTCTTCCGTGACTTGTCTTGTGAGGTCACAGAGCAGCGGCCCTACAGCCAGCAGGGAACCGGTTTCTGTATGAGGTAAATTAGTAAATAAGTATGTAATACATAATGTAATGAATGAATGTAGGCAAAGAAACACAACTTCTATCGTGCAATTCTATAATATAAAACAAGCGACACTGTTTGTGCGTTTCCAAGTCGCAGAGGTAGATTGAACTGAATACAGTAACAATTATTTGCACATATGATGCAATATAACGATTTTACAATTCAGGTTAGTCACAAATCCTTTTTACTTAGAGAACAGTATCATTGAATAAACAACAGCAGAAAGATCCTAAGCAAAGGTAAACGTTACTAAATAACAATAGCAGCATTATGTGGCTACTCACTCACAATAAAATATCTTCGTACTGAGCCAGTTTGGTTTAAACAAGTGTGCAGCAATAGCTTCTCAGTATACATATATCATAGTGATGTGAGTGAAGTAAGGCCACACAGACAGCTTCAGTATAACATACTGGCAGTAGAATGAGCCCGAAATTAGCTTATGTTTTTGAGGTAGTATCTAACTAACACACAAGTGTGTTTGCCAGAATGCACCAATATCTTTATGAAAGATATGTATGAGTTAAACTGAAAATGTGAAACATTACAGCAGACAGAAAGGTTAAACTGTAGTGAAGCAAACAGGACCTGATCATTGTTTTTAAAGGTGGTGCATTTTCCCTCACTGTTTAGATCAGAGCACGACCTCCACGTCATAGGCTGTTCTCTCCTTTTTAACGTTCTCAATGCTTTGAGCTCCTGGAGGCAACAGCGGCAGCTCACACGGTTCCTCCTTCACAATATTCTTCGTATTCTTACCATCGCTGGTTTTGTTTAAAATATACTCGTAATTTCTTGTAACCTCAAGAAATGCTGAGGTAAGGTATTGTGGTGAAAACATCTTCAGCGACGGTGGGAGTTCCGGATTTTGGTGGAGCTGGACACAGGCTGCAGGGTAGTTGTTCCTTGAGTACGTGGGCTTTAGCAGGGGCTGACGTGGAACAAAAGACACAGGTAGTGGGATTTCCGAAATGATCCTTCTGTGTGAGGGTGGAGGTAGGGGATTACGGATCTTAGTTAAAGCCTGGCGGTTTGAGGACGCAGACGAATCAGCCTGAGCAACAGTTGTCTGCAAAGGTGGTGATGTTATAGTGCTCTGAGCATCGTTGTCTGGGTGAGCAGGGTGGTTTGTCTCAGAGTTTTCCAGCAGACCTTTCTCTGGCGAACTACTGACTGAAAGTTGAGACTCAGCGATGGAGAGATCCTCTTCCAGCTCAGTCTGTGGCAGGAACACTACGTGGTTATGACGCTGACAGAAGAGAGCACCACACTTGTGGCACTTTCTGCCATCTCTGACGTGCAGCAGTTTATGACGCTTGAGGTGATGACTTGTAGTGAAAGTGTGATCACACACGTTGCACGGAAAGAAGGGCTCATGGGCCCTCTGGTGCTCAGTGAAATCGGTCTGACTTGTGAAGAGCTTTCCACAAATTTCACAGATCGAGAATGATTTGTTCTCATGCAGCCGTCTGTGTTTTACGAGCTCCGACGCATTGGTGTAGTTCTGGTTGCACCACTCACACTTATACCCACATGCTGGTGTATACACAGATTTAAGGAGCACAACGGGAATCATTTTGTCTGGTGCTGCGATGTCTGCTGGTACTTTTAATGATGCCGATGCCTCGTGTGGGCTGGACGTTGTTTGCAATTGGGTTGTTTTGTTTTCAGTCTCAGTCTCCGGCTCTTCAGTCAATGTTACAGATTCCTAGAAAACAGAGGAGATCCCCGCAGGTGAACTTTAATGCCTTATAAACATTTCATGTTTTCTTTTGAATAAAATAAATTCAGAAGTGACACTTTTTGGATGCTACCTCTGGCAATGATGGTGATAGTTGTGTCTGTGTTTCTTCCATCAACACCGAGGACTGAAGGTCCACAGCAGAATCGGCAACATGTGGAGTTGTTGTTTTGTTCTCTGGTGCATTGCCTGTGCGGCGACCCCTTTTTCTACAACCATAGAACCTTTGAATAAACAAGAAAACAATTAATGTGGCACATATCTCCATGTTCAAGTAGTGAAAAGCATTGTGTGATGCGGGAGACGCAATGCCCTTTATTTATTACTGTTAGGCACCAAATCTCAAGACAAATTCCTCGTATGTGGAAACGTGGCAATAACTTATTGTCATGTGACATACAATTAGTAATTCATTGATTCAAGTACTTGTTTCTTTCCTCAAACAAAAAAACAGACTTTGTGTAATGAAAAATGTTGTTATGTGTTGTTGCTAGTTTAGCTAGCTAGCTGCTAACTAGCCTCCAGTTGGTGGCTCTTAAATATTGCTATAAGATGCGCCAACTGGGGCTAGTGCACTATATGTAGCGACATCTTGCCTCATGTCTCATATGTTGACTCAGCTATCTAGCCAACGATATTTATTAATATTTCTTACCGTTTTTCTTTCTTCTTGGGGCTCTGGCTCCGTTTGGTGCATGTAAATACAGACGGCACAAAGTCGGGACTGTCGAACTCCATGGATGCCTCCCCTGCAACACACACAAAACAAACACACCTGAGTCTTTAAAGCAACGCCAGAGTTAACTAACTGCACCCAATCTCCCAACAACTTTGTCAAACTTAACTAACAACTCGGCTGGCTGTTATAACGTAGTAAAACGAATATTATTTGCTAACCTGATATAAAATGAGCGCCACAAATACGAGCATTCCCTTTGAGCTTCTGTGTGCTGCCGTTAACGCCTTGGATCGCTTGCAGCCATAGACGTCTCCGGTTGGCCTGAAACAGTCGACGTCCCGACGGTATTCTGTAAAACTTGAGCTTGCTGCTTGAGGAGTGGCGATTTTTACAGCCAGACACACAGCAGCCCGACATCTTACTTTAAAACAGCATGAATTCAGTGCTTAGCTTCGGTTAAGGAAGTTACCGGCCAAAACAAACTTCGACTTCCGTTGCCAAGACGCGCGCGCATCCCTGTGAAGCTACTATTGAGCGAGGGGGTGCTCGCGACGGTGCAGAGTGTTTTAACAGTTAACGCTAAAAACAAGACTTAACAGCCTATCTATTGTATTGTATTTCACATATTAAAGTAAAGTTGGTGGTGGCAGACTGTCTTGTATATACTGAGGCAAAACAACAGTGTCGAAGACAGTCTCTTTCTGTCAGGCACAACAGTCGGACCACCACACGGCGCACTGTGGACCCCTGCTGGCCGGTGTTACGCCGAACCCTGTGAGCCATTAGATTCTGTGACCCCAATAACAGCAAATGTTTTGGCACACTTGATCAAAGAAAAAAACCCAATTAAAGTTAGTTTTATTTTTTGTAATGAAAATGTATGATTCAGTATATTACAGGGTCACAATGTTTGACGCTATCTAAATTGTGGTGACAACACTTTTACTAACATCTGTCAAAATAGGGTCTGATTGTGATAAATAAAAGATAAAAACATACCAGGTGCAGTATTGGAGATATTTTCACTGCAGTCGAGCTAAGCATACTTAATTGTCTCTCAGAGCACACATTTGTGTAGAATTGCCCCATTCAAACTAAACACTGCAACAAAAACACATTAAATAAGAACAGGTGCAAAACATTACCTACATTAAGTAAATCAGCTAAGTAAATTCAGTCACAAAGCTAGCCACTCTGTTAATAATGGCTTACCTTCAAAGACATACATCTCAGAACTTTAGTAAGCTTTATAAATCGAGTAAGCAAATATGTCTTATTTTACATTATTATTATTATTATTATCTGTGCACACCTGCAGTCTTCCTAATGTCTCCCTACGCTTACGTCTATCCTCCATGAATAGTTTATTAATATTAAATATGTTTAACTCACCCAGTTTAACACACATTTAACATGTTTTATGTTTCACAGAGTTAGTGCAATGCCTGCAACGTCCAGCATGGATCATGCACTTACAAAGCAATGACAACAACTTATATAACAACATATTGTGGTTTTTTTAATTAGATTTTTTTCTTTGCATTTCCACTTTATTTAAGCACATTTCATAGCATTTACATGCAGCCCACCGTGGTGGATTTTAAGTGTGGTGCAGGGCAATGATGACAAAAACTGAACAAGCAAGTACGCTTTTATGTGTCAATTTGTAATGTAAAAATGTTTTGTACGACACCAGAAAACAGGTCCTACTTTAAAACTTTAGTTTTCCAGACTCTTAGAAATAGTTATATACAGTTAATTCAATATTATCACTTAAAAAGTAAGAGTACAGTGTGCGTGCAAGCTCTGAAATCAGCACCAGATCAGTGCATGTTTCTTTTGTCAGCACTCAAGAATTAAAGTGTCCTTGGTCTTCTCAACAAAGGTTTTATCGACATAATTCCCAATAATCAGTGAAACAAATGTAGTGCATCCTCACAAATATAGTCAAGGGCACTGTCATAAATGAATCAATTTAACATTAAAGGGTTTTCCTCTGCAGAGCCACACCTAAAACACACTGATAATGCTTCCACAGCACTAAGGGCCTCTGTGACCATTAACAAACCAGACAGAGGTGGCAGTAATTAGGACAGAGGCTCATACTGTGTAAGGTACAAGCCTCTATTACACTTTGCAATACCTCACCATATGTCAGTACCTCCTCTGCTCCCTTGGGTGTATTTCTGTAACCCATAATATGATGGCATGTGCTCTATCTTTTCACCACATGCACTGTTACGCATCCTTAAATACAGCAGTTATTCCTGTAACTCAGGAACAAATAAAACAACTCACTCACAGTTGCACATATACAATTACACTCTGAAGTAAAACCTTTTTCAGAAATATCAAGGTTGCTCCCTCGTTGGTTATTGTTGGTACAAGGTGGCCCTCTGATTTTAGCATTAGCACTCTTTGCACTTTCTCCTTTCTAACCCTTCATGGTCACACTTTAGAGTGAGGTTCACATAATGTCTAGTAGTTATTAATGAAAACTAATGGGACAGAAATCATGAAATGATGATGCATTCTTCATAAAAACATGCAATGCATCACATTAATTGATGAAACAGGAAACAAAGGGTATGTGATGAGTTATTGGTCTAACAGCTGAGACACATAATGACCAGCATCAAAAGCTAAGATAAGTACAGATATCTAGCAAATGATAACTAGTTCTTTAATGTAGTATTAGTCTAATTAGTTTAATTCAATAGCCCTTAAATTAGAGGTTAATCCAGGAAGTAGGTGTTAGCTATTTATAAATTAGCACAGTTAATTAATTAGCACCTGATTTGTTCCTTACTCATTCTTAATGACTGACGCAAATCTTAATGTTAATTAATGCTGCTCAGATTCTTTGGCTTTGTGTGAAAAGCATAGCAGATGGATAGCTGGTGGGATTTGCCATTCATTGCACTGTAAAGGCTTTTTCATAGAAAACATTTCCATGTGCTAATAATAAAATCAATGAGTCTTACTTGGATGTTATTAGTAAGGCCTGCTTCTAAGAGTCAAACTGTCTGCTGGGGAAAAAGACTAATGCAAGTTAGAAAAACATCTTAGCTCTCCAAGTCTTAGATTTTATTTATTTATTTAATTAGTTTTTTTTAGCATGGCATCTCCCAACCGTATACATGCCTTACAACGCACACATGGAACATTTAAACCAGGACCACTGCTCCATTAATTCTTCAGTAGATTAAGTTCAGCTGAAGGAAAACATTTGAAATGTTATATATTTTTCATTATTGTCGACAAATCTCCTAAAATACCAAAATCAATAAGTGTATTACTCAGTTTCCCAATACTTTCTGACCATTCGTACTCCATTTTTGGCAGTAGGACAGTGTTTTTGAGACTGATCATAATCATAGTGAGTGACACGCTGCTAACATGTGGCTCACTGGTGTGTTTTTAATGGCATAATGGAATAAAATATATTTTTGGCTCTACAGATCGATTCATTGTTGGTCCGGGGCCTTTTTTTTTCACTAGATTAGTAACAAATATAGGACATCACCATAGGACTCGTCCTTTGTGTCTGTGTCGGCAATCCACCAACAGATGTCACTGTTGTTCAATGAGGGGGGCACGTTAAACCTGAATGGTTTTCAGGATTTTATAATACACCTTAAACACCTGACACCGTTTTAAGAAGATCCATTTAAAACAAACCCCGTCATTTTATATTTGCATTTATATTATTTAACTTAAAATTTAAAAAAAAAAAAATCATCCTAACTTATTTTGACCTGTTTGCGTGCCTCAAACGCATCTCATCACAGAGCTCGTGCCTGAATCCCTACCTGCGATAAACAGCGACCCAGGTGAGGGGGAAGGACAGCGCCGTTGTGAACAACTGCTACTCTGGTTTCCCACGGACTGCGCTCATATTCTGGCATGAAAATAAATCTATAGAGCTGCGTCTGAGCGTTCAATCAATATTATTTCATTTCCACCCGCACCTCCGCTGAGAGAAAGACCAGACATCCTACTGAGTCTGGCGTTTTGTGTTTTGCACCACGGACAGACATGAAGGCGAACAGCAGCTGACACCTGTGAAGCTTTTTCTTCCGGGATTACACGATTTTCTCTATCACACTGTAACCTTTTTATAAAATCATGAACTTGACTCTCCACTTCGTACGCGGTTTAATTGCTCGTGAAGTTTATTTCCCAATGCCTACAATACAAGCTCATGACCTGAAAAGAAATATATTGGCATTGCCACTGTGTCCCTTCCCTCCCTCCTTCCCCTCTCCTCCCTCAAGGTGACTCCTCCATCTGCACCCTCCCCGGTCTTGCCAATCCCTCTCACTGCAGTAACCGTGGTACAGTTCTTGGGATCGGACTCCCCTCTTCTTTTTGTGAGCTGTCACTGTATCACCTGTTTCAATAGCTGTCCCGGAGCTATGCACATCAATCAAAGCGTCGCACTGCTGCTTTGTTCCTCCTGTGTGTGTGTGTGTGCGTGTGTGTCTAAATAAGAGGTAGGTGGGTCATCAAAGTCAGCTATGTAAGAAACATCTGATTCGAAATACCAGTGAAACAATATGTTGTTTACCTGTTTATTGTAACACAATAGCTCTTACTCCATTCATATTTTCATCTCCTCCTAGGCGTGAGGTGTGTCCTTACACCGGCTTCATTTCACCGCACAGCGTCCCCATTTTAATTACCCTCTTCCTCACCCCTCCTCGCGTCGCTCTAAGTGGAGGGAGGGAGGAGGAAGGGGGGGGGGGAATAAAGAGGAGATTGAGGAGAGAATATAAAAAGAAAAAACTGTCAGCAGGGCGGGGTGGGCTGGGACTGAATGTGTGGCCTGTTTTGGGCGAAGAGAGGAGATAGGAGCGACAGTATGTGTGTGTGCGTGTGTGTGTGTGTGGGGGGGGGGTGCAAGCCAATCCCACACTGTTTTTGTGCACAAGTGGGCCAATAACACAGTGCCTGTTTTAAACTAGAATACACAAAGCAGATTTAAAAGAAATCTGTTTTCTATACAGGATTTATGTCACCACTTCACCTCAATACTCAGCGCTGCCGTCCCCGGCCTGTGTCTGCTCATCACTTGCCATGTTTGACACGTTGCAGTCGGGTATGGGCGTGTCGCTACCTGGTGGCGTTAGTGCCTCCACACTGACACTTGACAACCTTTTCAGTTTACTCGACAGCGCAGCAGCCCGCGGGCTCCACCGGCGGTGTGTAGTGGCTGTCGCTCCTGCCATCGCTCAGTTGTCTGGTGGAGGGTTGAGCCACTACAACGCAATTACACATTCATTTCACCCTCACAGCCAGCCAGCCAGCCAGCCAGCGAGTCTCCCCTCCCCCTCATGCGTCCCATCTCCTCCATGCTTCCTCCCCTCCCTTCATGTTCCTGCAACGCCTGCCCTCAGCCACCGTCTCCATCTCCACCTGATGAGGCTCAAATTCCTCACACACACCTTTAACCCCCACCTCCCTCTCTCCCAGTTTTTACCCCTCTTTCACACTTTCTTCCACATCAGCGGCAGCAATACACAAAGGACAGAGGCAGAGCTGGAGCGAGAGTGGGGAGGTGGAGGCCAAAGGGCTGCAGATGAGAGACGAGGTAAAGGGAGAAAAACAGCATGAAATAGTGTGAAATGTGAGGGGAGGACAGAGTGAGAGCGGAGTGGGTGGGAGGGAAGGTTTTCTGGATGGAGAAGGGGAGTGGGGGGGTGTATAGAGTGGAGAGACTGGCTAATGATATATTGATTTGGCTGAGCCTGGGGCAAATAAGTAGGAGTGTGTGGGAGGAGGAGAACCACAGCCTGCAGATGTCTTAAAACACCTGGGTGGGATAAGTTTTGTTTATTATATGCTTAGACTGAGGGGGAAGAGAGGCAGCATCTTCAAATATCAAGTATCCGAACAAGGCTTATGCGTGTTTACACAGCAACACTACTCATATTTCGACGCCGTATTGCAGCGCTTGCATCTAAAGAGCAATTTGAAGGGAATGTTAATTGGTTTTTATGTTGGAAAAAGGATAGCTCAGCTGTCTGCCAGAGCTCCAAGCTGGACCGGAATAATATCAAAGCTTCTGGCCATAAAAGCAAGCATTTAGGCAGCGGACGGTCATTGGGGATTGCATTAGGTGAGATCAGGAAGGAAGGGGGAAGATGGAGGGATGGAGTGGAATTAATGGGATTTTGTACATTCCTTCCTCATAATGCATCAAGGTGTGTGTGTGTGTGTGTGTGTGCGCGTCCGTGCGTCTGTACACACGTGTCCCCGAGGGCAAGTGGGTGAAAGATGTTGGTATTGATCACTAAATACATTGTAGGGTGAATGATATAGTCCTTATTGATCTGAAGGTGAAGCATCATGATAAGAAACCTGCTTGGGAATAATCCGACATCTCACAGCTGGAGCCACCGCACAGCCAGCAGGTTTAATGCTTTAAAATCTGATATTATATAGTAATTAACTTATC
Organism: Datnioides undecimradiatus; assembly: GCA_008933995.1. Classification (NCBI taxonomy): domain Eukaryota; kingdom Metazoa; phylum Chordata; class Actinopteri; order Lobotiformes; family Datnioididae; genus Datnioides; species Datnioides undecimradiatus. The sequence goes on along the minus strand of WARS01000071.1, from coordinate 5,762,568 downwards.
TATATTAATTAATTTATCCCTTACTGAGTCTTTATTAGTCCAGTTTCTGATATTCCCTTGCCATCCAGCTTCCTATTACCTTCATGTCAAGTTTGCGTCCATGCAGTTATGTGTTCATGCGCGTGCAGTACCGCACACAGGCCAAGACCAAGCAGTCACCTGGGCGTAGCCGACAAAGACTCCATCCTGTGGTGTAAGCAGTCAAATTAAGTCGACCACTCTCGCTAAGCCTTTCTCCTCCCCTACGGTGCCGTGGTAATCACTTTGCCCTTTGGAAATTTCAAATCAACGCCCACTGCACTTGTTTCTTTTTCTATTGTTTTCCTCTCTCAAATCCTTTTGTTTCTCGACCTGCTGCTTCACTCAGACCCTCTCCTCCCCCGCCCAACTTTCTCTCATGCTCTCTTCGACCCATACTTCACTTCTTATCTTTCCGAACTGTAACATATTTCCCCGTTTTCTCCTTTTTGCTCAATCCCTCATCTCCCTCCTTCCATTTACCCCCGACGTTCCCTTTCCATCCCCCTGCCCCACCCTCTGCCCCATCCCTCCTCTGTGTTAAGTCTGTTGTGACACACCAGCAAAGCGAGATGAGAATTGGGAATAGAGGATATAGAGTTGTGATGAGTGAAGATTTGAGAACAGTGATGGGTTGACATCAGGGAATAACGCCCCTCCCGTCCCTGCCCTATCTCCCTGACTACCATGAAAAGCCATTAATTTGTGCAAGAGGACTTACATGTCCCACTTGCCACTCAGCCTCTTATGATAGACAGATAATTCAATTCTTCATACTGTTCAACAGCTCTCAAGTGTGTCAGCTCGTCTCTGCCTTACTTCTCTCCCCCTTTAAAACTGTTATTTACACAGTGTTACAACATCCCCCTTTTTGGCCTGAGCTCTTTTTAAAAACACGATGCACGAATCTTTGTTTTGCGTTCGTTAATCAAGCTTAATTTAATCCAGGAGGCGTACGTGAGATCAACATCTTTGTTTTTGCACTGAGAACAAAACAAGGAGACTCCAAAATACACACACTAATTAAAAAAAAATCACAAATATTGTCAAAAATAAAAAGAAGTCCCTGAGAATCTGGTGACTTCAATTTGTTTCATGTTTGATTCTTGCAGTAAGGTGTGCACTGTAGTGCTGGGAACCGTTAAAGGTTTTAAATCTGATGATGGTTTGAGCTCAGGATGTTAAATATCTTTGCAGTAGCATTGCAGTACATCTACAGTATCTATATAGTATTGCAAACGGGTTTGAAGTGTAAAGGCAGTAGCAGCAGCACAAGCCTGCAGGCTGTCTTCATTAGGGTTACGTTTTAAAGGGGACAAATATTATAGGACGTCTTGATATCAGTCATTTGGTTTGAGGTACAGCAGATCATTCACAGCATGGTGTCATCCACATAAATACTGATGCTGCATTGCTTGATTGGAAAACCAATAATGTTTTACATATAAAATAAATCACAATGGTCCTACAATTGATCCTTGTTGGACGCCTTTATCGGCGTATTGTCGTTTTAACGTGAAACTGCTGGCGAATTCTTCCTGAAACATATGACTTGAACCAGATGTCTATCAAAACCAATGAAAAGCAGCTAATTTTAAAAAGAAGCTTTGGACAAATGCACAAAGACTACAGCACAATGTTCATCAAGTGAGTTAACCATATGGCCCATAATTAAAACCGAATGGAAACATATTACGGTTAAGTTCTTCTCCAAGAATTGACCAGTTAGCAGCAAAGTGTCTGCCCTCGTGAATCCTCTCGGTGTACATAAGTGGTGATTCCTGTCTTGAGTCTGTTTCCATCAGCTGGTTAATTAACAGGTCCATGTTTCTGCTGACCAAAGTTTCCTCCACTCAGCGCCCATTAGACACAGTTAGCTCTTCTCCCAGTCCACACACTGACTTTCGCTTTCTTCCATTCTTTCATTTCTCCGTCTCTCCACAGTCTATCAAAGTCCCCATCTCATGCCGTCTCGGTGCCGCCGCTCTGAGGCAGCTGGCCCTCATCGTTTCCTCTGTGAAATAGCTTTCACACGCAGTGACTTCTCCAGAATGGGAATGAAGCTGCTGCGGTCGTTTTTTTCACTGCCTGTCAGTCATAACGCTTACTATGATATTGCAATCACTTCACGTGCCTGCACTCGCATGCACATACGTACACACACACATATATATATATGCAAACATAAAGGCACAAAATATGGATCTTGCAGCAGCGTATTGTGTACTGGCAGTCTTTCCCTCAGAGCAGTAAATAAATAATGAGAACACTGTTAAAATTCTGCCTGTAGTCCATTGCTCTGCTGCTATCAGCCCTGTTCCTCCCTGCTCTGCCTGCCTCTTAAGAAAAGGAAGGCCACGCTGGAAAAAAAAAAGAGGCTGGTTTTCTTTTTTCTTCTCTTTTACATATTTTTAGTCTGTTCGCTTTAATCTCCCCGCTGTTCACCCCTCTATCCAGCTCCTTTACTCCTCCATTTTCCCTTTTTGCTCTCCTTGAAAAACTTCTCTGCCAAGTCTCTGTCAAACGCCGCTCTTGCCACCTTCTTATGCTTTTTACTCATGTATGCATAATAAGTGCCATTAACATTTTGACGAGACAGAGGCTCACAATTCTTCTCTCTCATGCGTCCTCGTGGCGAACAACTCGCGGACTGTGACAGATTGACTTGTTGAGTATTGCAGGAACGCGAGGACGTGGATGTCTTTCAGCTTTTGCTCTGCATTTGTGTTCGTGCGTACCGATGTAGGGCTGAGATCTGTGGAGGTATGCTCATGTCAGGTCAAAGGTAGAGTTCAGTGGAGAAGCAGAAGAGCGTCATACCCCAGGCTACCTGCCCTTTGTTCAGTGAGGGATGAGAAAAGTGCAGGAATCAGTCATGGGTAATGTGAGATGACAGGTGCTGGTATTTAAGCCGGGAAACAGATCATGACACGAGCTGCACAAGGTGGATCTGTCCGCTTTAATACGATGAACTCCACTTTTGTCTGTCTTTGCGGAGCAGGCAGTTGATATTTCAGAGTATTTCCACTGACCTTTTGTGCTGAGATGAAGATCTAAAGCGGACAGATTGGGGCTGAGTGACGCTTCAAAGCAACACAAAACAAGACAAGGAAGTCTGCGTGTGTGTGTTTGTGTGAGTAAGCGCTAACTACGTGGAGGTACATTCAGTATTAGCAGCTGCGTGGCATTCTGAGAAGGGCTAAAATATGTGTAAGCCTGTTGAACCAGACACAGCCGCCGTGAAATCCTGTTTCAGACTGGCTTACAGCAAACAGGGAGGTTGTAAATGTGTGTGTGTGTGTGTGTGTGAGAGAGAGAGAGAGATAAACACACAAAACGAGTGACACAGCACTGTGCGCTTACCGAAGTTCCTGGCAGATGATAAATAGCTCGGTGATGTAGCAGAGAGAGAGTTCAATCATATAAAGATAGGAAAACTGGAAATCGACGGGTAGATGATGACAGCGTTCCCGTGGAAAGGTCAGTGTTTGCATAGTGTAAACAAAATTCTTCTTAGTGTATTGGTATCAGCGACACTAATCCTCTCTACCCGTGCACTCGTGCCTCCCTTCCCCAGCCCTGAGGTACTTGGCATCGGCACTGCAGCAAATGTGCCAGTAAAGCCCTTTATAAATTGAAAATTAGCCGGTGAGTGGTGTTCTTATTGTGTGCGGAGTTTCACTGGGAGAACAGGGGAGAGGAATTTCCCTCGTAAATGTCTCCCAGGCTGGGCACCTACTTGAAAATGAAATGTCTCCATATTGCCCCCCCACACACACACCCCCCACCCACCCACCTACCCTCCACCACCCCTCATCCCTCCTCAGCAGGTCATTTTGATTACTGCAGAAAACCGTTGTTCCACCCAGGCTCCGCTTCTCCGCTGCTCTCCCACACAGTCATTTGCATTTTCTCTCTCTCTCTTGGCTCTCTTCCACATCTTTCAATTCATCCTGTCACACCTGTTATTCACTTGTTTTTCCCTTTTTCCTCCCCTCTGTGTATTTCTTTTTCCCCCTCCTTCCTTGTGGCAGCCCAGAACCTCATCTGAATGCACAGCCAGCCATGTGCTCCCCACCTGCTTTGGGCATTTTTACCGGTATTAAAAAATGCAATCGTTCTTTTCTTTCTAATACCATCTCATAACAACCCAAGGTGACACAGAATTGCTTACATGCCATAAGATGAATGAATCTATTCCCTGCTTGTCTGCATTTCTTGATAGTGCAGCGCATGGACACCTTGATATTTCACTCACTTTTATGTGGCTTTGGTGGTTATCTCGTCCCGTCCTGCTCAAACAGTATGCAAAGGCTTTCCAGTGCTTGCTCTCTTGCCTGCAGACAAGCAGCGAGAGAGGCAGGGGAGAGGAGAGAGTAAGGAGGAGGGAGAGGGTAGCAAATGAGGTGTGGGTAAAAATTATAGGGGTCTAGAAAAGAGAGCAGTAGCCCAGCCCTGGAAATGTAGAGAAAGAGGAGGAGGGAGACAGAGAGAGAGAGAGAGAGAGAGAGAAATTATATAGTGTAACATCCAGACGGATTCAGCTTCAGTTGTAGTGCAGCGCACAGATCAGCAGGCTCCCACACCGCTGGGGAACAACCCGCCTTTTGTGTTCCCCCCCCCGCTGCAGTGGGGGAGCGCATTTACCGTCGCGCCCGAGGGGAGAAGCCAAGAAGTATCCTCCAATCAGCCGTTAGTGATTCCTCTCATCTTGTGAGGCTGCTGATGGTGATTTATCACTGACCTGAGACAGGCTGCTGCACCCAGCTCAACACTAACCACCTGGAATACTCACCATGGTTTTTATTTCTTTTCTTAAACACAAACACCCTCCTGTGGATATTTCAGATAGAATGACTGGAGGACAAAAGGAGGAGGAAAACGGACTTACTGACTGCCTTTCTTGAATTTTGTTTTTTTTTCCTATTGCAGAGTGAAGATGGACTAACTTTTACAGGTGCATTTGTGCCGTATGAGGACCTCATTCAATGCTCAGCGCTTTAAAAGGAGAATATAGGCCTTTGGTTATAGACTTCATTGTCATTTCAAACCATATTTTGCCCTGAGAGCATGGCAAGCAGCAGCGCTCCACTGCAATAAACATGTAGGAGTGTAGGACTCAGGTAGATAGATGTATATGGTGATGGGGGCAAGAGACGGAAATGGAGAGAGGGGGGTGACAGTTGGAGGACACCTACCCTGCTGAGCATGTCTGACACTGAGCTGTAGCTTGATTAGTGCCTGCCCTGCAGAGTTCGACTATCGGGCTGTCTTTGCCCGATTTATCATGCTTCTCCCTGAGAGCAGATAGCTTTCCCGTGTCCTTGTGTGTGCAAGTGTGAATATGTGTGAGAGGTTTGTGTTAGGAGCCAGAGTTTGGGATTACACTGCCTCTGGAAAGGATACAGGTGTAGCGGAGCCTTGAATGAGGATTAGTAGCTTTAACACCTTGTCGCTGGCAGCACACGGGGCGATGGACCTTTTAGACAAGACTCTCAAGCAGCGGCTGCGCCGGCAGTTCTCACTGTAGGATTGAAGATAAAGGTTTAACCAACACGATGAGACCCAGAGGGCAAGGGAGGGGACAGCTGAGAAAGTTATATTGAGATTTTTGATACCCGTCTGATTCAGGTTATCCTGGAGGGATGCAGATTGAGGCTAATCCTAGAGCAAGTGGGAGCTCCACATCAGTAGACTGGGCCTGCTTATAGTTGCTGGACAAGGACAATTAACATATGTAAGCATGAGAGAATGTGTGTGGGAATCGGTGAATATAAAGGACCCAGACCTGCCCAAATAAATACACTTACTGGATATGTAGAAGGAAAACATTGATGGTACTTCTGATGAACAATCTTAATTTCCCCAATAACCCAGCAAGCACAAAATCCAATTGATCCGTGAGTTGGTTTGATATTGATTTCTCCACGCAGTCAGGATAGAGTCTTGTCTGATCTCTGCTTAAGAGGTCACTAATTTAATTATAATCCATCATCCAGTCTCACCCCAGAGCTGTCGGCCAGAGTGCTGAGTACGCTGTCGCTCTGAGAATCAATAGTCTAATACTTGTCATGATATCTGACAAGCAGATCAGACGAACACAAATGCATTCCTTCGATAAGGATCTTACAGTTTTGGCACGTGTTGTTTACGTGTCTTGTATTATTTGGAGCGACAGCATGAGAGATGACTTCTCCGCTTCTGCTGACAGTCACAGGAAATTTGGCAGCTCGTGTGTGTAGTTTGGCTCGCAGTTGAAAGAAAAGCGCCTGTCTTGATGCGTCTGCAGGTGTGTGCGTGCGTGTCTTTGTGTCCCTGGCATACAGCTTATCTTAGCTGCACAGCAGGGGCTTAAACATCCTGGCTAATAGTGTGATGGGCACCACCTTGCACCACCCAACCTTCCCCATTTTCAGATAAATTAGAGTACCTTTAACAATACATGGAGTCTGAAGTGTAGGACTAGAGCAGGGCTCTCAGGGTGGAGAAGTTATCTCGGCAGCCGCACTCGGCAACCCTTCAGCGATCCTGGAAAGCAGGGGGTTTGGTGGGTGGGAAGCTCGGTGTGGGAGTGAGGAAAGCAGGAGGAGAAAAACAGGATTGAGGCAAGTTGTTTGATAGCGGCATTGTTTGTATCTACCCTGTTCAAAGAGTGCACTGTTTGGAGGTTTAGCGCCGCAAGTGTAAAAACTCAGGAACAGCGTGGGAGAGTTCAGCAGGGAAAACCTGCTCCGTACCGCAGATTTCACCAACAACAAACGAGACAGAGTACAACAAGTATACTCCATGATCAGTTTTGACGAACTACTGGACGAGCATCAGGATTTGTCTGAAACAATCCGTTTAATGACATGATCGCAGTCCAGGATCCTTAGAAACACCAGTTCCCGAAAGATCCAAGATTACAGTGGGACTGGATGATCTACAACAAGCGCACAAACTTAAACAAGCACAATTTTTGCGATGCGATGGGGACAGAAGCAAACGCACGCAGCTCTGAAACTGCCTCCACATTTCCATTTGCTCTGGATTATAACACTTGAATTGTGAATGAGAAGAGGAGAACGCTGCACACACCCAAAACAAACTGTGCGTCCGTCTCCAGCGGGGAAGTGTTGCGTGTTACTCTGAGGAGGAGTAGCGTAATATACCACAAACCCCGCGAATGAGGGTGGGGCTCTCCCACTGCCACAGACAAAGACCTTGATAGAGAGACTCCTGCTGCGAGGACTGGCCAACTGGGCCGGTTGTGGACCTGCACAGTCCAGCGAGGTGTCAAAAGTCACAATGGGGTGCAACATGTGTGTGGTTCAAAAGCCTGAGGAACAATACAGGGTCATGTTCCAGGTGAGCTGTCTCTGTCTCGCTCTCTCTTTTCATTTCTTTCTTTCACTCTTCAAGTAAAAGTCTTTCTTTGTGTGTTTTCATTGTTATTCTGCCTTAACTTGGCCCTTCGCTCCGGTGACACAAGTGACAATCAAAATGGCATGAAAGAAGGATGTCATGCTTCGTGCATCATGTAAATCACAAAACACCCACATTTTAAATTCCTGATGGTCAGTAACATTGAAATAATTTAGCATTCATAAAACAGTGTTTTGCATTAGAGGAATGCCACAGATAGCATCACCAAATAATTCATGAATGACTCACAATAAATAAATTAATTAACATAAGTAAACAGCAGAGTCATATTGTGTAAATAAAGCAAAAATGAAAAATCACATTTATCAACAAGTAAAAGGGGTTATTAAAGTTAAAAAAAGGTAAATGCATTTATTATGGCCGATGGATTTAATCTAAAATCTCAGATCATGTGACACATTTCAGCTTTTTCCTTCATTTAGTGCACATTTTATGTCTGTAATTAAGGCTAGAATAGGAAGTGGAAATCGCTTTGTACCCCTTGAGCAAGACTATTACTTGCTGTATTGAAATAGTCATTCAGTGATGATAATACTGATAATGACGATAATGATACTTCACCCTGATTACAATGATTATGATCAGAGTGTGCCGAGCCGAATTGCGTAAGATAGAGAGGTACGCTGGTGTGGAGAAAGTGGAGTGGTGCAGAGCCACAGAGGCAGCAGGATGGATGGGTTGTTAAAGCTGGGCTAAAGTGTTATGGGAGAGAGGGGTTGCCACGGTTACAGCCTCAGTACCACCTGCCAAGTGGGACCGCAGACTGTATGTGAGTAAGCTCATCTGGCTGAGCAGTGCCTCAGGAAGCTGCTGCTCGGCGACTCCGTGGCACATGCGGCGACCGAAATGAGTCCCATGCTTACTAAGCATGAAAGATGCTCTGCACTCGTGGGTATGCAGCGCAACACATTTAGTATCTGTGGCACCAGAAGCCTCAGCTGGGCCTCTGTGGCATGTTAGAGTCGGGGCCTGGGCCAGTTAACTGGGCTGCATCTGGTGCCAGAGGCAATGCCAGGAGAGAGGAAAACACGGAGAGAGACTGAGTCCAAATGGAGCCATGGAGATTAGTCAAGGAGGGAAACAGAGTTGAAATGAAAGAGGGAGGCAGAGTCAGACAGTTTATCTTTCTGTCAGTCTTTTTTGTCTATTATTTGACCTCAGACGACGTCAGAAGTATTTGATTTGAGCCCTTCATGCAGCAGGGGTGAATAGAAAGGCTCCCTGTACCCTGAGGTGAAGAGCCGGAACAATGAGGAGCGAGGCGGCCTGCGCAGTCTGTGATCATAAAACCAGAGCAGGATCACTGAATTCCATAATCAGTGACCTTATCTAACAGGGGTCAGCAGTAATGACACTGACCGCATGCAGGTCAACGCCTTTGAAAGCGGAAATCAAGTAATTCCACCGATCGGGCAACGTGAGGTCGACTGTGTCTGAAAGGTTGCGCCCCTAAACGTCTGTCATCCCGGAGACACTTGCAGCTCTGCCTCACAGAGTGTCTGCACATGGCTCACAGACGGGTGTGGCGATGAGTGCAGTGAGCGGCGATGGCAGTAGATATGTTGTATGACTTGGAGCACGCAGAGGAGATGTCATGGTGTGGTGGTGGTTTTATGAGTGGAGCTGATAGCAAGCGTGCATATACTGTGGTCTGCTAAGTCTGAAAGGACTTTGCCGTTTGAGAGAGAACAAACGCAGATGGAGTTCTGAATCAGAGCCACAGCCCTGGGCTTTGGGAGGCTATCTAGTATATTGCAATGAGGAAATATTCAATGAAACCTGGAAGTCTCATATAAGAAGTGTGAGCTGGTGTCTGTTAAAGAGGAAAAGTAAAAAAATAAAATAAAATAAAATACAAAAGGCAACCGTGTAATTACAGACTGCATGCTGTTTTTTTCCATAAAATTCAATTATCTTATTACATGTTATGATTACAAAGACAGCAATTCTTGCAGTGCAGATGGCTGATTAATCCACAGATCCAGCCAAGCGAAAGATGGAGGTGTACAGTGTCCAATCATAAAAAAAAAACATCATAAAAGAGGAAATAAAATTACATTTCATGGCTTCTCCCTTTAGCGGTTTGCAGCTCTGAGCCTGTTTTCCTCAACTAACATGTATAATTACACCTTCAAATTAGATGCAGTCTACTGAGTAACTGTATTTAGACAATAAATACAGCTTTAAACAGCTTACAGCCACATACGGCTGGAGAACCAGGCTGTTAAATTTGACTATATCAAAACACTTGCTTCTCTTGCCAAAGGAATAAAATTCATGCATTATACATTGGGCTTCTGCTACACATACGCTGCACACGGGTGGCTGGTACACACCCATTGGCATGTTTCTGATCAATTTTCTCTCCTATAGCCCGAAGTAAAAAAGGCATATTGTTGCTCCATTGATGAATTCCAGACTTGGGTGTTGACTTGTGTGTGCACTAAACCATTTTGAGCAAAAAAGGGGTTTTACATACATTTGGTAGAGCACCTGACCCCCCCCCACACACACATTAAACCTCTGCCCCCCTGAGCCCTTCAGCCACTCCCTTCTTTTTTCCTCTCCCTCGTCACTGTAAAGCAGGAGTCTGTTTCCATGGCAACCGGCGTCATTAAACAAACGTGACGTGCTTTTATCCACAGTGACACGGAGAAACATGCTGACAGACACGGGGGGGCGAACCAGATGAGAATCGACACATAGCAATGAGCAGCTGACTTTAGGTGGATATGTACACGGTCACACCCGTGCCCACTGCGTGTTGACGTGTGTGAGGGAAATGGATACTAGCGCAGGAACATACACACACGTGGAAGAGCACCACAAACTAGTGTTTCCCCAGACACTGAGCATTGCACTGTAAGCTCTCAAAGGTGTTATAACTTGCAATAAATTGTATTATTACTGTATTATCATACTGTTGTCCACCCTCCAGTATTTGCCAGTGATGCTATCACTGCACATTTCATTTCATATAATACTTCCAGTCATTATATTAATCTGACCAACACTTTACATTAACCTCCCATATTTATATTCATAAAAAGTAAAATATATAAGGACATTTTATGAATTTCTCAATGTACTGTATTTTCAATAATTATTATATATATTTATATAATTGCAATACATTATATATTACATACATATACATATATATATACAATATATATTATATTCAATATAATGCAGCAGATAATGCAACTAATTATTTATCCAGTTATAGAATATTTCAATATCTTTTATGACTTTGTGTTTACTATTACGTAACAACTAACCATTTGCATTGATGCGAATCAAAGCACGAGATGCCACATGTCTTTAACTTAATTTAAAAGGATGCAACAGCTCAAAGAAGCCGGTTAATCAGATCACCTGACAGGCTTTTGGCTAGCGAGTGTGCCGGTTGTCTCGGCTGAAGGTGCAGCCTGGCGCAACAACATGTCCGTGCACAAAAGCGCACGTGCCTGTTGGGTTCGTCATCTTAGCCTGGCAGAGCTCTTAGGCATGTGACAAGGAGAGTATGTGATTCTCACCTCTCATTTAATAGGACAGGAGTGACAGACAGTAGAGAGATCGCTGTGAGGTCATATTCTTTGTTCTAACTGATGAATGTATTGATAAATTATGCGTATTCATACACTCCCTACTCCCTCCGAGGCTTGTTAGCTTCATCGCCGTCATTTCAAAGAATGTTTGCGCTGCCTTTTAAATCAATAGCTTCTCACTGTTATCAGTTTATAATAGGCCTACCACTCCCTGTTTGTCCATTTAAATTAGCTCAGCGATATCAAACAACAGGGGTTAGAGCTGGGGTAGGTCAACTCCGTCTTCAGATTAGCTGATTTTCTGGGGAGGTGACTGCTCCAGCCTTCAAAGCATGGGAGATGAGAAAAATCAATTACTGAACAAGTGGAATTCAATATGCAGGGGTATCGGTCATGCAGGAGCTTTTACATGAACACATAAATCTGAGTTTTTGATGGGAACAAAGTCACATTTCAGATTACAAAAGCGATTGTTTGTGTATTTTTCCACACACTGGAGGCTTTGTATGAGACGATGCGTGTGACTGTGGAGTTACCCCCCCCCACCCCCCCCCCGTCTTTTTCTCAGCTTGTTGCACCTCACATGAGATTCATTTGCTCTTTAAAAGCCTTTCAGATAAAAACTAATTATGCATCAACCACTTAGTAATTTCCCATGAGCTTCCATTGTGCGCGTGTTTACATACAAGAGCTGAACCCAGAGCCGGGTTCACCCATTATTTACATTCACCCGGCAAATTCCTTGAAAGCCTGTTTTCTACATTTGCTCCGGCATCATTACCCTCTCCTCACCTCCCTTCCTCCCTGCGCACTCTCTCCGTGTCTCTCCTCCTTTCCCTTTCTCTCTCTACACTTTGAACTCTTTGCATCTCTTTCATCTCTACCCACATCGTCCCCATCCCCACCCTCAGCTCCGCAGCCTTCGCTGATACCACCCCCTACTGTGAAATTCGGAGGTTTGACTATTTTCCTGAATCTCAGTTTCATTTTTAACACAAATATGCAGAATCAAGGTGGAGTCTGGGGACGTGTGCACACCTCATTATTTGCAAAGCTGATGCAAAGCGTCTTCTAAACAGTAAGTGTATGTAATGACCTACTAACCCAGAGATAATAGAGAACAGCAAATGGCAAGAGTGTAATAGATTCTCCATCAAGTCAGGGCCAAAAAGCTGTCTAAAACACAACAACCATTACCCTGCATGAAGTCATCTTCAAAGCAATCCCAGCACCTCTCATTGATAATGAATGAGAAATTCCCCTCTCCACACGCTCTCAGTATTCATACCTGTCACTCATGGCCACAGAGCTGGCTCCTAATAGCCTCTTTCTGACACTGGAGAGCTGCTGGTCACGAGCACAAAGCTCTCAAACAATAGATCCCTCCTGTTACTAAAAATAAAAAAAAAGGGGTGAAATCAAAATTCATTGTTCGAGTGTGTTTTCCTGTAATCTAACATGCAAAATGCACAGTGTACGCCCTTCATCAACATCAGGCCATGTGGGGAGGAAGCATCTTATTTGTCTCCGAGTGAGGATGCTCATTAAGGGAGACAGCAAGATTTATGAAGGAGCATTAGAGTGAGGAGGGAAAACACACACAAGGAGATGGACCGGCTGAAATAGATGGAAATAAAGAAGTTGTCTCCATCTCCAGGGATGGGACAGAGGAGGGAGAACTGCTGAGGCAGCATGGCATAAGAAAGACAGAGTGTGGAGAAAACGGGAGAGAAAAGAAGAGGAAGGAGGAGTGGACACGGGTAGAGGAAAGGGAATTGGATGTTAGCATGGAAACACACCTGGAGAGGAAGGAACGATAGACCGGAGGGGAGGTGATGGTGGTGGAGAGAACCACATCAAAAAGAAAAAAGAAAAAGGAAAGGGGAGCAGAGGCTGAATGTGGCAAGAAAGTTTTGTGCTTGGCTGCACAGGGGAACATTGATTTGACATGCAATTACTGGAAGGGGACAAGAGATGAGAGAGGGAGAATGAAGCAGGGTGGTAAAGATGTGCAGAGTCGCAGACAGCCAAGGTCAGTGACTGTGTGCGACATGAATGAGACTCCGCTGAGGCTGTCTGGTTCAGTGACTGCCTGCGACTCTCGCTTGCACACAAACATCACCGCGATACTGTCCGTCTCGGAATGAGATCGGGGAAATTGAATTTGCCTCCGTGTGTTCATTTGAAAAAGTGAAAAATGGCTTTCATTTAAATGATAGGCTCATTCAGTTGTAAACAGCAGGCCCTGCTAGCGACACAGGGGCGCTTTATGCGAAATGTTAACATCGGCATGCTAATATGCTAACAATGACAATGCTAACATGCTGTTTTGAGCAGGTAAATGTTGCAAGTTTGCACCAAACACAAAGGAAAGCTGGGTTCAATGGAAATCTGATTTGTTTTGGGCATAAACAAATTTACATCTTGACCTGCTGGGTGCGCTAAAGGGCCGTTATTACCAGTTATTACACTTCATTAATATGTCTGGAAAACACGTGGAGCCAGTCCTTCCATATAATGTTAGTATATTTCACTCTGTAAGCACAAATTTTGATCTGCTCCTGGTGCAAAAGGTGAAGTGAAGGGGCCACCAAAGTCTTTGGGATTCATCCTCTGGGGACACTGAATGCACCAAATGTCTTTACAGTTATCTCATTATTCAGACATTTAGCTGTTGACTGACAGAAAGACTGACATTGCTGTCCATCAGGTATGAATACCGTGGTATTTAAGGTATTAATCTGACCACAAGTGTTATTGTTCTGCAGTCACATCCCTTTACTGTTTTGATACCTTCTCCATACTGATATTCAATACTCTTAAATTATTAATGACCCTTTCTTCTCCTTCTCGCTGTATGAACCAGCAGAGGTGGGAGAGAGGGAAGATGTTTCATCAGCCACAAGATTTGGGTTTCAATAGCAGCACAGACTCAGGAGACACATTGTGATGCTACTGTATATATATATATATATATATATATATATATATATATATAGCCACTGTATACACAGGGACTGTTTAAATGAACTGTCAGTGTTCACAAATAGGGGCAGAGCTCTAAAAAGAAACTGAACAAACAGTCCTGGCTAGAAATGCTTAATTTCTCCATGAGGAAAAATCAAATTAGTTCCTCCAGAAGAGAAATAAGATTATTATATAAACATATTTGCAGAGAGGAACCAATTATAACTCATACAATAGAAGGATGACTGTGTTTTGTGGAGGACCAGAGTACACAAAACTAATGGTTTTTATCTCTGTGACGGTTACCTTCACTGCATGTTTTCTCCTCTTCAGCTACCTCCGGTTCTCTCCTTTATGAGAAACGGTTCTCTCTGCCGTTCTCCGGTCGTCCACGGCCGTAATTGCTTTCTAACACCATCGTTTTCCTGCTCTCTTTGCCTCTCTCCACAGAAGGGTCACATCAGCAACATGTTGTGCTCTTTTGAAGCTGACGGTCGATTAAAGGTCTCAGTATGCAGCTTTCTGCTCCGCTTGGTGTGATGTGGTGTCCAAACCTTTTAGATATAAACCTGTTTGTTTTTTATCATTTTCTTCCTGGTCTCTGTGTGCCTGTAGCAACACTATTAGCTGTGTGACAGTTTAAATACACTTACATGTCTGCTGAAGTGTATTTCTCTAGTTTTCTGTTGACTAACATGACCCCAGTCTTTCTTTGTTTTAGGTGTGTGTAGCCGTTAGTTCTCTGTGTGTTTTGTGAGGCAGCTCTACTTCTGTGAACTAACCTCGTCTGTCCAATAAGACCGCCGGTGTGGGTCTGTCTGTCCTCCTGTCTTCCTCCCTTCCTGTTATTCATGTCAGCATCAATCTAGCTCATCTTTACTCTGCCCACTTTTCAGATCCTTGTGCATTTTGCAGTTTCTCTGTGTTACACATTGATAAAACTAGACTACAAAACTAGATTCACCTTTCCTCTCCTCCTGCTCTGCAACCATTTGATCTTGAATATCTGTGTTTACCAGGTGAATGGGAAGGAGCTGTCCCGCCTTTCTGGAGATCCCACCCTGGACATACGGGACCCCGTGCTGTCCAACATACTGAGGCGGGGTGCTCGCAGACGGGCCGGCCTAGCGGGAGCCCCTGGAGGGATAGTGCCTGTGACCATGGGCATGGCCGACTGTGTGGACAGCTGCACTCAAACAGACATCAGCTTCCAGCATATGTTGACTCTGGGCAAGAGCAGCCAGCATCCCTGCGGAGCTCCACCCCCACCCGACCCTCCGCCATCCCCTCCACTGCCACCGCTACTGGAGCCGTATCTGTTCAATGAACTGTGAGTAGGAGCACTATAATGGGCCTCTGCAGCATGTCCAACTGTCAGACTAGAGCTCATCTGCCATCTTGGTTCTAGTCCACGCGATTCTGCTCACACATTTGACGTTTGAAGCCGCCCCCAATTACTGAGATATTATGCCCTGAGTGTTGTCATTCTCAGATTTATAGAGCCTGTGTACTACGACCCCACTGACTACTTCGATATCACTCAGCACGAAGTGGACAGACAGGATGAGCTGGAATATGAGGTGAGAGACCATTAGCTACTCAAACTCTGCTTCAGGAAGCTGCCCCGCTGCTCCCAGCCTCACACCATCAAACTTTTCTCTAACTGCTCCAGGAGGTGGAGTTGTACAAGTCTCGGCAGCAGGATAAACTCGGGCTAACGGTTTGTTACAGAACCGATGATGAGGAGGACCTGGGGATATACGTAGGAGAGGTGAAGACGTGCTGTTATGAATTTTTTTTTTTTTATTTTCAAATACTGCTTGCCTGTTTGTTTTTAGCCTGAAAGAACTCCTTCTCCTCTCTCCAGGTGAACCCAAACAGCATTGCGGCAATAGATGGACGCATTCGCAAGGGGGACAGAATACTACAGGTCCTGGTCCCAGTCTTACTGCATGAATGAGAGCACTATCGTTTATATATCAGGGTTGCGTAACTTTTCACTCTGTAATACTTATCGAAGTGAAGTCTTAGATAACCA
The DNA here is from genome assembly GCA_008933995.1 of Datnioides undecimradiatus. Taxonomy (NCBI): domain Eukaryota; kingdom Metazoa; phylum Chordata; class Actinopteri; order Lobotiformes; family Datnioididae; genus Datnioides; species Datnioides undecimradiatus. Next base: position 5,746,569 of record WARS01000071.1, on the reverse strand, counting down.
CTGGTGCACAAGAGCAGGAGTCAAGCTCCCCATGTCCAGTTTATTTATCTTCTTTTCAGTTCATTCAAAATCTAAATGTTTATATATGTTTTATGCGGGCGTGCAAGCCGGCAATACATTTCAATGCACAATCGGGTGCTGATCCTTGCTATTAGAGGAAATAGTGGTGCCTTCCCTTTGAACTCTCTTCATAAGAGGTTGAACATCATTACTCATGCTATTAAGCTAAAGAGCGACTCTTCTTTCGCTCTAAAGAAAAACTATTTCCCTGAATGGAGTGGTTTAATTGAATCCAGCCTCGGTGTGCAAAGGGTATTTCCTTATCTAACATTAGCTCAATTTTGTTCTGCTCTTTCTCTGTCAGATAAATGGAGTGGACATCCAGGACAGGGAGGAGGCAGTAGCTATTCTCACCAGAGAGGACAGCACTAATGTCTCCCTGCTCCTTGCACGGCCCGAGATAGAGGTGAGGAAATTGGATACGCTGTCTTCTGGGAGCGCGCTGCAAAGCCCAGACTGAATACTGACCTAAAAAAAAGGCACCTGTCTCCCTTTATCTCTCTCTTTGTGCAGCAAAGATTTAGTTTACATGCTTAGGTATGTGAAGGTGGAGCTCCATGAGGACATTTAGCCATGAGACTGGCAGCCAGAGCAGAAAGAAAAGAAACTGGGGACAAAAGAAAGAGCACGGCGCTCTGTGTGTGAGGAGGCAGAAAAGCAAAGAGGTGCAAAAACATGATGAGGACACAGATAGTGTGAAGAGAAAGGCAAAGACAAATAGTGCTTGTGCTCGCGGTGCTAATGTGGTACCGCTTTGTTTCCCTCAAGGTCACTCCTCCAGCAGATGCGAGGGGCATTGCAGCAACCCGGCGAAAAGCCCCTCAGTAACACACGTCTGCCAAATTACTTGAAACCAAACAACTTGTCACGTGTCGAACCTGATTTAAATTGAATTTCACCACGCAGCGTTGTAAAACTGCAGATGGAGACAGTGCGTGTGAGAGTACAAAAATCTGTATGCTGGCTGCGTTTGTACAGACGGAGCTAAAGGGCAGATTTAAAAGGTTCTCATTAAAATGGTCTAAGTCAAAGACACACGCACACACACACACACACAAGACACACTGAAATAAGCTCTCCCCTGTTTAAATATGTCCTTGTATTGGGCAAGATGAGCAGGAGCACTACCTGTAAAGGGCTGACAAGATTTATATTGCTAAGGCACGGTTGCACATTAAGATTCAGAGGAGAGAGAGAGAGAGAGAGAGGAGAGAGGGGGGAGAGAGAGAGAGAGAGAGGAGGATGGAGAATCATCAGAGGAAAACGCACAAGCAGAGATTAAAGCTTGATCTGTTGTCCTGGGGGAGGCAGAGAGAGAACCAAAGGGGCTGTCGAAGAATAAGAATGAAGATGAAGATAATCAATACCTCGTCTCGCAGTCTGCACGCAGTTCACATTCAAATCAAACCAATTAGCCAAGATCAACTGAGCACAGAGGAGCGAATTGTTTACTAATTCAAGCACAAGTATTTGCATTGTGCATGATCAGCTTTAGAAACTACAACAGCTCTGATCAAATATTAAATATTATTTATCTCCACGGATTCATTCTGTGTGGACATTTCATCCTTGAATACAGAAAGCTTCACTACGAGAAAAATCAATTTGTTTTCTTTTACGGAGCTCCTGTTTAAATGTAGTCCTACATCCAAATTTTTGTTTTTCTCTAAAGACAAATTCTCAATGGAAGTCCAGTGCAATTGCAGAGTGCTGAAATAATGATAAACTCTCACACGGCACAGGCTCCATCTACTGACAGGAAGGAGAACTACTATCGCTTCAGTTCATAAATATACTGCATTCACCAAAAAAAGCTGCTATAATCAATATTTTACAGAAACAGAGGATTGAATTAGGAGAAACATATCACTTAACTCTGCAGTCCCCCTTAACTTCACAAGCTATTTCAGTTAATTTACAGTTGTCCACCATCTGCCTAGCAACAAACAGATAAGGTTAGACATTAGCTGGCTAGCATAGTGTAGCATTTCTCCACTGAAGAGACAGACACTTCCCTCATTTAGCGGAGAAAAAACAGAATTAACAGCAAAGTAAATATTACACTTACATTAGGAAATTAATACTAATGTTGCACCAAATCTGCTAAATGTGGAAATGAGCAGTGAACAGTTTGCTATGTCAACGTTAGGGTTGCCTCCAAGTGGTTAGAAATAAAATCTGTGAATGCAGGTTGGTATTTCTAGGATGCTTTATAAATATTGTCACATTCAATGTCAATGATTCCTTCCAAAGATGTTTTAAGATGTATAAAAATACTCATAAATTCATAAATTGCATTGTCTTAGCAGTTGCAATTGTCTTTTCCACCAAATAGTTAAACAACCTCATTAAAAAATTACATTTACTTCCTGTATTCTTTGAAAAATCCAGAATTTATAAATGTGTTTTTATTTTAAAACTTTAAATGCTGTGCACAAGATGTCTACTTCTACTTCTTCTACTGTCCGTTCTGAGTGTATGAGCACTGCATGCTTTATGGTCACACACTGGATTTGCGTAACCTTTAACAAACCGAAACCTTTAACATTTCAGATGTAGAGCAAACTTCTCATGCATACTTTCCCTTTGTCTTTTTGTCTCTTCAACAATGAACATTACACTTCCACTGCAATTGCTCAATTCAACAACCGGTGCCCGACACACCTTTACGTGTCAGAACGACAACCAGTTGGACCCAGAAGAGCTGGACCTGGAGCCCCTGGATAATGCTGTTCATCTTCCCAGCAGCCACAGAGGGAGGAACAACACCTCCGTCCTGGGTGCTGGACCGGGCGGCGTTGCTGGTGGGGGTCTCCTTGGTAGCCACAGTCGCTCCATAAACAGGGATTCACCTGATTTGCTTCAGACGGTGCTGAGCAATAGCCAGGAGTTGGACAGTGGGGTGGGCCGCACAGATGAAAGCACTCGCTATGAGGAGTCTTCAGAACATGACCTACTGGGAGACGATCACACTAGTGCCTCCAATACAAACGCCACCAACACGCCTGGCAGCATGCGCAAGTTTCTGTCTGGCCGAGGTGACACCCCACCACTGCTGCACTCCCAGGACCTCCAGTTCAGCACTGACTCCCTCCTGGGACTGGACTGTGTTAATGCAGGAGGACTGGAACAGGTGGAGCGAATGGAGAGGGCCTACATGGCAGACCCTGTGAGGATGATGATGCCGGGGTTGACTGAGGAGGAATGTGAGAGGTACAAGGAGCTCCTGGAAATCAAGTGTTACTATGAGAAGAACAGCAATGATCTGATGCTAATGGGAGGTCAGGGGCAGGCACAGGAGGAGGGGGGCGTCTCACTGGATGTGAACAGGAATGAGAGCCTGACACAGCATGAGATGGCCCTTCTGGAGGAGGAACTGCGCCACTTGGAGTTCAAGTGCCGTAACATCTTGAGGGCCCAGAAGATGCAGCAGTTAAGGGAGCGTTGTTTAAAGGCTTGGCCTCTTGAGGACAAGAACGGAGCAAGTGCCGGTGCTGGAGTAGGGGCTGGATGCTTGGACATCACTGGTACGTTGGTCAGTGAGGAGTCCTGCCATCACGCTCTGTCAGATATTAATGAGCTTCCAGAGAGGGAGCGCTCAGATAAGGACAGTACGAGTGCCTACAACACTGGAGGGGAAAGCTGCAGGAGCACCCCTTTGGTCAATGAGCAGTACCCTTCACACTCTACGCAGAGCTTGGAGGGAGGAGAGCCTCTTCTCCCTGCAGGTATGCAGCTTCCAACCTCCAGCAGGCAGAGAGAGAGAGGGAGCAGAAACGAAAGAGGTGACGGGATACAAGCAAATCTTAACCAACCCTACTCTCCCCACTCTCAAAGGAGAAGAGCTGAAGCTAAGACATCCAGCCCCGGGGCAAAGGTTAGGTCCCTAACCCGGGATGCAGGAGGCAGACGAGGCTCAGATGGAGGGGTGAGGCGTAACCCCAAAGAGAGGGCTGGTGGTTGCAGTGCAGAGAACAGCCCGTACCTGTCCCGCCGTCAGACTGAAACGAAGCCCCCTCAGCGCTACCTGAGCTGCATGCAGCTGAGGTCTCCATCCACCTCTGAACATCTTGGTGGACTCAGAGACACCCCCAGAGAGGGCGGCATGGACACTGAGGGCGACGCCAGCCCAATGAGCTTGGGGAGTACATGTAAAGATGTTGCCCAGGCTGCAGGCGCTGTACATTTACCCTTGTCCCCTCCACTGCTGCCTGCCTCTCCTCGCATGGAGTGGAAGGTAAAGATCCGCAGCGACGGCTCGCGTTATGTCGCCAAGCGGCCTGTTAGGGATCGCCTCCTTAAGGCACGTGCCATGAAGATAAGAGAGGAGCGCAGTGGCATGACAACGGATGATGACGCTGTGAGCGAAATGAAGATGGGCCGTTACTGGAGCAAGGAGGAGCGGAAGCAGCACCTGCTAAAGGCTCGAGAGCAGCGGCGGCGCAGGGAGTTCATGATGCAGAGCCGTCTCGACTGTTTGAGAGAGCGTGACAGGGAGCAGGGCAGCAGTGGTGGAGGACAGCAGGGGACAGCAAACCAGCAGGAAGCCACCTCTATCCTAGAGCTGTGCCACCGCAGGAGCATGAAGAAGCGCAGTCGCAGGATCCTGGACAACTGGATCACTATACAGGAGCTCCTGGCCCATGGGACCAGGTCTGCCGATGGCAAGAAAGTCTACAACCCCCTGCTTTCTGTCACCACAGTCTAAGATAAGATGGGAGAGATGAGACAGTGCCAAAGTGTTTTTGTAGAGCCAACAAGATGAAAACAAGCTGCTTCAGTAAACCATAGCACAAATCTTTGCTTGCAGGGATGCTGCAGCATTCTGAGACACAGTCCACGATATTAATAAAAGGTAGCACATGTCTATCTAAACCTAAAGTGTTTAGATTGAAGAAAAGCTCATGACTGTGACGGTCATGGTTTGCGTGTCCAGTGATTTAACCCGAACAATTAAGGCTGGACTTCAGAAATGCACTCCATTATCACAAACACAGATAAACACAGGTCTGACAAGTCATAAAACACAACACAAACATTTTAAATACCTTGTATTTGAAGGTATTTAAAATGTTAGATGGGCCAAAGAAGATGCTTTAGCTCTCACACGTGAAGAATGTGATCTGTTACCTTAAAACTAAACCTGTACCAGCTTGTCAGACTTTGAAATCTGGACATCAGTCAAAGCACAAGAAATAAGAACTGCACAGGGTGGATTACAGGCGTGAGTTGGGAGATACCACACAGATCAGCAAACAATAAACAATATCCAGAGGGATCTATTTCAAGACACGTCAACACTTAAGCTCCATCTTCTTGAGTAGATGCACAGGAAAACTTAAGCATGATCGTTGCAGGCCTCTACATTTTTATGAATGACAGAATAGAGGAGGGGCTGAGAACCATGCAGCTGTGAAAAAGCCACTTCTGTGCCATAGAACTGTACGTTTAGTGTTCATAAGGAACTTTTCGTTAAGGACATTTTTAAAAGAACATTTTGTGCCGGATGATGTCGTTTTGACGTTTTTTCATTCCTGCTGTGCTCATGCTGCATTGTTTTGACACGGAAAACTGGACTTCGCCGTCAGACCACAGACTTTGATACCGAGGAGCTGAGCGGTGCCTTCCTTTCAGGCAGACGTGACTGTGCGGCACAATTTTCAAAGCGATGCAAACGGCTGAAATACTGTAGCTGGGAGGGCGAACGCTGAAGCACAGAGCAACTGACAGTCTGCTGTTCTTTTAAAGAAAGGCACGCTGCGCGATACAAAGCACATTTGATAATGTTTCGTTCAGAAAGGCACAATCTAAATGCATAAAGAAAATCGTCATATCCTTTTTTGGCCATTTCCAAACGTGCTGCTTTTTTGCAGAGTAAGCTTCGGTTAGTACGCGGTGTAATTTCAGTGTTGACTGTGAACACACACACACAAAAAAAAAAAAAATGCTGTGCCAGTTGGAGCTGCAGCTTCATCAGCTAAGGATTTTTTTTATTTTTTTTTAATTTCCTGTCATCCCCAGCCTTGAGTCACAGGCTTTTACTTTTTAATTGTTTTCTCAGAACTAGCCTCTGGATAATTATCCAGCACAAGTACCTGAAATGACAATTATTGCCAAGAACGGGGCGACTAATTCAGAAAACCCCGTGAACAAAGTGATTTCTCATTTGGCTAACGTGCATGTTTGATATCGAGTCAGAAAAGATTTTTCCATGTACTTAAAGACTAAAAGCCTTTAACATACTGTAACTGTGGATGTGTCTTTCTAAAATTCTAGCATAGAAAAAGAAAAACAAGAGAAAAACATGGTGTACTCGTTCAATATTGTGATGTCCTGTGTCTGCCATTTCACAGTGAAAGCTTTTCTAAATAAATGCTGTGATCCTGAGAACTATATCTTGGTACCATGTAATTGCTGCGCGCCAGGATGCTGATAGTTATTATTGATAAATTTCAAGATGACAAATAATGAGTCAGCATATCCTAAACAATTCTAAACCTTTATTTTTCTAACAAGAGTGAAAAGAAACAAAGGCAACAATAAAATGAAAAGTTTATACACAAACTCACGACAACTGCGTGTCTGCAATATCAATAATAATAATAATAATAATAATAATATAATTTGAACCCAGGAAACAAAATAAATTGTGACAAAGTGAGTTACAGTGAAGTTACCTTAATTTGTAAAGAGGAGGAGGAGGAAGGAGGGAGAAAAAGAGGTCAAATTGATAGGAATAAAACCGAGCTGAAAGGATGGGTGTTTAGAAAAAGGAAAAGTACGAAAAAAAAAAGGTATCGAGGGAAGGAAGGAGGGAGAAAGACAAAGCCAAGAGGTACAGATATCCATTTTGGGAAAGTAGCACCAAAAACATTAATGCCTGTTTTTAACACTTCCCAAAATTTACTCAGTTTAGTCAAAATGCATGTCCCCTCAAAACAGCATCAAAACACAAGATTCAATACAGCTAAAATAAAAAATACAAGTGTAACCACGGTGCTGTTGTCTAAGATCAGCTGTCACAACCTTCTGCTGTACCTCAGCTTCAGGATTCATGTCCAAACAGAACTGTCTAAGTAAACCCATAGCTTATCCAACTTCAATGAGTGAGCTCAAGGGAAATGAAACTGCAACTGCCGGCGCTCAGACGGGCTCCAGCTGAACTAGCATTTAACACAGTTGGGATAACATAGCATACTGACTGACCTCAGAGACAACTTTAGACCAAGTCTCACGTCGGGTCCAACACAGTCTTTATATGTTCACAGGAAACATGGGTCCAGGGAGGGAGGCCGACAAAGTTTGGGTACGACAGTGAGTCTGAGCAAACCATGATGGGTGAGATATGGCTGAGTTTCAGATGGGACAGTGGAGTGTAGAAGAAGAGTCTTTGCTCCGTTAGTGTCTGAATGTATGAATGAGAGCTGGGAAGGGATGTAAGGTACCGGGAAGGAGTAGGGGTGGGGGTGGGGGTGGGATGTCCTGCATCTTTCTATAACTTGACACTGTCTTCTGGCACAGAACGCTCTGTTACGTCGCCTCCTCGGACTAATCCACCTCAACAGAGCTTCAGGGCTGACTATATCACAAAATCTGTCAAAAGAGAGAAGGAAACAATGTTCATCTCCAATAAAGTTTCGTTCAACAGACAAGAGGCATGATAATACAGGTTTTTACCTCTGGATGATTCTGGATAGGTAAGTGAGGGGAGGGGCTGTGGCTGGGGGGGCATGTTTTCTTGGACTCTGAGGCATCCAGTGACCTTTCTCCTGCCCCTTCCCCGCCACCAGCTCGGTGGCTCTTCCTCTTTCGTTTGGAGTCCTTGGCTCGTCCGCGTCCGGTTCGCCTCTGCTCGTCGAGCTCAATCTGAGAGAAAGAGAGAGGACATGCTTGCATATTTTTAACTGTTCTGATTATAAAAGATGAATTTCATCAATTCAATTTTTTAACAGACCACAGAAACATTATTTACCATCGTTCAATTTAACACATCTTGAGTTTATCAAGCTAATCATTATGGCAGTAGGAAACACTGGCAGTCAGAGCAAAGTGATCCCGTCCTGCAGTGTGTTTTAACGTCTTCTCCCATCCAAATCATTTATTTTCCTGACCTGAATGAGTGTGTGCAATGTTTCTCTTGACGGAACAGAGGCTGCTTGCAGGACTCTGTAGATAACAAGTGTCTGGTCCAGGGACACTTCAAGCAGATCTCCCTCCAGCTGCAGCTCCTCCAGCTGGAGCTTGGTGGCTGGTGAGAGCTCCACCACTTGGCCTTTTAGCAGAGGCAGCAGGGGCAGCAGAAACCCAACACCTGAAACGTGAGCAGAAAGAACGACGTGATGTCTGCAGGACACACTGTACAACCCAGCTTATGATGGAAACCAACACCACGATCTTACCTGTAACATTTGACTTCTTGCTGACGCCATTTTCACATCCAGCCTGTGGGCAAACAAGAATTGTGTAAAATAGGCAGCTTGGACACAGAATGAAAGTCTGATGTACATCAATTATGATCCATGTGCCCAAAATGTAAATTAAACAAAACACAGCGAGCAGTCATATTCGGTTCAATACTGCTATTCTGAAAGTGAGGAGAAGATGTTAACCCGAGTGCCGTTGCTTTCCTTGGCGTTCTTTTTCGGTGAATTCTCCTCCGTCAGGTCAATGACTCCATCCTCTCCTTCTCCTCCCTCGGAGTCTGACAAAACAATCACTGAACTCCCTTCTGTCCCCTTTTCCACATCTTCCTCTTTCTCTGATTCCCAGTGGAGAGTCTCTTTGAGTTCCTGCAGCCTCTCAAGTGCTCGCTGCAGCTCCGGTGTCTCCAGCGCCTCCTTGGCTCGGCCCTGCCAGGTGATGGCCCTCTCTGTGAGGCACTGCAGTGCTTCCCCTTCAGGCAGGCGCACCGGCAGCCTCTGCAGGGCAACGAGTAACGCCAGGATAGTCTCCAGGCGTGGGCGCCGCGACCGCTGGCATCGCGGACACAAGAAGCGCGAGTCCCAGTCCCACCAACAGAGGGGGTTCACTGGCGGTCCAGAGGAGGGGAGCAGGGAGGGGAAGGGAACACAGCCGCCATGGAACCAGTCCTTGCACAGATGGCAGCGAAGTTGAGGGGTACGTGGTTGACCGGCGCACACACACACCGACTGAGGAGGGGTGGTGCAGGTGTGGTTACCATTCTCTTTTACAGAGTTCTCTGAGTGGCTGGCTGTGTCCGTCTCCATGGTGTCATCCCACCTCCCGTTCTCCTTGTCCTCCTTGTAACTCGCAGCGTTTAGTCCAGATTTACACGTGTTCACTTTCTGTAGCTTCAGTAGTGCCTCCTTCTCCTGGTGCTCTCCTTCTTTGAATGCCATGACCTAGAGACAAGGCACACAACTTTTTATAAAGAAAAACAAACACATCCAAGCGGACGCAGCTAGATCTTAAGAGATTATAAATGGACAATTTCACGCTCAGATTAACTCACAATAGCTGCAGGGTCCCTCAGGTCCTGAGCAGAGAGGCCCAGAGTGTTGGTATCAGAGTCATCTAGAGGCTCATCCGACAGCTCCGCCTCATCCCGCCTCTCTCTCCTTTTTGCGCATGGACATAACACCTGCAGGGCAATACTTGAGTTTAATGCATGCTCTCATTAAAGCTGACAGAACGAGCTCTCTGGATCAGTGGAAGGCTGTGCTCACGTAACCACACAGGTAACGTATGGTATTCAGTGTTACATTCCCGTGTAATGTCCCACCTCCAGCAGACTGTGCGGACTGCTCTTCTTCAGGAAGGTCTTGCTGGCCTTTTCCCTCCAGGAGTGAGCGCTGGCCACCTGCAGTTCCAGCTGCCTTAGCTCCTCCATGTAGACTGGCAAGTCCCTTCCAATAGCCACCAGGCCCTCTAGGTCATCCAGGCATGGGTAATGCTCCCCGTTCTGCAACAAAACAATCGATGATCATTTTATAAAATGACCTATGCTGCAGGGGGAGACGACTACAAATGGGTCCGTATCGAAAACACAAGAGATTTTATTTTTTTTACCTGGATTTCCTCAAGGTCTGTTACCCAGGCCCGCGCTCGTGTGAGACAGCCCTGTAGAGCCAAAATGTTGGGCAGCTTGACAGGAATAAGCTGGGCCTCATTTACTATTGCCTCCAGGGTAGACAGAGGGTGCTTTTGCCTGTGAGAACAAAACCGTGACATGGGCATTTTCGCGTCACTGCAACGGGATAAACTGGTTGTAGAATGATGACAGCCCCTGCGGCAGGTGAAGCTACAGAGAAATTTCGATTGGACTTGTTTGTCTTACCTTTGTTCGAGGCAGATCTGCGCTTTCTCCTCCCAACGTTCTGCAATTGTGAGCAGCTCCTGAAGCTCTGCCATTGCCGTCTCCACAGACACGCTCTGGGGCACGTTGCAGCCTGCTTCCATTAGGTTCCTCAACACCTCCAGCGTCACCTCCTGCCTCTCCCCACCTTCTGTGCCCAGGGTGCGCCTCACTTCTGCCAGCCAGAGGCCCTGCTCCTTTAGGCCCTGGAGTAAATCACACTCCGGCACAACAACTGGCAGCTTGGCGCCCTGCTCCAACAGAGTCTGCAGCTGCTCAGGTGGTGGAGAGTCCCTCCTCCAGTCCTTGTCATTGACCAGTGCTTGAGCCTGGCTCTGGAACTCCTCCACTGTCCACAGAACCCCCTTAAAAATCAGACAGTAGATAAATAAAACCTCAGTGTCCCAAATAAGAGCACGAGCTTTAAGGCGAGTAAAGTATTTTATCAGTTTGTAGAGATAAAACAAAACTCTGCGCTGGTTTGCTCAGAGTGACTTAACTTCTCACCTGTATGTCCTTCAACTGGGTCATCACACAGGGCAGGTTTTGCATTGTTTCTACCAAGGATTTCAGCTCCGCCAGAGTCATCTTGCTTTCACTAACAGACAGCGACATGTGAGTGCGCGCAACTGAAAACTTAAAAGTAAATGTTACACGTGTGTCTCGTCATACCTGGTCTTTGAGTTACTGAGGAGCTCTGCACTTGTCCTCCGGCAGTGTTCAATGTCCTTAAGAACAGTGTTCAGTTTCCTCAGAAGTTCATTGTCGGGAAACTTTTTTTCTGCTGCTTCTGTCTTCAGCATCTCCAGGTCATCAATTCCTGCATTTAAATTACAATTCCACTCCATCATTTCTTTAAAGATGATTATTTTCTGTTTAGGGGGTTATTTTATGATGATTTCCTACCTATCTTGTTTCCCTCCTCCTGCTCAAGAGCCTCTTTTACTCTGTTGGCCCAGGAATCAAAGAACTCAGACCGAACCTTTAATCGGTGTAACATGGCTAACAACTCATCCAGGGTATATCTGTACCTGCAAGTGAAGAAGAAAAACAGTCAAGAAGAAACATAATATAATAACATTTTATTCTAAAAGACTGTTGTCCGTCAGTGTATTCTGGCCGAACTGTAAAGCAAATGATTAATACCTGAGGTAGAGTTTTTCAGTGGGGCAGTTGCACAGATCCTGAGTGTGATAGAGACACACCAGACGCTCGGGACAGTGTGAGCAGGCCAGCGCAGAGAGGAAGCACGTGGTCTTGCATTTGTCACACTGTCTCTCGTCATCAGGCAGCAGCTCAAATGCCTCACGCTCTGCTTCAGTAATGCCCTGCGGGTGCAACGCAGCGGGTTTAACGCGGTTACAGAACATTTTAACGACATGGACAAACTCAGCTCAGTATCACACTGAAATATCATTTGGTTACGCAAATAGAATGAATTTTAAAAAATATAAATACAAACAACCTGTTTTTAGATTTATTTATTGGATCTCACCCTTTCCATCAAAGCCTTCCGCAGTTTCCTCTCCTCCTGAACAATTATGAACATCTCCCGGTGTGTAGCTGCGGCCAGGTTGAGGTCTAGTTTCTCTGGGCTGGCGGCCATTTTACAGGTGAGCTCCTCATGGGAAAACACACAGTACCTCCTCAAACGGCGGTAGTGCTCAATACAGGAACGGCCGATGGGCAGCTGAGAGGATGAGAGGGGAGCGGCGTTGATTATGTATTAGTATGCAGTACGAACGCTGTGAAATGCCGGCTCGAGACAGACGGTGTGAACAGACGTACCCAGTCTGCAGTGCAGAAGTTTACAGCTTCAGCAAAGTTGTATCCCTGATTGAAGCCACTGTGGTAGGCTCGGGGGAATGTGATGACGAACTCTCCAGCGCACTGGTTGGTACGTACAACCTGTCGGTCAGAAAGACAGAAATCAATAACAGAAAGCCTTTAAACAAACCTGCATATCTGCTGTGTGTGTGTGTGTGTGTGTGTGTGTGTGTTCACGTGACGCTGACCGGTACGCCGTGAGACATGAGGATATTGGGGTTCATGATGGTGACCAGCTGGTGCAGAAGGTCGGGCTGAAACTCGAACAGCTCTGGCGTTAGCTTCTTCATCACCTCCTCAAGCCGCTCAGCTGCCACAGAGGGAACCCCATACCAAGTCTTGGGTTCCCCCCTGGAGATGGTGGATAAGTGGATGAGAAGAGCAGTTAAAGCAGTTCACTCAAAGTACTCTATCACATCACATTATAATGTCCTCCATTATTTAAGCTCATGACTGTGATAGAACGCCAAAACAACAATTCATGAAAAAGAAGCATTTTGTACCAGTGCAGATAGTTGATGGAGTAGCTCCAGTGATCCTCGATGTGCCAGCAGAAAGCTGAGAACACCATGCCTACGTAGAGCCAGGGCACCTTCATCCCAGAGATGTCTCCATTAATGTGGCACAGGAGCGACTGCTCCAGCAAAGGCATCACGTTCAAGTTCCAGCCACTGCGAGCGTATTCCTGACCGACAAGGAAAAGAGCGAGCACTGAAAACAAGCCCCCGGACTGACACTGAGAAATGGTTTGAAAATGACTGACAGGTACGATATAAACGAAGCAGATTATAAAAATGAGTAACTTCAGAACAAACTGTTATTCCACCACCACCACATCTTTTTCCGGGGTTAAGTTTTCTTTAGATTTTGTTCAGTTTAACTTACTGATCCAAATTGATTCCTGACTTTAATATTTGATCACTGTTCATTAATATTTAACATCTGAGCAAATAAAGAAATTGAAGATTGTTTCCCCAGCAGCATCAAGGATGACATTAAACATTTATTTATCATAAATTTTCCATTTTTTCTTTCCACGTGTCCCCTGAAATTTCAACTAAAGACCCACAAACTGACAAAAACATCAGTACAACACGCAGCAAAGTCGTGGCCATGCTTTTGTACTGTTATCACACCCGGGAGGTTATGTTTCTGTTAATGCAACCGCGTTAATTTCAACAGCATCACTGAGTTTATTGGGGATTAGTTCGTAGAGTGCGTTTATATGAAAGTGTCTGCATGAATTCGTAATGCCACGTCGGCCTTCTGCAGTCACGATAACGTGTTTCCCAGTTTTCAACATTTTGTGTAATTTTAATCAGGATGGTGTACTCCTCGCTCTGACCTTGACAACTTTTCAAGAAAAGGCTGCATATAAAAACTGGCGAGGTTAGACAATACGACAATGTGCATACCTCCTCTTCCTTTGTGAGCTTCCTCTTGCCATTGTTCATTGGAAAGCCACTGCCAAACTCTTTGGAGTGTATGTCCGCTCCGTACTCAACAGTCACGTCCTCCTCGATACTACTGACTAACCTCCAGAACTCTCTCTCCACAAGCTCAGTGGGAACCATCTACACCAACAACAACACACAAGCTGGAGATCAGACTCTCAAATTATCGCTCTCCGGGGCAGAGTCAAGCTTCATAATGAATAGGTGATATCTTGTGTGGGTGCGCTTACATGGACAGGCATGTTGAAGTAATCTGCTTTGAAGGCATCCGCCATTTCCCCAAAACTCTGCAGACTATACTCTCGTGTAGCCTGCTCAAAGCCAAACGCCTCGGCAGGTTTCTTGCACTCCTAAAAAAAAAAAGTTAAAAAGTGAGAAAATCAAAACCCATGTTAGTTTTTCTAAGGTTAGACGACACGCTGCAAAACATGCAATGAGTAATTCAGGCGCAAGTGCTTAAAGATGGTTTTACGTACCTCTGCCACACACTTAGGACATCGCCAGTTGCCTTTGGGAGGGTCGGCGAGTGGGGGTAGGAGACAGTAGGTGTGGTAGTTGTCATCACAGCCGTCACACAGCATGAGTTTTTCATCGTCGTCTCCCCGACCACACATCCGGCACACAAAAGAATCCACCTTTGACGAAGAGAGGAAAACATTGATTTGGGACTTGGAGCCGGCTGAGTGTTTAATATTAGATAAATATTCTGTTTTGTTGACCTCAACTCCAAACGGCTGCATCTTTTGGTCTACTTACACACTGCGGGTTGCTGATGTTGCGCCGCAGTCTCATGGTCATTTTTGTGCAGGGCCTATCAGAATCATCTTCCTCCTCATCGTCTTTCCCGTCGTCTTCCTCGGGTTCTTCTTTCTTCACTTCTGCCTTAACTGTGAGACTAGGGGGAGGCAGCTGGGGACTCGATGTGCTCCCGTCACTCTGCCTCTCTTGAGGCTCCAGTGGCTCTGCTTTGACTTGGTTATCACCAGGAGCGGGAGACACGTTCTCCTTGATGGTAACCGTTTGAGGCAGCTCATCTAAAAGAGGAGGTGGTTAGTTATCAATCCAAGTTGGCGAGATGTTTCCTTCTAAACCAAAAGCAATCCATCCCATGCCCACATTTTATTAGTCTAAGCCAATAATTCAGGGCTTTTCTCATGCTATTGCTCTAATTGCTTCAAAATAACTGTTGCAATGCAGTACTGCATGTAAATGTCCACGTTTCTCAATGTTGTTGTCAGACCTCATGCCTACTGTACATGTCTGAGAAGGTGTCGGTTGTGGTCAGAGCGCTTACCTTTCTTCCTGATACCTTTGTCCCTTGCCACCAGCCCGAGCCCCATCATCTTAGGTCCTGCACCGTAGATCTGTAGCTTCTTCAGTTCTGGGTTCTTCTCAATGTCCTCCTCTGTAGGTTCAGGCTGCGGACGAGAGAACATTTTCGTCACGACGGCATAAACGGACAACAGCTACCCTCCAAAGCACACAGAGCAAAGCAGGGGTCTACGCCAAATGCAGAACAGACAATTAAAACATGAGAGCATAGCAATGCACCACAAGAGGGGATTGTGCTCGGTTAAAAAGTGAGGAAAAGTTAGCCTGCACCACGGAGTAAGCTGAAAGGTTAAGGCCCGCCACCGACAAACACAAACACCAGCAGTTGCAACCATACACTTAGGGCATCATTTAGGTTTTGATCATTTTGATTCTGGTAGTTTATCAAGTTCATGTTCACTGTTAAAATATACTCATGCTATGCACAACTTAAATATCCACTGTTTAATAAGGGTTTGTTTTTTTTTTTTAATTTGAGCTGGACTTGTCGGGACTCGCCGCTTCTGCAGAGTTAGGAGCACTGAGCAGGGACGGAGAAGGAGCTGTATTCTGACACATGCTGCTGTAACTTGCTTCCACAAAGTATTAGTTCTGTGTGATGTGCAGACTTATGCAATCAGGGTTTTAATGTTTATATTTTTTAATATTTGTATTATTTTTTTCTATTGTTTTTTGCTTGTTATGAAATCACAGTAAAGGTAAACATTTTATGTTTTGGTGATGTTTTCGGTGTTTACACTTAAAAAACATTATTATGGTTGTATAGACTCTTTATATCTACTGTCTTATCTTGGTCTCGCCCACCAGTCACTGTTACGGTTTACAGTCTTGACCACATTAAACAAACTTTTTCTGTCTGTGTGCCTTTTATGCTGCAAGGATCTCTGGCTGCTCTCATGGCACACAGAAGAGGCCAATCTACCGTCAGTCCCTATAGTCACCCAGAAGTCTTCTTTAATATTACATCTGTAATATCTGTCTTCTTGTCTGCAAATACACGCAATGCTCATATATCATACTGTGTCTCTGCCATGCAACATGAAAGGCTTCCTCATTTCAAACAGGTCTATTGTCGTTTCCTGTTATTTTAAACTTTTACTTGTTCACAGTGCCGTACTGTGTAACTCAAGTTACAGTACAGTTGACTAATTCAGTAAGGAGAACATTGAATAGGAACCAGTTTGTTCTTTTTAAACTTGGTTTTGATTTGGACAAGCAAACTCTCCAAAACTACTGAAACGGCCTTGACCTCAGCTCTGACATCTGCTGAATTCTTACACCATGCTCAGAAATCATCATCTCATTTCCTCTTCTCACGTTCTATTATTGGAGCCATATTATAAGCTGTTCTCATCCCAAGGGGGCTTGTTTACAGTGAACTGCAGTGGACCTCGTCTTGCAGCAGATAACGTTTGGACAAGTAGAGACATGCAAGTGAGAATCTCTTTGAAGTTACAAAGATGTTTATTTTGTGACTTTTTTAATACTTCCTCTCTTGCATTAAATACTTTAGTTCACTGTTTCACTATTATGGTTAGGTTTTGGTCAGATTTCATGTGCTACTTCTGATCTGTCATATGATTGCAAACAGTACACACAAGTCATGTACAATAAGCAATGCAGGCAGAAACACAGGAGGCCTTAACGTAACACATAAAAGCAGGACTTCACAAAATTCCCAGCTCTGGTTCCAATCAGAGCTTTTCCTTTGCGCATCCAGTCATAACAGTATGAACCCTTTATCTAACGAAGTGTGCACCAAAAAAACAGTAGCCTGTATGCAGTCAGAGCGCAACCTGTATTCCCACAGCAAGACATTTCATGTATGTATGACAAAACAACATTGTCAGTGTTGGTTTTGCACCATTCATAGCACAAAATCGGAACAGATGCAATGCCACAAAAGATGCCATTCATGATGTTTTTCCGAGGAGGCTGATGGATCAGGTTTGTATTTGACTTTGGGCCTGTCTGCAGCTGCACACCCTTCAGTTGTGTAGAACCGCCTGCCCGTACATTGTTCTCTATTTACATAGAAACAGATTCCTTTTCCTGGTGGTTCCAAGCGGGATCAAGCAGTCGGAAGCAGTAGACAACAATGCAGATCAGGTGGGCTTTAATGGAGGTCGGCAATCAAACTAAAGTTTGGCCTGAAAACGCCAAAACTAGAAAGACTGCGATTAGCTCACCATAACTGCTACTTCAAAAGAGGAATTGTTGTCATGCTTCTGTAGGACACGTAGATTTTATTGTCAATCATCAGACATTGGTGCTGTCAGTGAAACCCAAAAACCTACTGGGATCCTCTGTGTGAGTGCACTCGAAAGAAGAACACATGCAGCCACACTGTTAGCTGCTGTAGTGAGTAGACAGCAAGGCAAGGCAGCAAAAGTGCAAAGGCACATAGACAGCCCAGCGGAAAAGCATTTCAAGCCAAGTACAACCACAGAGAACAAGCATGGGTGAAAAGGAGAAGGCCAGAAAGAGTGTCAGCCCGACAAATAGACTAGAAAAGAGTGTTTGATATTTGGGGACAGTGAAAGGGTCAGGGGTAAAACTTTGCAGTGAACGTTGCCATTTAAGAGCTCTGAAACATTCGATCCAAATGAAATTAAGACCCAACACCAAGTTTTTTTTAATCTGTTATATAATGCTTAAAAACAAACTGACAAGGCCCCAAAACTTTGCCCAACTTGTTCTCACTTTAAATAATCGGCCTTCAGTACCATCACGAAGAACAAACGGCTTAAGTACAAACAGAAGAAACAGGACAGATATCTTCCTCACTGTGTTCACTGTCTAATCTAGAAAATGGCAATTTAATAACTCGCACCAACTATTACTGCAATGCCATAATGGGTTTTTTATGGCAACAGTCATGTGACCCATTTGTGGATCGCCACCCCTGCAGTTAAGAAACTCAAGGTGTGTGAATGCATGTTAATGAAAATGGTTTATTAAGTGGTTAGTTAAACTAAAGAAACAAATAGCCAGACAACTTTGGAAAAGGGTGAGGTGATCTAGGAAAAGAGGTGGGAAGAGAGCAGGGGCAGAGGGCGAGCTCATAAGCTCAAGAGGCAGTACCGCAGAGATGAGTTGAGAGCCAGTGGTGAGAGGATGGGGGGCCAGATCCTCTGGACCCTGCAAGGGGAGACAATAACAGCAACAATAAACTAAGACAAGAGGAATTGAGATGAGAGAGGGAGGGAGAGAGAGAGCCTGGAAAGAGCAGAGCCAGTAGTTGTAGGAAAATATCACTGGGATACATTATCAGACATGGGTCACATCTGATGTAGGACCTCTACAGGTCAAACGGGAAATTTTGTGAATAGATACTCAATTGTTTCTATCAAAATGAAATGAAAAATAGGCTTTTTAGCTTGCGTGTAACAAGCATGAAATAACACAATGTAGGCTGGTCCAGAAGCTGTTCCGTGTATTGGAAACACTAATGCAATGTAAACAAAGTTCGCTGAAAATATGTGTCTTGTGAAAAACAAAAACCAAAAAAAAAACCAAAAACAAAACAGCAGTTGTGTCTACTTGTGAGATGGAAGGAAGGGGTGGAAACAAAGCAGTGAACAGAATAAGCCATGAAGCGAAAGAGAGCAAAAGCAGCAGAGTTAAGCGCTGTAGCATGGCAGGATGGAGAGGAGGCAAGCTGGGATGCGCTCGGAGTGCTTTATCACATCTTCCAGATACTCTACTTGCACTGATGCACAAAGTCAAATGGATAAGCACAGAAAAAAGTTAATATGACAGCATGGTACACACTAGAAGATCACCCAACAAACACCTGATTGTTGGTTTGACTTTGTGTTAGCCTTTGATGATGGAAGCTATGTTATTATTCATTTGGCTGGTCATCGGGCATTGGATATGAAAACCATTCATAGGAAACACACATTATAAGAGACTGGGTTTGCTTTAAAATCATCTAAGAGTAAGTATATATATATATTTTTAAACTGAGGTTTAAGGTCCTGGAAAGTAGTCTTCAAAAAAACCCAAACATTTTTAATCACAACATAAAAACCCACAGTAGTTTGTGCATTTATTAGTGGAACATCAATGTATGTTAAGATGAAATTAAACCGTCAATTTCTAAGACAACAAATATGAATATGAGTAGCAGGGACTTTCATGTGCAGTTTAAATCCTGTGTGAAATTCTACGTCACAACGGCCTCAATACCTGGCAGACAAAATCATTTGCAGATTGAAATTCAAAGAGCCACAGCTGAAACAAACTTCTGAAATGTTGTAATACACAACTAGGTAAACAAACCAAAATTGCCTTTTACTTCAAATAATATTTTAGGCGTGATTTTGAGGCACTGAGGTGTAAACAAACTTAATTTGAAGAAAAGAAAAAAAAAGGATTTCAGGGACCAGAGAACATTCAATGTGGCGTTCTGGTCACAGAATAAAGCAAATGTATTGAAAACTAGTAAAGATGGGTTCTCTCACTCACATCAGGCTGGCAGCGGTTTGCTCTGCGTCCATAACTGCTCATTTTGGATGGCTGCACGGACTGTCGCAGGGGTATGGAGTGGGGCTTGTACTCTTTATCCACATCCTCGCCATCATAGTGCTTTGGCTTGCAGTGCTACAGGGGACGTAAAAAGAGTGTTTACATTAAAATATATCCAAACATGCAGGGGATGACTTACTGTAGTATGTCTTTACGTGTATGATGCATCATATTAAGACTAAGCTACTCTTGACAGATTAACTTAATTCGAATACTATCTACTAACTAATCACTCATGGTAACAGAAAAATGAGAGAAGAATGTGTTGAGTGCTACCGGCAGGCTGGCACCAGACTGGAACATCTCGAAGGGGTAGACGATCCTCTCGTAGTGTGAGCGCAGCAGAGAACCAATGTTCTTGCCTGGAGGATAGCCAAGCCTCTGGGCCACACGAGCCCAGCGCCGTTCCTTGCAAACCATCTCAAAACCTCCTTCATCTGTCACAATCTGGAACAGGAAAGCATATTTTGCTCAATTTAGCAAATCTCAGGTAAGGAACAAAAACAGCATCTACTTTAAACATTTATTTTCTCAGTAAAAACAATTAAATTGATAAATACCTTCGACAGGCTGAATAGATCAAGAATGCGCCTCTCAATATGTGGGATTTTCAAGGAGGATGCCTGGATCTCCCAAAATCTGGCGATGCGGTCCAAATAATTAAGCTTCACCCTGGTCTCCGCCTAAAACGAGATGCACGAGGGACCACAATGATTACTATGGCCGGTTCCACCAACTATTTTGGTTATCGGTCAATCGTGTTCAACTTTAAGGGAAACTAAGAAAACTTGCCTCCAGCTCATTAAGCCTCTGAATGCGGGGTGTGAAGCGAAAGCTATCCAGCTCCACGGAAAACGGTGGCTGCCAGTCCTTTATGGGAGAGAAGACAGGCAGTTAAACATGTTTTCCCACGTGGTAAAACAACAAGTTGTGCAATTTCTGCTTTGTTGCCGACCTTTATCATTCAACTAACTAAAACCAAAAAATGAACATGTGCTCCGTAGATTAATGAGGTAGTGAGCTTAGCCTGAGCTTAACCCTGGTTTAACACTGGTATTAAGACTCAAGAACTTTGCTGAGCTTTAACCAGAAGGATATCCAAGGTCATCTACACAAGAGCAAGTGAAGTTCACACTATCAACAATTAATGGCCTGCCTCCTCACCAATCAATATGACAAATGAAAACTCCAACAAGATCTTAACATAGAAAAATACTACGCTCTCAGTAATAGGACTAGCATTTATTACGATGTGTATACGGAAGAATCACATTCACTACAACCTAAAAATGTACTTTTTCCTTTGGTTTTCATCTTTATCCTCTGCTGCATAAATAGCTCTAGATTTGTTATGTTTTAATCTGGAAAGTGACTTGTAACAGTGTAATGCATTTCTTTACTGTATAAGTGTTACTTAACCTCCTAGGACCCGGCGTCCACATATGTGGACAACACATTTTGGGAATGCAAAAAGATAATTATTTGTTTTTACACTTAGCCGGTCCCAATCAACCCAAATAACAAAGAGAAATCAATAAAGCATGCCACGCAAGAGTTTAGGTCTTAGGAGGTTAATTAAAGTGTTTATTAGAAAGGCACAAGCAATGTACCTAGTAATAATACATGTCTAATATGTAATTTATAGAACATAAATGCACCTTAACATGAGTGTCTTTGCCTGACTGATTACACAGGATCACTACTGTTATGGTTCCTACACCCTGCTTGCTCAAAGATAGCCTGACAAAGCAAAGTTTGGAAAATCTATGTAATCTGTGTCACCACATCCAATGAACCCTCCCAGTTGATGAGTGAAACGTCTTCAAGACTGGAATAGCAGGTTCACAGGCTTTGGAGCAGTTCTAGATAAATATTTTTACCCAGTGCACCTTACATAATACTGTTTACAAAAAGAACTCAAGAAACATGCCACTTCTTCAACATAATCCAAGCAAAAGCAAATATTTACTGGTGGAGGTCGAATTTTGCAGATTCCAGACTTCTCTGCAATTGGACGTATCTTGGCAATGTAGCCCAGGGGATCCTGAAACTCCTCCCATGACGGCTCAAATACTGGACACTCCGGAGGAGGTACAAACTCTTCCCCTTCCATTGCCCTGACAATAGGAAGATCGACAATGCAAAAGAATTTAATGAACTTGGGCGGTCCCACTAAACAGCAACTATACAGATTCACACAGAAAACTCTGGGCTGGCAATTCTTTTCTTGAGAATTTAAAACACATAAACCTTGCAAATTTTCAAAACGACAATTAAATCAATTTTTGCTTCATAACTTGTTAATCTCAACATATGGTGGGACCGTTCAGAGTGGTGTAAACACACATTGCGGCTCAGGGGCCAGAATTTTGTCTTAAGAAAGGACATTAAAACAAGACTCGAATTTTCAATTAATGTTCCTAAAACAGTTAACTGACACAAGGGATTTGTGGACAGAATCAATTTTACAAAAGCAATGTAGCATGAAAACCCAGAGCAATAACAAGGAAAATGAATTAGTGTGTCAAACAATAAAAAGCACATTAAAACACTCATTTCAAGGGCTACTGTGTTTGTTTGTTTTTGCTTACACAACTATTACATCCTGGCATAGTAAAGCACTCTAATATTGTCAACTGCAAACACAACAGCAAGAGACATTAAAAAAAAAAAAAAAACAGAGGATAAGGATTTTCTTGTCCTTAAAGTGGTCCTTGTTAAAGACCCCTCCCCCAACATCAGACACAACAAAACAAATACCATGCTCCGGTGAATCAACAAGGCCCAGGATGAAAACGGTCAAAAGTTTCAAGACATTCTTTACAGCTTCTCGTACAGAACAATTCAATTATTAAAAAACACAAGTGATGGCAACATCTCTGTGTGCACTTAAGCAATAAATACTCCTTGAAATCTAAATGTGAAGGAGTCTTTGTCCTTGGACATTGCACACTAAAATTATGTAATAAATGAACACAAGTTGATTCTGAGATTTAAGTGTTATGTATCCTATTAATCATATTCTCCATGGGCCTTCAGGGAAACAATGGCGTGGAGGCCATGAACCCTAAGGTATGGAAGGCCATGAAGGCATCACTACTCGCCAGTGGGCTGGGCTAGATTGTTTAATAGGCTTTACCGAGACAGGCGACACAATTACTCGAAATAAATAAGCCAAATAAACACACTTACATGTCGATGTGACTTACATCTTGTTACCCATACCAATAACCAGATACCGTGTTATCTATTAGCTGACAACTGTTAGCCAACGTTACTAGCTACTAAACTTGGGAGAACTGGTGTTTTAACTAACCTTACCTTGCAGCAACAGCCATAAAAAGAGGAACAAAGGAAAAAGTCTCTAAATTTAAGTTATTAAGGGCGCGTTAGCAAAGTGTCATTCATTTCCCTTCTTCGGGCAATACTGAAGTCAAATTATTTGCCTATTGTTCGGTTATGAGAGGCGATAACGCCGCTTATGGCTAACGTTAGCATCAAGGCCTCCGCTTTTTCAGTCCCGTCGCCTCTCACTGGTTTTGGGTGACTAGCATCAGTTAGCTAACGTTAACTAGGTAGCCGAAGGGAAAAGTCAACAAATATAACCGCAGACGAGCTAACCTACATAACCCAATCGACGCTAACCACCAGCTAGTTAACGTTTGTCGTTTTTATGTATATGCAATGAGAAATGCAACATGCAGTTATTTGTTGATAGTTTTACACTACAAATGTCTCATTGTAGTCCCGACACTGACCGAAGACACCTCGATGTCCCGGGGTATGATAGGGCAGTTGGCCGCTCTCCTTCCTCTGTTGTTGTGATGACTGGTGATTTAGCTAACGGTGGCCAGCTGTGCTCGGGTCCAGTTAGCTAGCTATCGCTGCTAGCAAAGTTGACCGTTTTTCGGGCTCAGTTCTCCATATACTCCGTTCTGTCAAACACACCGGCTCAAGACTTTGATGGCAGAGGTTCGTTTGATAATAAATGAAAGTCTCAAACTTCATCAACTGTGTCGTTATCAATCATTTTCGACCAACATCATCACTCTCTTCAGGCCATCCTATCTTTCTTGACGAGACGCCATCTTAGTTTTTTTTTTCTCACGACCGAAGCACAACCTCTTCATCTTCACACCACGTCCCTCACGTTTACTCCCTGAAAGTAGTACGCACGTACGCCAAAAAGTCATGTAACCACAACGAGACCACCTGAGGAAAAAGCACAGTATTTTATTTTATGAAGCTGATTAAATAAAAAAAAACAAAACCCAATTTAAATACTGTCATAACAATGGAATTATATTTATATATATTTCAATTTAAAAGTACGTCATATACCATAACAAGAAAACGTACTCATGCGTGGCCCCGGACGTGCGTAGCGTCACGTTATTATTCTTTTATAACAGCTGATGGTCGACAAGGTGTCACATTTAGCTCTTTTATGTTCTGTTTGGTTGTTATTAAATGGCAGTTAGAAGTGATATATCTTTTCAGGATTCATGTGGCCGGCATTGTAAAATAAAAAAAAGCATAATAGTTTCACTTATAGCACATATTTGAGCAACGTCCCATGCTCATTGTACTGTATTAACACTGCATGGATAATTTAGAATTACGGTTTTATATCTTACATTAGAGCTTGGTAATACTTCTTTCTCTTTTATTTTCTTTCCCTTTTTGTTACCCAGTAGAATTAATTTATGAAATACTGTGAAACTGTCCTAAATTCACTGGCACTTCACTGTGATTATGTGGTTACAGGGAGAGGGGCTCCTTATAAATAGGTTGTTATTGATATTATGCTACATTTGCAATCATATCATTAGAAAAATATTATCTTGAACTTTTTTCAGTTTATTAAATTCTATATTCTGTGAATATTTTATGTGCAAAGTAAGATCTAAACATATATAATTAATGGTATATGAATAATTGATATGCCTCTTAATCTGGCAAGGTTAGGTAATGTTATAATGCCATGAGGCATTTTAATGATGGGAGTTTTATATAGAAAGTACACACAGACCAGTTCACTGCAAGGACACTTTAATTTATCAGAAGCAATAAATATTCACATCTCAATTCTCTATTCTTTCAGTACACATAATACATACACAAAGAAAAAATTGAAATCATTTGTTTAAAATGATATCAATAAGTGCACTGACATAAAACTTTTTTTAGGCTTCGATTTGTATCATGTTAACTCATTCTCTCATCTTCAGTCTGAAATAATAAGAAAAGAAAAAAGAAATCAACAACCCTTTTGGCCAACATCTCCTATCCCTGTCCCTCTTTTGTATGTACATACTTAGTGGCACTCACATGCACGCACCTGAATACAGAATGGGAGGAGTCCTTCCCATAATTATGATAAGAAGCCTATGTATAGTATAATATGTACATTCAGGTTTATACAGTACAATCTATTCAATAAGTGCAGATATATTCATGCAAGAAGAGTCAAAAAGGACACCATTAAATTAAAAGGCTAGCCAACATATACTTATAAAATCTTCAGCTGACATTCCCGACTCTCTCCAAACTTTCTTAAAATCCTTTTTTGAGGATTCAGATCTTGAGCTTTGTCCTCTCTTTCGGTGGCTTTTTTCCCCCTGTTTACTTTTTCCCCCCTTCGTCCTCGCCCATTCATTCTCTCCTAAATCAGAATATATGTAGTTTTTCCCTTGGTAATCAATGGCACTGAAGGTAGACCACATCAGTGCTCAATTACAGCCTCATAAAATGCAGTAGCAAAAGGGGCAACACTTACACAAAGCCCACAGAAAAAAGGGGGGGAATACAGTATGTACCTGTAGGCTAATTTACATTCTTGACTCCTGTTGTGTTTTTGAACAAGAAGCCCTCAGCAGGATGCCGTGGCATCATAAAATGTAATAAGAGATTTCTAAAAAGTGGCAGAAGAGGGAGGATTAGAAGAAGGCCATTTCTGACTTAAGACATCACGTGTGCAAAACCACAAAACCTCATGTAAAAGCGTGCTTCTTCAAAACATAGAAAAACACACAATGACTAAATCTGATGACTGCGAGGAAATGAGCATAGGCGCCCTGTATAATGTCTGCGACTATGTCTTGTTCCAATTTCCCCAACCGTGTTTAAGCCTTTTTTTCCTAATACCGGGAGCCTCAAAAATATATATTTATATATATATATATTTATATTATATATATAAATGAAACAATAACTAAAATTCCATTCAGTGTCTAAGCTCGTTAGTCGACCCCATTTGAGAAATTGTGCACCTGTTCGCTCACATCAAACAAAACAGAAAAAAAAGAGGAACATTGTCGACGTTCAAATCAATTTGAACAAAACTAAACCTCATTATTTTCAACAATCAATAATACTACACTATTAAAAGATGAACTCAATGGAAACCATGGCACGATGGGGCAAACTGAGGAATTAATATGTGCATATACTCTCTATAACCATGTACAAACATCTGCTGATATAATTAATCACTGATCAAAACAATTATTGACAATATCTCATCATACTCATAGCAGGTATATTATAATATCGATAAAACAGCAAGAAGCTTCCAGAAACATTCAAAATATATTATTGATTACCATTAATTCCCCATACTCCCCACAAGGAAATGCATTAAAGCCGGGTGGCCCTCTAAGGACATGTAAAAGACCATATAAAAGGTTGTCAGTAAACCGTGTACTTGGTTTTAGAAGTTTAAGACAAAGCAACATATCTGAGGTCTTCTTTAGAAAAAAAGGTGTCTGTCAGCAAAGCGGAACCTGCAGGAATGGACGGGGACACCATGAAGCCAAGGCAAATGGTTATTGCAAGGGACATTTTTTTTTTGCAACTCTCTGCTGTTTTTAATGCCAAACTCGCTGGAATGCATTTGGTGGTTTAGTCTTTATTTACATATATCCCTATGTGCGCTGATACATATATGGCCCCTGCTTCTCCAGTGTCACATTATCACATTTTGGTACTGTACATGTAAATAGTCTCATACAGACTCAACTAGACCCCCTAACAGTTAAAACTGAGGCGTATATACCTAGGATATAGATTTAGTTTCATCTTAAATTATATGGCTATAGACCCCTTCTGATATTGTGTGTAGTTGCTTGTTGTGGGGAATGTGCGTGTGTGTGTGTGTATCTGTGTGCAGGTTTCATGGGTGTGTGCACACGCCAATTTAACTCTCACTGTGCTTTTTGTCTCCGCCTACATATGTGGGAACGAGGAAAGTAGCAGAGAGGCGGGCAAACTGGCGCTTTTCCTCTCTTGGGTCACTAGCGCTGCTGCTGTTACTTTCTGTCCTGGCAGACTTGGTCCTAGGCTTCGTTCTGCCAACCTCCTCCATTCTATAATCTGACCTCTGACCCCTGGGGCCCCACATCCTGCTCACACCACGGTACTATCCGGTTGATAGGCTTGATTTGAGCTGCCCCCTGTACCCAGCCAGCTTCCAGCCCCGTCACACCTGCCCCTGCTGAGGCTGCCCGGGTGCTGGGGGGGGGTGAGGGGAGAGAGGTGTAAGAGGGGTAAGGGGGGGACGGCGGGGGGTAAGAGACAGGTGTGGTGGGGGAGGGGGGATGGAAGAGAGAGGAGGGTACTGGGGCAGATACGGGGCGGCGGAGGCTGCGTGATGCGCATTGACGGACGCGGATGGTAGATTGTGGGGCAGAGTGCCGAATATGAAGTGTGTTTGGTGTGTAGAGTGGCTGGCTGGGTGTGGTGTGTGCACGTGTCCGGGGTGGGTTTGGGAGTGTGCGTGGGGGTGCGGGTGGGAGTGAGACACGGTTAGTGGAAGTTTGGTACCAGGTCCGCCGCCCCCTCTGATAGAGTGTGTGGGCTGCACGTGGTAGAGGGCGAACTGTGGGTTCTGGGAGTGTTGGGAGAGAGGAGAAAGGGGGGGGGGACATCCCACCACCATGTTGGCGTAACGACCCGGAAGCCCATGCTGGGATAGCTGGGAGAGATGGGCCAGCTGCGGGTGCTGGGCGTGCGGAGGGCCAAGCGGTGGACGACAAGGTAGCGGGCCTCTCTGTATAGTATGAGGGGGCATACCTTGCAGAGGGGGGTGGACAGTTTGGACGTGGTAGCGATGGTGATGGTAGTAAGGTGGAGGAGGCTGCACGGTGGCCGCATGACAGTACTGTGCGTGCAGTGCCTGGATCTTGGAAGGCCCCCCGTCCATCTGGCACAGCGATGAAGGGGAGTGAGGAGGGGGCCCTCCCGTAGTCGGTGGGGGGACAGGCGCGGGGAAGGGTGGCCCCGGTGGTATAAGGGGCCCTGGTGGTTTGGCGCGTTTGCTGCCGAATAGGGATCCCAGGAAGGAGCTGCTGTTGTTGTTGCTGCTCCCCCCAGGGCCGCTCCCCGATCCTGCTCTCTCTACACTGCTGGAGACTCCCCCAACTCCTGTCCCAGCAGTGGTATGTTGCTGCCCCGGCCCACCCCCCACCCCCGTTCCGGGGCTCAGGATGGGGCGGTGAGGCCGGAAGTCTTCTGTTCCGTAGCAGCCAGGCATCACACCTGGCACTGGATAGCGCTGGTGAGGCTGTGGGCTGCTAATGATGGAGCCCTGAGAGGATAAAGCATCATCCTGCTTTAGATACATCACTGGAGGTTTACACCACAGCCCCTTTTCCCAGTGTACATCATCACACACAGCACTTATTTGTATCTGGAGTTGAAGGACATGCAGGTATGAGCACACACAGCCATGCAAAAGGGTGTCTGGACAGGACAGGTAGACGTGAACACACGCATGCATGTACACGTGCACACCTATATGCACACTGTACACACACACACACAGCGTGCTCAGGAAGATAAAGCACCAGTGAGGGGAAATGCAAATCTACTAAAGGTTACAGGTCAACATCTGGTCTTTCAGACTTACTTCCATGGTACTGTCCAGAGAACCAACACTGTTCCTGCGACCACGTTTCCCTGCGCCCCACCAGGAAGAGTCAGGTTAGCAAAGAGTGGAAGATTGAAATGTTTGCTTGCAAGATATAAACTGCATAAGATGTGCCTGAACGTCAGCAAGGGAGAAGAACAGGATGCAGTAATAGAAACAGAAAACCAAATCACTGTAGAAGCCGCGCTGCCCAATTCCACCCAGCTGACAGGAAGGAAATGGAATTGACCCAGTGTCTGAGGTGCCGTTGTCTCACCTGTCTCCGATAGGTCCCTGAGAGATGAGCTGAGCGCTGTGCGTTTGAGACCCTCACCCACTGAGCAGTTGTCATCAAAACTTGTCCTTCCCAGGGTGCCATTCACAACATCGCTCTTCACACCTACGCCTCCTCCAACCACACCTCCAGTGAGCAAGCTGGGCCGCATCACACCTTTCTGTTTTTCCAACTCCGCTGTAAATAAACACAAAGGGCATCAGGGAATTTAACGGAGGAGAGGAAGACATCAGCCATCACCACCAGATCTGCATTCCATTACAAAACACACCATGAAGCACGTACAGATCACCGTGCCAGATTAAATTACAGTTCACAGCAACGACCAGTAGATGGGGCGCTTACATTCGACTCTGTATTTCTCCATCTCTTGCACTTCAGCAATGCTCTCCCTGAGGTCGCTAACAAAGCGGGTGCGGTCCTGCTGACTGGGTGCCATAAAAACGATAAGAACCTTCCTCTCCCCTCCCAGGACTGCTGAGGTCAGGCGGATACCATGAGGGTAGTCTGAGGGATGCAAAACAGAAATAAACAGAATATTGAGTACTCATAGATGGTAATAGTTGGAATAGTTGAAACATAACAAAAGGAAAAACAGTCTCTTACACGAGTTTTGGAACATGTGCACTTGCATCTCGACCAAAGGGAAAGATTGTCTGAAACTATAAGTCACTGAGGTTTTCTTCTTCTGGAAGATTTTGGTCACCTGATGCAAAACATAAGTGGGTTGTATTTATTACAGGCCGCGTGAGATTAAAAAGATTTCCTAATTGCCGTGTCAGCGGTGAATTTGAACCTTACCACCAGGAGGTCATTAAAAAGGAAGACCTCTCGTTGGTGCACTCCTGTTCTCTGGGGTCTGTTGGGGTCAGGAACCTCGTAGAGCTGGCAGCAACATACCAGCCTCCGATGAGGAAGGGACAGCACCTGTAAACAACACAAATGTATTAATGAAGCCTCCAACTTGTACTGGCAACAAGTTAAAACCCCCCATGTGTTGCCTTATTCAAATAAAAACGTACAGGCTTCTTGCCCACAATGACTCTCTCCACTGCCTGCACTTGGGACACATGGTCGTCATTGGTCCGTAGCTCCCACTTCTGTATCCGCTGGTAGATCCCAACAAGTAGGTCCCTGGGTATATCCTGACCATTGTCTACGCCTTGGGTGGAGACAGGTAAAAGGATGCATGTTTATGAAAACGGCACTTTACAAAACTCATATTTTACAGTGTGTCTGGCGCTAACATTCTCCTAATATTTACAGCTTTCACACACAAAACAGAGCAAAACACCACAAGAAATCACATTTAGTCATCCCCGTTTGAGCTGAAATTATGCCAACAGATTTTTGAAAATGTCTTGTTAATAATTCTTTATGATTAAAAAGAAGAAAAAAGGTCTATGGGAAAATATCATAAATGCTTTTCTTCATCTCAGCCGGCTGCAGGGGCGTTTAGGTGCCCGTGTTTGATTGACAGCAGCTGGCAGAATGCAGAGAGCAAGAGAGAGTAAACAAACTCTGGCCTCGTAGCATACATCTAGTGTTGGCGTTAGTGAAGAGTCAGGACCACAGCAGCATCAGAACAAACCACAGCGACAGGTGCATTTACATGCTGCTCAGGCTATCTAGCCTGAAATCAGACGCTATCAGTGCACTTTTCACCTGTGAATGTTTGTTCAACAAGCTGAGGTACAGGACAAGAGGTGTCTTCGTGTTTGTGCGTAAGATAAGAAGGAGGATTTAGCAGGAGACCCAACGCGGGAGGTTGTTCAGAGTCTGTGGCTCTTGTGCTGTGTAGCAGGCTGCTATCGGGCTCAGTGTGACCGTCTGCTTAGCCTGTGATATAACGCTGACGTTACTGTTACTTAATGCAGGATTTGATTGGCTGCATTAAAATAGGGGCTTCATCTATTAACAGCACGCTGGCAAATTAATGCAAAAAAGATTTTTCCACAAAGGAGAACACAGGGCCAGTGAGTTACAGAGAAATATATAACACTTCTCCTTCCTAATCAAATGTACGCTAATAACTTTTAGCCACTCAACATATTTGAAGGTCCCTTTACAGATAAATGTCTTTTGCATATATGTGTCCATTAAGACAACATGTTAGAAAGACATTAATACTATTTTATTCTACGTATCAAGTGTATGTGTCTTCTCTGTCTGGCAGCACCTCTCAGGTTCTTGATGAAATCCTCCAGTTTCATCTTCCTCTCAGCTTTGACGTTGGGACTGTACATATCTGTGTTGAGGAGGATTATGGCAAAGGCCAAGATGAAGATGGTGTCCGGGTTCTGGAACTGCCGAACCAGGGTCGGATTACACACACAGTATCTCTGGCTGCGCAAGAGACAGAAACGACATGATCGATTATTTAAATGTTTCATCCACAGTGCAGCATTTTGTATGGGGATCGATCACTCAAGCCTTCCCCTGTTGTTACTCCTTCCTCCAACACGTACAAACCTAAAAGCCTCTATGAGCCTCTCCACTTTCTGGGCTTCTCCTTGAACTTTAATCTGGGCCTGGAACTTCCTGAGAGCATCATCCAGGTCCATACCTGAGAAGTCCATCTCATCCACCACACAGCTGAAACGCAAACAGCAGAGGTCAGAACGAAGAAGAGGCGAGCTGAAATACGGTATGCGCATGTGCCGACCTGTGTTTGCTAATCCACATTTCACCAAAAAAGCCTTTGTGCTTTCTATTACAACACTCACTCCAAGACATCTTTGTTGAACTGCTTCTGTCGGTTTCCCAGGAACTCTCCAATCATCTGCCTGCTGAGGCCTTTCCTCTCCAAAATGAAGCGAGCGATCCCAACCGGAGTGTCCGATACAAAACCTCTCTCTATCAGGTACTGGATTCCTTTCTCTGGTTTCCTGTAGACAACCAATAACCACTTCAATTGCATGATCACAATGAAAACGGACACCGAGAGGCACTGCTGTTTATTGGCACAAGCGTCTTACTTGTTGAAGAGGTTGAGGCCGATGCGATACTGGCGTCTCTGCACCACGTCGCTGTTGAACGGAGGGGAGTCCCAGCTATGGCGGCTTTCCCTCTGGTAGGTCTGCTTTCCTAGAGGTGGCAGAGGCTCCCGCAGGCTGTCCTGAGATGAGGAGCCAGAGCTGCAGTTGACTGTCTCGTTGGAGTTGGTGGTGGAGTTGAGGGAGTCGTTGTCGCCGTCCGAGCAGCACGGCTGCTCCAGACCGCCTGGGGGCAGAGCTGTAGAGGAGGAGGAGGACAGGGGAGTGGTGGGCGGCTGCTGAGGGGACGAGGACGACGAGGGGGTATCGGGGTACTGATGGTGGTGGATAGGGTGGTGGTGATGGTGGTGGTGCGCTGCCACCTGATGAGGGATGTGTGTGGGTATGGGTCTGCCGGGGGCTCGGGTCTGACCCTGGGCAGCTGCTGTGGAGGAAGGACGGGTGCCTGTGTTGGGGGAGTGTTTGAGGGTTCCCTGAGGGGAGCCAGCCCCTACCCCAGGCTCCTGCTCATAGACCAGCTGCCTGCTCAGAGAGCCGCGATCTGAACGGTCGCTCATGTCCACTGAGCTGTCACTGGGCGGCTCAATAGTGAGGAGGGGCAGATGCGCTCCTCTTAGACGGTAGTCCCTGCACTCGGTGCACGGTGTGCTGCGCCGACTGTTACTGCTGCCCCCTCCCTCAGTGTCCCTGCTGTCCTCGCGCCCTCCAACGCCACCGCCGGGGCCCCAGTACTCTGTATCTGTGCTGCTGGGCGCCCGATCCAGGGACAGCGGTGACGACGGCATGCCATCATCCATGTAAAGGGTGACGTCACTGTACGAGGTGGCGGTACTGTCGCCATGCATACTTAATCCTCCTCCAGCACCCCTGGCACGCTCTCCCAAACCTCTTTGGGAGGAGGGGTTGCTGCTGCTGCTCCACACACACTCCCCAAAGTCTTCACTGATCGCTCCACCCTCCCTGCTGCCCTCCTGGGAGTCATCGCGACCCGCGCGGCAGGTAAGGGCATCGTCTATGGAGTCAGCTAAGGACTTGACCTGCAGGGAACACAAACTGGAGGTCAGCGTTTGCGTTTTAGATTGCGCAACTTGTTATTACAGTACAAGTTCATCCACAACAGACGTGTAACAGGCTGAAACACGAGATTTAGTTTCTATATTTAGTTTAGTTTCTATCTGTCATGTATTCTTGTCAGCACAATGCAAATTTGTGACACATTTTTTTATTTTCATGCCTTGTCCTTCCTCATGCAAACACGTCAGGGATGTGCTCACACACAACACGACAATGGGTTAAAGCAAAGTAAATAAGCCAGAATGTCTTTGAGTTTGCTTTGCTCAGTTGTTAGGCGAGTTTAAGTTTCTCTATTTGTCTCCTTCATGTGTTTGTTCCTGTCACTGCAAAGAACTGTGAGACTTTATAGTCAAACCCACTTGAAATTAAATTAACAGGCAGTAAACCCACCACGCTGTTACCTGTTTGGAGAAGGAGTCCTCTAAGTGGGTGTAGTCTCCTGGGCGATCTGTGTCTGGGGAATGAGGAGGCCCTATGGCCACGCTGTGGGTGAAGTTGGTCTGCGTCTGGGCCTGCTGCTGAGGCTGCCGCTCATCAAAGGAGTACTGCAGTCTCATGTTGGACAGGATGATGCGGCGTGTCATGCGACTCTCTGACGCGGAGCTCCTGAGGCGCTCGAAGTTCTTGTTCATGCGATACTGTCTGAAGGCCGTCTGAATGGTCCTGGCTGCTCTGCGACTTACGAAGGAGCCACCATACTTTCTCTCCAGCATCTCCACCTGGAACAAAAGTTGACACTGTGTGTTTGCCTCACACCCAAGAACCCCAGCTATAAGGAACCCATTATCAATACCACAGTTGCTGGTGCACATGCTTTCTAGGAAACACAAATCTTCAACCCGCAGCATCATCAGCACTGATACCTTTTTATCCTGCAGATCTGTGGAGAGTTCATAGCTGTCTGACAGGGCCTTGCATCTCTTGTTCTCCTCTTCCTCTTGCTTTCGGAGGGCCAGGCTTGCAGGCTGGTGGCGTGTTC
The DNA here is from genome assembly GCA_008933995.1 of Datnioides undecimradiatus. Classification (NCBI taxonomy): domain Eukaryota; kingdom Metazoa; phylum Chordata; class Actinopteri; order Lobotiformes; family Datnioididae; genus Datnioides; species Datnioides undecimradiatus. The sequence goes on along the minus strand of WARS01000071.1, from coordinate 5,712,796 downwards.
GCAGTGCCCAGGCCAAGCTGGCTGAGCTGGAGGCAGCCACGCATGAAGGGTCCCTGGATCCAGAGGGCGCGCTGGTGCCGGTGTCAGTGTAGCGCTCTGAGCCACGCAGGTAAGGTGCCTGGCCGAATGAGCTGTCTTTGTGGGTGCCCGTCTCTGGACACTGGGACTCCCCTTCCACACTGCAAGGGAAAATGAGCAGAAGCTTTTACAATGAGTCATAAGTGGCTTGACTTGAATTTTGTGCCAAACACTTTGAAGTGTGTAACGTGCAAATTAGAGACTGGGTGACTGATTGAGTTCAGTCCTAAAATTATGTAGAAAAGTACTTAAGTGCTTGCGTTTAAAGACTTACACGTAAAGCTTAGAGCGGCGAGAAGATAACCATCTCTTACTGGAGCTCATGGCGAACATTAAAATGTTAAAAATAAAAAAACCAAACTGTGCTAAAACCTGATATCTGACAACATTCCTCGGCCCTCTATCTCCTTCCTTTATTGAGTCCAGAGGATGAGTTAATATACTACCACGTTCAGCCAAGCCTGCTACTCACTGTCCTCTTCTTCTCTTTGCCTTCTTGTTTGCTCTTTCAGTCTCTTGTCTTTCTCTCAGTGTGTCCTTGTCTGACAAACACAGCGGCGGTAACACATTTTGAGGAGTCGCCAACACGCTCCTCCACTGCCACATACCAGCAACACCATACTGACAGGAAAGACCAGGTTGTTACGTTAGCAGCAGGTGTAAAACAGGCACTTCAGCACACTATGAAATATCGTGCGGCAAAATGCAATTAACATCTCCTCCCGGATTCACTCTGGCTCAGCCTATCAGGCAGGAGTAAGAGCAGCAAGCAGCTAATATTTGTAACAAGATTATGAGCAATATTTAGCTGGATTCAAATGGATTAATTCCTAATTGCAGTGAGCATAGCAATAACCCGCAAAACTTATCAGGATTCAGGTTAGTCCAGAAATCCTCCAGTGTCCTGTTTGCCCAGACTGTATCCACCAAGGGTCAATTAGTCAGTCTGTGTTTGAGAGAACAACTGGAGTCACATGCTCCCGCCTTCATTTCCTCCTCGGGTTAGCCGCACCCCCTTCTGTCAGCTGTGTCATATCCCATAACAGGACAGAGCAGAGAGCCAGGGGCAGAGATGTGTGACACCAAGACATGAAGTCAAATAAGCAAATCCTGGTGGCAAAGCATGACCTGTATGGTTTCTAGCTTTTGCATAGTTTGGGTTCTGCATCGCACATGACTGCAGCTGACCAAAAACAGGTACTGAAGTGGCGCCTCGGTGACTTTTCTGACCATTTCTGCTTTGAGTGGGTCAGGTCATGTCCTCCTCCCTCCCTCCTTGAGCTGTCACTGTTCCATTGGATCGCAGGGACTTCCTGTGTTAGTGTTTGGTTGGTAGAAAACAAGACAAGAAGGAAAAGGCCTCTCAGGGAACAAGGAAATAACGTGTAGGTATTTTAATTAGCTTGATCATGTAATTGATACAGAAATGCAAACACTGCGTGCCAGTTTCAAAACCAAGGCTCGTAATCTTTGGAGTGCACAGAGGGGAAAAGGTTGTACAATAAAGGGTCTTTCAGCAGGACATCCTGTGCCTTCAAGCAACACATGACCCAGCTAAATTATTGTTGAGTCTAACAACAGCGCTGAGGACAACTCTATTATGTTGCATAACAAAGGAGACACAATCCTGACATCTGCAGGTAGGTACGTATCATAACAGCTAAAGTTGCCGCAGCAGCCCCACATATTTATACCGTTTGCCGGGAATTCATCACAAAATTAACAGGCTGTGCTTTGTTTCCACCTCGAGTGAATTAATTACAAGCAACACGTTGTTGCGTGCAACTCGGTCTCCTCTTGAAATACTTTTTTTTTTTTTTTTGCCCGTGCAGCATCATTTATCATTCCTCCTCCTCTGCTCCTTAAATAGAGAAACTGAGAAGAGGGAGGGGGTTGCTTGGTGACGGTTGCTGTGGGACCTTTGTGGGCGGTGAGGCAGTTGTTAGGATGAGAAACGTAGTTGCCATGACAATGTATTGACTGTTATCACCGTTGAGGTGGGTGTTGGAGATGCTCCACAGGTTGTGAATGACAGTCTACATAATACTTGTCTTGTTATGAAAACAGATAAAATAACATATTTGTGCAGAGTGAACCATGCAAACACAGGACTGTCTAAACTTGTTAGTTTAGGAGATATGGCCTGAATTAATCATCGAACTTTAGTATCATATTGATTTGTATAAACTGTATGGATAGCAAACGCCGTCTTCTCCAGACGTGCCTCAAACTGCTCCTTTTAAGGAATGGAAACTCGCCACACGAGTGCCTCTGCACGGTGCCAACAGGTAGACACAAGCAGAGGCACTCGGCTTCGCTGTAACTTCCTGCCATGCACATCAGCAGGAGCAGATGGTATTTTCATTCAACTGAGTCACAGACACCTAAAATACATTCAATGCGACATCAAGGAGCAACAGGCCTGGTTTCATGAATCTGTCTGTGAATATTCAGAGAGCACTCCTCTGATCAATTTGACCTCCGAATCCTCATCAGCCGATATCTGTTCGCATAGAGAGGGATAATAATGTAACAAATTAAAAGTACTTCAGATGAGAGTGACATTTTCTGCAGTGCATCACTGAATCAGTGAGTATGTGACAGTGATTTTTTTTTTTATCTGCACCTTCTTTATGCAGCAAGAACGGTGGAGAAATCAAAGATCTGGATTCCTCCCTCTGTGCTGCAGCGGAAAGACCCTACCTCACAGACTTTTGAGGTGGGAGAGATACCTATTAAAAGTCTCCAAGTTGGGTGAAACATTTGAAATAAAAATAAATTAATCCTACTTCACTATCGATTTTCCCACCTTATGCAAGGCCCCTGCAACGCGTCTCCGAGTGTGCATGCATTAAACACGAGTTTTCATTTGGCTTTGCCCGCGGCGAGATCCAGGCAGTAATATGCGGTGAGAGACAAGGTGAGGATGATATACGAGCAAAAAGTTTGTTGTATAAAACATGAGTGCGGCCATATCGCAGCTGGCATCTGCACCTCATTACTTATGTAAGAAAGCCTGTATCCCTGTTACAGTGCCAGAGAGAGGTTCTCTCTAGAGGCTCCCTCGTCGAGACCAGCCCAGAGTTTCACTACCTCCAACCATTTAATTGGAGCTGAAACAGATGGTTGGAATCTAATAAACAGGAGAGTGATCGCTGATAGTGTTAAAAGAGTAAAAGACGTGGGCGGACATTGACGAGAGCTCCAATGTGAGAAATCGAGAAGTGAATGGGGGCTGCGCGCCCTGTAAAGTACAATGTCAACTCCTTGCGGTCCCCCTGCCTCCTGTCCCTCGCTCATATAATATTGATGTGCTGACAGCGCGCGTGTTTGTGTATGTGTGTGCGCGAAAGAGCAGCGGTGGGCCTGACTGTGCCATCGAACCCGCAGCAGGAGAAGGAGGCTGGGAGGATTAACCTCTCTGCCGCCCGCCACGGAGATGCCAATAATTGCATCGACCTGTCTGTTGACTCATTTCCACCCGGGCATCGACTCGAGTGCAGCTATCTCAGACCCTTTCTGATCTCGTCATGTTCAACTGTTGTGTCAGTTTCTGCCGTTTGCTGCAAAGTTTAGCACGCGGTATGAAAGGCCCCTGTGGCCCACATGTGGAGGTCTTCTGCAGAATCCTCAGCTGACTATTTAGCTGATGTCATAATGTTTTGCATCAATGTCAGGACTTCAAGTGATTAGAAAAACAATGCAAAAAGCAGCTTTAGTAATGTTTTCCATTGTAAACACGAATCAATGATCTGTATTCACTCTGTCACATACGATCCAAGTCTTTTAAATGGACTAACTGGAAGGGAACAATCAAATCATTCATGGGTCGGACGGGAACATTCCTCCGACGCCAACTCCTCTCTTCTGCCACTTTGCTGATGTGAACCGCGAGCTCAAGAGTTCCCTTCTCTCTGTGACCCAGACCTCCCTGTTCAAAGCTCAGAATAGGCTCTGCAGGTCTTCGTGACGAATCCAGGTAGTGAACTGAGAGATAAAAGCCTCGTGTACTTGTATTGTTCGCAGGGAGTGATGAAGCTGAAAACGGATAGCGTTGTGTAAGCATGAACTTATCAGATAACCTCTGGCACTGGAGCAAGAAAGCATGAAAAGATAAGTCCTCTGTGTACAGACGGGCAGACGGAATAATGTCAACTTCAATTGGAAAATCACTTTTCCTTTCCTGATAGTTTGTCCATAACTGTCGACTGCGATTTCTATTTTGTTTTCTTTTCATATGGGAGCCACTTCCAGATTGGGACCAAAGGGCTTGTGCTCACATATCAAAGTGCTGACAGCCGATCTCCATTGCGGTTACGAGCATTTAAACTAACATAATAAAAACATGGTAGAAGTATTTGTTCCTGGAACAACTTTTTCTTATAGAGCGGACGTTAAAGTGGCAATTATTAATTATTCTACAGCTGTACGATGCATTTCCTCAAGAGAGACGCCGCTGACAGGCAGGCCTGCAGATCATCCAGACTCCAGGTATGTGATCTGTCATCCGAACGGCATGTACACACAGGTGCCTCTCAGTAGCCCATGTATCACTCCATCCACAGTGAACTCAACAGGCACTCGTTTACCTTTTGTAGCGACCAGCCTGCCACTCTCTCTGCTGTCTGTGACGATTCAGTTGCATTTTTTAAACTTTCACAAGGCACACAGGTGCAAACGGTGCAAAACACATGTCAGAGGCGCCACCAGACCACCACACACACTCCAGATTGTCTCTCACTGGTGCCAAACTAAATGCTCTTTTGTGACAGTTTCATCAGTGAAGGAAAAGTGAAAAAAGCCGAGTTCTTACCATGCTGCTACTGTCAGAGAAAGGTCCCACACTAACTGGAGCAGCGTAATAACAAACACACCCTCTCTCTCTCTCTCTCTCTCTGTGACTCTCTCGCTCTTTCACACGCTTTCATAGACACACTTTCACATTGGCTCTTGCTCGCCCTGAAAAGCTGTACAGGCTACATTCTTGACAGCCTCTTTGACAGCCCGTGAACTTCCCTCACCCTGCCCGGCTCCCCCCCCCCTCTGCCCTCCCCTGCGCCAGATCACGGACGCATGCACAGTCACTTTTATAACCCAGCCAAACCAAAACAAGTTGCAGCACCGTGGCTGACAGGAACAGACGAGGAGACACATGGAAGAAGTGCAATCATTTATTGAATTAAAAAAGGGGAAGGAGAGATATGTTCTCTTTTGCTTCCATAGTCCACTCTTGAGATCAAATGTGCGACATCGTGATGCATGTGCGTTCTTCAGGTGAAAGCAAGGACATATGAGGAGTGTGCTGTAGCAGCTGAGAGGGACAACACAGAATTTAAATGAGACATAATCAGTCTGGATGAAAGTGACATGTGAAACTGTGATGTAATGTTATCAAATAAGCATTTTTTTTTTAATTTTACATGTACTTATGCTCTCTGAGATTCAGCAGTTCTTATTGCTGCAGTGTACACGCGCATATAATAAAGGTCCTGAGAAAGAACTGCAAAGGTTTTCCTGATTTACCCTCAAACAAAAGATTAAACACTCCTGTAATTTTTAGAAAAATGTAAAACGTTTGGCTGCAAACTGATTTTCTTCCAAAAAGTTGGAGTTTTTCCAACTACGCTAATCAGGTTAGCAACAATAACGGGATACAAGCGGCACATTCTGCAGGGGAAAGCAGTGACACTCCACCGAATGACCAATAAACACGTCAAAATAGCATTTGTGTAATGAAAGTTTTGCGTGCAGATGAGCACATTGTTCTCGGGGCGAAGATGAGCGAGGTGGGTGTGTGCGAGCAGCATTCCAGCATGGCTGAAACAACACGGAGCAATTACAGCGACGCATATCTCACCTTGAGGTGTTTTAAAAAGAAAGAGCTGAAGTGTCTCCGGGAAGTGGTGATCTTTATTTTTCCCTCTGAATTAAAATCCAACAAGCTAAATCAGAAACATGATATTAGATGAGACAATTAAATATTTGTAGGAGCAGCTGAATGATCATGTTAAAACAAACTGCATTAACGTCTTAACGTCATATAGGAGGGTAGCTGCTCTGACAGGACTGAATAGTGATTTGCACAGATAACAAACGGTGACCACTGAGCACATCCGAACTGACATGAGTCAAACTAGTGGATCCGGGATGAGCATGAGTGCGACAGTAATGAGCGGGCGACGGTGATGCGCTCTGACAGCTTGATATGGCTGCGAGAGAGGAAATAAATAGCAAAGAATACAGAGAGGAGATGACATCAAGATTTGGTAAAATGTAAATGGATGCACAAATAAATGAATAAATGACAGCACACACACTGACTGTCACAAAGACTACAAGTTGCATGCATTTCTGTTTCTTCTTCTGCTTCTAAAATGTTTTTAAAAGACTTTTTTTTTTTTTTTTGGTACACAGTGAGGTCTCCGTTTTCTTGGCAGCATAAACTGCGACAGTCTTTTCACAGGTAAACGGGCGAGCGAGCGAGTCGTCGTGCGGTCGGTCGCGGCTCAGCGGGAGGAGGGGCTACTGCAGCCTGAGGCAGAGCAACAGAACTGATGGGCACCCTCATCCTCACCCTCCTCTCTTGGAAAGCAACACGGGACGGGGTCAAAGACAGACGCACGGGAAGGCAGACGGACAAGACAAGAGAGAGTCAGACAGGGAAAAACAGAAAGAGGAGGGCAGAGTGAAAAACAGCATGAGACACGCAGAAAAAGCAAACAGGTGGAAACAAGAAAAGCCTGGAACAAGCTGCATATTTAGGCAAAACAGGGGACATAACGGGCACTTTATTAAAAAAAACAGTTTTCCTATACACTGACTATATGCACGTCACAGCTGTCTGATGCCATTAGATGGCAGTGTTGGAGCATCATGCGCTGATGTGTCTGAGAACAGCGTCAGGTGGAGGATAAATGAGGGAAGGGAGAGAAAAGAGGGTTCACTTGTGACTCAGTCCACCTCGGTCCCAGCAGCTTATTGAAGATGACTGCTATCGCTCGCTCCCCGTGAGGAGCTGCGTATTTTTCATGCTGGTAGAGGGGCCTAACTCTGACTATTAGTCACACCTGGGAGTGGTAGGAGACTGAAGCACAGGCTCTTGGTTAGAAGTAAGAGGTTGGAGTTGGGGCTGAAGGGGGAGGGGTGCAGAAAGGTAAAGCAGGCAGACAGGGATGAGATGCAAAGACGTGATGGTGCCTGTGCACTGCGTGTGTGTAAGATCTGGGGTGTTTTGACAGGCTTTGGGGTTGTTGCAAGGCTTTTTACGGGGTTGAAGGGGGTTTTATTCTCATTGTGTGGATGTACTCAGGCCCAGCAGGGGCCCTTACCTGTCCTCCTGCTGCAAACTTTGGTCAGTAGAGGGGCAGCAGTACTGATGCAGACTGACGAAGCTGTGAACAGTCAGACTGGTGGGGAACAGAGAGGCATAGGCAGCGCTGCCCGCTGCCGTAGGAGTGGTGGGAGCCGAGGTGGGCTGCCCTGAGATAGACGATGGCCGGACACTGACAGGAAGGACCAGAGACAGACGACGAACACACACACACAGACATGGAAAAAGCAGAGAAACAGACACAGAAACGGTCAGCGCCAAAGCAGAAAGAGAGACACAAAGACATAGAGACAGGGAGAGCATTGATTTGAAGCTGCACACTGATAGTGACAAATCATAGAGCGGCAATGGTAGCACAGGGAATGACACATTTAAAAACAAGAAAGGAGAGGCGGTTGTGTGACATCGGACGGCTTCACCTGTGACTACAGGTGACTTAAAAGTGTGAGAGAAGAGCAGAGTTCAAGGTCACGGCTTTAAGAGTGACTCCTAGCCGGAGTTGTTACATGAGAGTTTTGCACCAGAAACTCCAACCGCTCGGATGGATTACGTAAAGCTCTATACTGCTCTATAGCGGGGGTTCTTCTGCGGATCATCCCGTATGAAAAATGTGAAACCACTTTCTGTAATGCATGCAAAAGTGCACATATAACACAAAAGCCTCTCCGCTGCCCCTCTACTCCGGCAGGAATTAGAGGATGCTCCATCTGCAGATTGTGAGTGAGCAGTGGTTGAGATTAGCATGTAAATGGCTGGTTTCTCACTGGGGCCAGCTGCTGTCAAGGACACGCAGTCCCTGTCATTTTAGCATGGAAACGCTCTCAGAGAGGCGCAGTGGACGGAGGCAAGATGCAGCAAAGAGAGCGAGGATGGAAGTGAGATATTGCAGCACTTGAGCACTTCACTGTAGTTTACTGTGGTTTGCTTGATGGCCAGCTGTGTAAGACTTACAAGACCAAACTCGATTTTCAACTGCTCCAAGACGATAAAAAGGATAAGTCTGAGGATTTTCTCTTTTCCTTATTGTGAGCGATCCATGAAAAGACAAACCCGCAATGAACCGAACCAGCTCTCTGTCTCTCCTAGCTCACTTTTGTCTCTGCCTTTGAGTTCCACTGCTGTGCAAAAACAATTAAAAACACATCAATAAGCCAGACTTTCACTGGGTAATACGTCGCTTTTTTTTTTTTTCTCTCCGCTGTAGTATATTTTGAGTCAAACCCACATACACCCTCGTGCTGCCGTGAAACTGTGCAGCTGAAAAAAGACCCCGAACGAATACACAATCTACTCCCGTTCGAGTATCCTCGGCTAAAAACTACAGAGCCCAGCTGTTTAGGAGAATTACCAAGTCTTGAAATACAATTTAAATTTCTCAGAGTGACTACGATCAAACACTACATTTATGTACCGTGCTGTCACCTGGATAATGCTGTAGGGTCTATAGGTGGATGGTGTACTGCAGGACTGCTCAAAATGAGGCATGGCCAGCCACGAGGTTCAATTCGGCTCAGAGAAAAACGTATAACAGAAACATAACAACATGATGTAAACTGCTGCTTATAGCATTTTATTTTGTATGAATCCTAATAATTTAGTGTTTTTTTATACTCTTAGCATGGTGGAAAAGTGTCACTGTGCAGAAAGTCAGTCAGTGAGGGAGACTTGGGATCCTAGAACCACTTTGGACCTCGGACCGTAAAAGGGGACATATTATGGCAACTGAAAGCTGTTTTAAACAGGTCCTGGATGTCTTAAAAAACAAGATTTTAACTTCATTATCTATGCAGAGTTCTGATTGGGCGGGGAGGCTGTGATAATGAGGCGCTGCGCTGATTGGCTGCCTGAATGACGTATGGAGGGGGAGGGTGCAGAGCGGTGCAGGACCGGTATTCAACATGGCTGCCGCTCCCGACGAACAGCCCGCAGCTGTACGCTATAGCTACGACCCAGAGTCTGACGGCGAACAGCGGAGGAAACGGTTGGAAAGAATCAAACGCAGCCACGGTCTCCTCTGGTCTTCTGGGGCTGGGACAGAATATCGGCATTTGTGTTGGTGTTTACAACCAACAACAGAGCAATCTGCATGTCCGGCTCTGACCGACGACATCGCCACACACCGCTAGCTTACCGCCGGAAACAGAGAGCTTCACCTAGCGGGATGAACGCCCCCTCTCAGCGGTTTCACTCAGAGGAGGACGGCCTCTGTGAATCACTCCTGTGGTTACGTAACGACAGGAGCTGGATCTGAACGGCCTGTAGGAGCCCCATGTTACCAGAGGGTGGGCTGCAGAGACGATGCAGGACTTGTCTGCCTTCCTCACTCTCTGAGTTGGTCGGCTGAGGGGGACTAGTTTAAATATGTATAGGCAAGAAAAATGTCTTTTTCATAATATGTCCCCTTAAACAAAAAAAAATATAACCATTAAGTTTCACTTTTGGCCTGTTAAGGGAATGAGTTTGCCTGTTTAGATGGAAAACATGTCATTTATATACAGTAAACTGTGGATATGTTTGGTATAAAATGTTTGTGACTTGTCAGGTATGTTAAATAGCAACATTTCCACATTATATTGGTAGACAACGCACTTCAGTCTGAAGTATGTTAGCTTAAAATGTATTTGCTCTTGCAAATTAGTTATATATATATAATGTTTTATCTAGGCCCCTTGGATGTACAGCTCCCTTCACTTTAAGGACCTTTCTAACATGTTTTAGCTCATGCTCAGATGGTTTTGAGCCTCTTTCGCTGCCCTTGCAGTGTTGTTTTTCCAGCCACAGCAGGCAGCAGTTTTCAGCTAAAGCTCTAAATGCCCACTGTGCACTACCTGCTCAGCACCAAACAGCAGTTAGCAGCAAGCGAGCTGGCGAACACAGTGGTGCAACTGGCGGGTAAAGAGCCTGATATTTGCACGAGGGGTTGGAGGAGACCAAAAACAGAGCTAAAAATGGGTGGACACAAATGGGCCTGAAAGCCACAGACACAACGAGGAAGTTGGAAATACTGTGACCCACTAGTTTTGACCTTGTCACGGGATTTGTTTCAACAATAACGACAAGACAGAATACACCAGCTGAACATTTAATCCATACAATCAACGGGATTTCGAATGTCCGCTGCCTTCCAGATGCTGGCGAGGTCAAAGAAACCACGAGCCTAGGACACTAATTCGGGCTCGTAGGAGGAGTTAAAGGGTTTCTAATCAGAGGGGCACCGGCGTTTTTAAAAAGAGAGTGTTTAAGGATATAATCATGTAGGCGGAGTGCTCGTTTGCTTAGTGCAAATTATAAAAAAGTTCCAATTAAATGAGAATAAGCTGTCAGTGGCTATTTTAACAGCAGAACAGGAGCTCCTTGTTCATTCCTATTTATAAAGACTAGAGGTTACAAGATGCAGCGGCTTTATAAGACTTTCAGGCTTAATTTACCAGCACAGATTCCATAATGCCGAATACCACGACAAGACGCGACCCCTGCGGCGTTATTATCTCTTTATTAGGCCCCCGTGAATGCAGAGAAATGAAACGTTCGCAAACAAATGAACCCGTTGACCTGTTCGGCTTTGGAGGGAGATGTGGAGAGAGGCAGAGGTGCTGTTATGTAAGCCCGAGCCATGCTTGTGCACACTGTGCGGTCTTGCGCTGCCAAGATTTGTATTTTACCAGCGGTAACTAATGCCTCCTGTTAGAGTATCCCCAGTGTGCAAAGTGTTGACAGGCTCATCTACGATCTGATTTGCTTTCTTCTTTTTTTTTTGGCTTCACAAGCAGCGATGCCTGAATCCCAGAGTGCCATAAAAAAAAAAAAAAACAGACACACACACACAAAGCCCCAATCGTCCTCCTGCTTCTTCTACTCCTCCATAAGAAAAAAACAAAACACACATGCTACCCACACACACTTTCAGGACATGTACGGCTCTCTTTCTGTCATTACACAGACTCGCAAAATAATAAAAACAAGGCGAGGCAAGATATGAATCAACACAGGTCAAAAGATATTAGTGAGAGGACGCAGGAAGTCCGGGGCTAAAAGAAAAAAGTGGTACATTGGAAGAACGTGTGAGGTGGCGTGTATTTAAAGCGGTGAGTTGACAGAGGCTGGAGGCGGGAAGAAGAGTGGGAGGAGAGCGAGCTACATGAGAGTGGGAGAGGTTGAATACGGAGGAGGGCAAGGGTGAGAATAATCAAGAGAGGAGGAACGGAGGGAAAGAAGCACGGAGAGGGGAGGAGGAATGTGAAACGGGAAGCAGGATGTGGAGCGATGGCTGCTGCCGGAGTCAGTGTTTCCTCGAACCTGTGCAGTGGCATGGGGGCGTCAACCGTGTAGGTGAGTCTATGTATAGATGAGCGCGGAAGAGTGGGAGCGAGGCTCACGCGCGGCGATCGCAGGGAAGACAACATCAGCAGCGGTGCCGCCGCGGCAGGCTTTCTCTCCGCGCTCTCACGCGAGGGTTTGGCAAAGCAGCCCCGCGGTCAGAGAGCGCTTCCATTAACATCCACGTGGCTTTCCTGGGGTATAATCTGTCCGTCTAATTCAGCCGTGGTACGACCCGCTTCAAAATGTGCTTCCACCATGTTTTTGCTTTTTTGGTTTTTTTTTTTTTTGCTATTGTCTATGAAATAAGAGTGTGGGAGCGCACTGCGTCATCCCACCTCCAGCGCGTGACCCGCCTGACTCCTGCTGACAAACAGAGACGTTTGATAACCACACATGCTGCGTTGTAGCCTAAAGTTAAGTGTGTTTTTATACACAGCAGGACCCCCCCCCTTCCCTTCCCTTCCTTCTCTTTCCCTTCCCTTCCACCAGCTCTTCCACAACCAATCCCCCCTCACACACACACGCACGCACAAATGCACACACACCCCTCGCTTTCCACTGTGAGCTTGAGTCTCCTGCTGCTTGGCAACAGTGCGGACTGCCTGTGTGGGCGTTTGGCGTTGAGTGCCAGGCGAAAGCACTGACAAGGAGGGGCACAGTTACAGTTACGATTCAACTACGCACACCAGGCACCTGCTGCACCTTGTGAGTTTGCGTGCACGCGCGCGCGCGTGTGTGCGCGCGTGCGTGCGTGTCAGCAGTTGTGCATAAGTGTGTGTGTTTTGAACTGGATATGATTCACCCAAATGTAGAACAATTAGACTTCATTTAAAACGTGATGTGGGAGACGCAGAAGGTGTAATTCAAGAAAACGATATCCCTGCAAGATCACCGAAGGGATACTCTGCAAGGTCTGAAACGGATCTCAGTCATAACGCGTGACTAATTGCATGTGGGTGCCTGGCCAGAGAGAGACCACATCCCAAACTTTTCAATGAAACAGACCCCTGTAACCTGTGATAAATGAAAAACGTTGCAGCGCTCATCTGTCTTCAATATGTCTCCTCCATCCGCATCAAGCCGTCATTCAATCCTGCTTCTGTCTTTCACCCTGCTCCTGCTCTCCCACTCCTACCCTCTCTTCTCTTCACTTCTCTCCATCTCTCTCTATTCTGTGTCTCTCGCCCACAGAGTTCTTCACAGAAGAGCTCACAGCGTTCCCACGGTAACCAGTCTCCCTATTCTGCTCCACAGAAACGCGTGCATGAGTGTTTGACAAACATCCCGCCTCAAAAAGTGCCACTTATCTGCATTTGAACGGGAAAGGCATTGAATAAAGTCACAGCAGCAGCTGGGAGGGAGAAAGACTGTGGAGGTGCACCGGTGTTAATCAAACGCTGACCTGTGGAGTCCAGTGTGCACACACTCTGCCACAGGGTGTGTGGGGGAAAGGAGGAGGGGGGGGGAGGGGAGGGGGGTCACCATTAAATCCACAGTGATGTTTAACCCACTGATGAACGGACAGAGGACTTAGCGTTCTGCCCCTTCAGGCTAATAACAAAGCAAGACCGCTAATCTCTGCGCTAATTTGGCACGGCTGTTGCTCGGACTGTTATCTGCACACAGCTGCCATTTAAAACAAAACAAAAGAGGCTGCGCAGAAACCGGCCGGGGGGGGGGAGGGAGGAGGAGGAGGAGGAGGTTGTGTCAGGATGGAAATTTGGCTGCACCTCCTCCCCTCCCTCCCTCCCTCCCACCCCCGGATAGGTGAGCAGAGTTGTAGGTGGAGGGAAGGAAGAACGGGTGGATGGAAACACAATATTGTAACTGCCTGGAGGACAGCTTTACAGTTTCCACAGCAACTATATCCCTCACAGCACTCCAGGTCCAAGGACATTTCACTTCCTGTGAAAAAACTTTACATCACGGCTATTCGCTAGCTTCCTTACAGTTTCAAGAAAGTCAGACGGGATGGCGTGCAAAGACAGAGTGAATAAAACCGAACCGCGGACGAGTAGGTAACGGAACATGAATGGCAGAGGCAAGGTCATGTGTCTAAGGGTGTAACAGTGCGATGCCTGGGACTTTAAAGTCCAACGCATTGTAGCCGGTGAACTACACAATTCACCAGGAGTCTTTATTCCATCTCAAAGCCCGTCTGTCTGCCTGCCTGCCGACGTGATATCTCTCAACACACTGTTTTGGAAATAGGTGAGACGTGACGCCAACGTAATGTACATCAAATCCACCTGTAAAGACTGTGGATCCTTCTGGCTTTGCATGTTATATGCGTGTTAATAAAAAAAGAGTCTGTGCTTTGAGCGTGCCGCACGAGACCATCTCTGGAGACAGTCAAGGTCACTGGTCAGTTCACTCTGGGGATGAAATGCAGGCATTTACTTCTCGCCGAGCCACTCGTACTTGAAAACAGGCATCCTCCTGAATCCCGAGTAACACGTGACTAAATATAAACGGAGCAGAGTATGATTTTTCATTTGCGCACACACCGTATGAAGCCATGAACACTCGCTGCACTCGAGGAGAAGGCAAAAAAACACCGCCCACGCACACTTGCCTCCCACACACACACACACATCCATCATTTAAATTTACGTCAAGCCGAACTGCATCACAGTAACCATTAGCACTGCTGCGATATTTTAAATCGGGGGGCCAGAATTAAACATTGTTTAATCCACTACGCATCCTGAAATAGAAAACGTAAAAGGAGAGTGAGATTCGGGAGCTCTTGAGAAAAACCTGCAGCTGCGGCTTGAGCTGCATTTCTTCTAGAAACTCGCGGCGAGTCCGGAGAGAATAGATTAGCTCCCATCACATCACACAGGCTGTTTGGAGCAGGTCAGTACAGGCTCAGCTGAGCTTACCCACACATTTGCCTGAGGCCGGTTCATTTCTCCGAGTTATATCTGCGCTTATCTTAGCCGGGATGTAAAATACTGCTCATCATGGCCGAATTATCACATGTTATGAACACTTTGTTGGCGTGAGGAAAGAATATTCAATCGGCCTAATCGGGAACAAAAAAAACCACGCTTCAGTTAATAGCAGCGAGTGAGCAAAGAGGGGAAGAGAAAGAGAATAGCACAAAAGTAATTTCTGCAGCTTCTCTGAGTCATATCTGCAGCAGTGGGAAACAGAAACAGCGAGGGGGAGAGAGTGAGTGTGTGTACGTGGGTATGTGAGAGAGAGAGAGTTAGAAAGAAAGCGAGAGAAGGGGTGGAGTGGGGGTTGTAAAAGGGGACGGGGTTATGTGCAGCAGGGCTTCACAGAATTAGCAAATTAGGCTCCTTCTGACACAAAAGTCCATTATCGTTCTCCATATTCCCTCCAAACAGAATTAATGTCAATTCCAGAGAGCGAGGCGGGGGGGGGGGAGTCAGGCACATGCCCACAATGCCGTGCATGAAGAGGGAGATAGATGGAGGGATGATGGAACAGAGAGACGAGCGGAGACACAAGCACCTTCACGGGGCACTTTCAGAGCTTCTGAACACTCCCACTGTGACAGTGAGAGTGAAGTGAAGGAGGGAAGAGATAGCTCGGGTTTCCTGCTTTTCTTTTTTTTTTTTTTTTTGGAGTTATATAATGACACTGCTCTGAGTATCAGCACCGCCGGGGCCGTCGCCAGGACCTCTAGCTGCCCCTGCTTCTCATCCTAGGAGCTGGACGAGGCCATGTATGCGGCCCGTAATGCAGGATGCAATCTCTCACCCACGCGGCGACAACTGTCAGCTCGTCATAACATGACAGGCTGTATGGCAGACTGCAGGGTCACATTAGCTGTCTAATAATGGACATCCTAGGTTACATCCCTCAGTGAACACATACACACACACACATATATACGCACAGCAGTAATTATCACCCCTGGGTTAGTGGTAATTATACTCTGGTCACACTAATTAATCTCTCATGCACTCTGTGTGGACCTACCTCCCTCTTTCACACTTTTTTTGTGCACTCACACCAGCACATACATTATATAATGACACACGCGCGCACATGCGTGCATGCATGCAAAGGCTCATACAAAATGCACTCGCATGACCTCTCCCGAAAATAACCAACCAACCAACAAAAAAAAAAAAAAAAAAAGAAAACATCTGCCGCGCTCGCAGCGTGCTGTGGCGATGCCCTCAACCCTGCTGCTTCTTGGGAGGAGGGACTTAACGTCAAAAATCATTTCACCCCGAGGCTCCGGGCTCACATTGTTCACACTGCCATTAACGGGAGGAGAGGAACGAAACAGGGTAGCATTTGGGACAGCTGTTTACAGCGCGCCGCTGGGAGGAAGAGGGGGAGAGGAGCAACTTTGTTTTGTTGCAGTTGCTGCACGCATGGCTACAAAAAGAAAAAAGAAAAAAAATGGGGACAAGTTTATTCAGTTTGCTTGTCCGGAATCAAAATTGTTATGTGAGGCACACAGAGAGCGCAGGGCAGAGATGAGGAGTCCTGCTGGAGGAGCACAAACTAATTGGACAAAAACAAAGGCGGTTCTCTGAGCGTTGCCTTCTCTGGCCCAGACTCCCCTCTCCTCTCTCCCTCCCTGCCTCCCTCGCTCTCTTACACACTCTGTTGACAGATGGCAAATCAGTGTGTGTGTTCCACCTTTTCTCTTTTAGACTGGGGCACGCTGAGTAAGGTCGCTCAGTCACTTTCCTCCCCCTTGTCATCTTTTTCCTCTTCCCATCCCTCTCCCACATCTTCCTTCTGTCTCTTCCCCAGATTTGACTCATGTTCCGAGCGTCACGGGCACCGGCGATGAAGAAAATCCATGTTCGCGTCTGATCCATTATCAGACGAGGTGGTTTTTGCTTGCTGACCTAAGCTAATAGGCCAGTTTTGGGTGAGGCTGAGTCACAGCCAGACAGGGACAATATGGCTCTACTGTGCGGGTGACTCTTTATTAAATGTGACACTTCATATGATACGCTTGTCTGAGCCTGAATCCAAAGTCAGGGACAAGAGCTACAGGCAATTAGCAAGGGAGGATCAGCAAAGATCTACATTTGCAATTCATCACTGCATTCAACACCTACATAAATAACTAATATGTGCTCCTGTGTAATGACTAAGTCACCCCCGGGGGATGAGGGAAGGGGGGCTAGGGAGGCAGACAAGCAGAGGAAAAGACGACTGTAATCGATAAGGGATTTGGTCAAGTCTGAATCAATCACTGATAAGAGGATTGGGAGCATAAGAAAACAGATAGCGAGCAAATCCAGTGATAATTGCTTGGATGACGGTGCGCGCGGAGAAACGCTATCATATGCACAAGGACCAATGCTTTCTGTCACTAGGACAGCAACAGTATATTTCACTGTGTACTTTTTCACATGAGTCGCTGCCTACTCACAAAGCTTAGTGCTTCCGGAACAAAAGCCGGCTCTGTCTCTGTGTGTGTGTGTGTGCGTGGTTAAGGAAAAAAGCGAGGACAGATGCACTTGCTGTTTGCCAAAGCTGTGTTTGCAGCACTCTAACTTCAGGTCAGCCTTGAGTTTCGGGGACGGGGGAGAGAGAGAAGAGCGAAGAGGAAAGGAACAAAAAAAACCAAAACACTTTTAGCAAACAGTGGGCGGGGTTTTTTTTTTTTTTTTATAAAGGAGGGTCTCGCTGGTCCAGAAAGCTCAAACCACCATAAAGAAGAAGAGACCTACGACCCTCAGGCCTGGATATGAGTTTGCCACGGCACGCTGCTACGCAACTCCTCCGTGATCATTACACAAATCAAACCCTCTGCAGGCATAATCACACACAGCATGAGGAAATGGACACCTTGAGCGCTCATCACTCTGCTCATAATCCTCCAGCGCTCTGCATATTTCCTCATGATGGTGTATCCTTAGGTTTAGTCCCATTACTCTGAGGATTATCTCTGGTGACTAGAAAGGTTTCAGCCCCATACAGCCTGTCATTATGTGGGCTTAGCATACAAATGTTGTGTCACGTCGGATATCATGCTGGCTGCGGCCATCATTGCTGCAATTTAGAGGCAATTTAGAAGCGACCTGTAAATATCTCTGACATGCATCGTTCAGTGGTGGAGGCGTCTGTGTCAGGGGAGAACTTACTTTCTGCGGATGGTGGAGCTGGTGTTGGTGTCGGTGCTGTCAGTGCGTTCAAGCCGGTCTCGCTCGGTGGTGGAGGAGCCGCAGGAGAGACCTCTGGTCAGCCTAGTGTGGGTCCTCCTCTCCCTGCTGGGCCCTGGGGTTGTGGCTGATCCAGCTGTCACCTGAGCCGGTGAGGTGCTACTGTTCCCACTGCCGCTGCCACCGCCGCCGCCGCCGCCGCCGGTGCCGCCACTACCATGGTGTATGGGGAGGGACAGAGGCTGGCTGTGATTGTGGTTCTGCTCTGGGGTGTCCGAGCCAGGCGTCCGTGGGCTGCGTTCCTGCCTCAGGTCCTGGTTCTCTTGGCTGACCCGGTCCAGCTGACCCTCCAACTCCTCAATGCGCCGGCGCTGGGTCTCTAGGAGCTTGGCCTGGCTCTCGATGATGTTGTTGAGCTCCAGGAGGTACTCCACTGCCCGGTTGGGGCTCTCTGGGCTGGTCTCCATGGTGGGCCTCTAAGGGTATGACCACCACCAGAGTTTCGACCCCGTGGGGGCCGAGATCCAACCCCCCCCACCAGCCCTAATGAGTTGGGGGGAGGGAGGGACCAACGAAGGCTCTAGTGAAGATTAACTAATGTCTTCAGTTCTTCAGAAACAGGAAGTCACAGAGATTAAGAAGTTGAGATGCTCAGAATGACTACATATCCCCAAATCTGAGGTCAAAAATGAGCATTATAGCATCTTAGTGGCCATTAAAAACGTTGCAATGCTGAGAAAAGAGTTCAAAGCTCAAAAAGAAGCTCAAGACACCGTCGATTGTCACATTTCCTGAAATAACAATCATTCTGAAAGGCGATGCCACGCCAGCACGGAGCGGGTCGAGAGTTTGGAGCAACATGATGACAATGAACTCTTTCAGTGAAGATATTAGAAGAACGACCGAGCTTGTTCTGGGAAGAGGCAGTGACAGCTCAGAGATCAGCAATGAACTTCAACGTGCTTTGGTGGCTCTCGCAGCAAACAAACACGCAGAGGACTTGAGTAGAATATGAAGGTGTGTACCAACCTGTATATCCTGCTCATTAACTTCAAACGCTTTGATGGTAGTTCAGTGTGAAACCTCGCAAACACATTAAGCTCTCTTTAGCCTCCTCGACATACAGGGGAAAGGGGGGATAGGGGTAATGGGGGGGGTGGTTTGATTTAGTATGTACCACTAATTATCAGGCGCTGTCAATCATTACATAACACAGAAAATGCTGCTCCCTCCCACGTTGAATATCCCCGCAGTCGATCATCGTCGCTTTCAACCCATGGCTCGATGTGTCTTTACGGCACAGAAAGTAAGCAGTGGTGGCTCACTAAGTTCATTCTCGGGGTCCGAATCCCCTCCCTCCGCCTCTGCTCCGACAAAACTACATCCTAGCGCTTTTAATTCAGATTAGCTCCCGACCTGCGTGTCTCTGGGCTTTTTTCATCCGTGAATAACGCAGAGTTTACTTCCAAGTCACGCATTCATAAAAAAAAAAAAAAAAAAAAGAAGAAGGTGATTTAGAGAAAGGAAAAAGCGCGTCCCCTCTTTAAGGATCAGCAACTGTTCGGATTATTATTTTTGGACAACCCGAAAGTCTCGTTTGGCTGTGGCAAATCTTTAAAACTGTACTTTCGTGTTTGCCGCTTTCGGCGCTGATCTGAAATCGGTTTAAACGAACAGGCTGAGTTGTTTCCTACTTATCTGAGGCGGGTTTCGGCTGTGTCAGGTCGGTAATCCACGCAGGAGTGTGTCGGCGGTTCTTCTTTGCGGTGGCGCAGAAACACAGAGAGGTTTCACTCCTGGAGCGTCTGAACCGCAGCGATGCGTGCGGCTTTTCCTCTGAGCGCATCAACGTCAAGTCGGGCATAATAACACCTGACTTCCGGTTAAGGTTTTCAAAATAAAAGAGCGTCGCACGTCGCAGTTGACCCCAGGGTGGAAAATGAAGACCACATCTCCTGCAAAATGATTCATGAAAATCCAAATTGCGGATGAAAGTTGTGTTATTATGCCCACGTTGTTTCATAGGCCGTACATTTTCATGCAACAGCTACGATACCACAAAGTAAATAAAAATGGTTAAACAAAGTAAACAACCAAAAACAAATTGTCTATTCACAAGGAGATTTACCGACCTTCATCACTCCCCTTACATCTACACCGGAATAAATAAATTACTGACAAGACATTTAGCCTATTGCACAGAACAGGAGAAACAATCCACCTTGGCCTCGTTTCCAGGCTTTTGAGGGACAATCTTTGCAGAACTGAGCCCAATACAAACTGTTTCCGATCATCTTTTCACCAAAATATTTCAGTTTTGTTGAGATATGTCGTGGACATTTGAGAGTTTTTAAATCATCACAGTGAGAACAACGCAAAAGAAAGTAGTTCTACTTACCCAGTTGAACAGGTCATAGTATTTTCCGGTATAGAGGCCAACTTAGGGTTACAATGCATCATTTTCCAAAAAATAAAATTAAATAAAAATAGTTTTATCATGCCATAAGTCGATTTTTTTCTGCGGAATAAATGCAACGTTTACAAATGATATTTTATTTTGAAGGTACCGTCTGAGTCTGGTTTTGCATCTGTGTGACTTTACGGACCTCAGGAACCCTGTTGAGCGCCTATGAATCCGGAGTGCACATGCAGAAAACAACACTGCACACTGTAATGCAATGCCTGCGAAACGGAGAAAGTGCCTCCACTCTTCTGTCGTCAACGTCTCCTCATAGGTGAAATACATAGGCCCGATCTGCGGAAGAGTTAGGGCTGCGTTGTTATTATCCTGCGATGATATTTATTTATTTATTTATTTATTTATTTGCTTCTGAGTTGACTTGAACAGAAGGATGCGGCTTAGGACAACATGAGAGAAAGACAGGCCTCAGAGCGATGTTATTTTTAGTGGCAGTTCTTAAGTGCTCATATCTGAAGAGAGACACTGGCTATAAATTCACAAACTCCTCTCTCCCCCTCTCTCTCTCTCCGTAATATCGCGCACAGGTGATGCTGCCGCGCTGTACAGTATTTGACACTAATATCAGACTGAGCGGAGAGCCTCCATGGAAAATGTGAAATCCCTGTTCTCGCGAAAAGCGCGGTTTAATAATTGATCTGTGGGAAATGATCAGAGCTGATCTCCCCTTCTGCACCGTCTGCAGCAACAGAGTTCTTCAGTCTTCGTTTTATCTTATTGTCAGACAACACTGCTTACCCTGTTTTTGCATATGCAGCCCCTCTATATGTCTTATGGGATCCTTAAAATAACCTGAATTCTCCCCCTCTCTCTGTGTCTCACTCACACCTTTATCATGTCCAATCCCCCATCTCTCCTAAATGTGCTGCAGCCTGTCATTTTGCTGCCATCTGCCGTCCATTATGGCGGCTTTTCTGGTGCTTTAAAAAAAAAAAAAAAAAAAAAAAGCAATAAAAAGAAAGACATGCATGACCAAAGGAGGAAATTGGTTCAGCAGTTTATTTGGAGTTTTATTAGAACGTGTTTACAGTCCGGCCATATAATCCCCCTTAGGAAATGAAAGTCTAAAAAAAGAACATTAGCAAACGTTATAAAATAAGTCTTACATATAGGCTAGCAAGCTACTCTGTGTGGTTGTGGGTTGGGGTGGGGGTACAGTATGTTGGTTTGGTCACTGCACTGCCATCGCCGGGCTGCACAGCAATGCAAACATGATGGGGAGGGGGCACACGGAGCAATTCACTTCAGCTCTGCGGGCACACATGAAGGAATGACTTCACTCAGAGCATCAGTCTTTAGGTAACTATGGGCTGTGCAGCCGTAACAGTCTGCGTCTCCTAATGCTGCCATAAAAGGATCAACACAACAGTGCATTTTAAATAACATTTAAATAATACCAACCCACTCGGTGTTGTGAAAATGGCGTGGAGTCACTCCTGTGTAGCTTTTACTTTCCCAATGGCTTGTCTAGAGCAAAAAGTATCTGAAAACCTGAGTATTTCAAAAAAGATAATTTCATAGAAAAATAACATCTCACAGTATCCACTTTTCACCCGCTCGCAACTGAATTGCTTTAAAAAAGAGGGCAAAACAAAACGATGTGCTATTCTATTCTGCCATCTTAGACGCGACGCTGAGCTCAGGTTCTGCAGAGGCTTATGATCATTGTTTTTGTTGATTTACAGTAAGGGCCTTTCTTTTTTTTTGTGTTCTCTCTTTGTTTTTTTGGCATGACTGAAATTACTAAACGGCCCACCCACCTCTCACGTATTAGAGACCTCAGAGCGAAGGGTTTTCACAGTAAGAAACATCAGTGGTTAGGATAAAGTGGTTTATGTTACCAAGGCAACTGTACGTGGCACGATGGGCACAGCACTCTCTAGAATCTAGATCGTGGTTTTCTTCTGACCCCACATACACGATATTAACAGTACAAGAAATATGCACGCCGTATGCATATTTTTGGCATCTTTTGCTGACGTCTGAAGTAGGGTACGACACGGTAGAGTATCCACATCCACACTCAAGCAGCATATTACAAAACATTCATTTATGACTAGGGCGGGTAACGACATAGTTCTGTGTTTACATTTTTGAGCCTTCACAAAAAGCTTTTCACCTAAGTTCTCATCAGACAATAATAAATAATATGATCGGGTAGCTGTCGTATGTAATATATAGATATACTGCATATGTTTACATAATATATATGTAGAGATTTATCATAACGAATTACAATATGGTGATAAAAATCAGGGCTTGGCTTCAGTTAGTATAGTATCTACAATAGGTTCTGTCGTTTGTTTCTCTACAAATATTTACAGAATATAGATTTCACGCCTGCTGTCAAAGGGGATTTGCATTATCACAATCAAATATTCAGTTAGACGGAACAACATGACAAGTCGGAGGCAAGTGTCCACGTGAGACAAAGAGGATATCGTACGAACACGTCACACTGTTTCCTCTCAGACCAGATCGGCGCAGCGCGGTGCAGTGGAAATGGATGATGGCGATAGTCTTGTTCAGTTGCATTATTATTGCTCAGTATCTTCATGAGGTATAAGTGAACGTCTATGCAGTCTTTGTACAGTAATGGGGGGGGGTTTACTTCAGAGGGGACGCTCTGTGAACGGAGCTTGAAGACAGAGATACAGAGGGGTGAGGGAAGTAGGGTGAACCAAGGTGTCTGAAATACCTTGTTGAGCAGTGAGCAGTGAAATATACACCAGAAAAAGACAATGTGGCGGCCGTTTGACCGGCGAAACAGACAGAACTGTGGTCATTTACAAAGTTCAAAGTGATATCGACATTTAACACCAGCCAGAGGTCGGCTGCAAAAAGGCACAAAGAATATGACTTCGTACGACTGTGGATATCAAAGTGACTGAGAGCAAATGTTGGTAGTGTGGGTAGCTGCAGAAAACACGTCAACGTCTAACAGACTGACAGAATCTGATATCATTCAGCTGCTGCATGCTCTGCTTCCTGCTAAAAGTTAAGAGACAGCGCTTCTTCCTCCTCCCTGTCCTGTCTGCCTCCTGGGGCGCCCGTTCCCCTCTACGACCTGAGCCACCCTCTGCTGGCTGGGTGTGAGCCAGGGGCCTGGCAGCACCTCGGCCCTGCGCCTGCCTGCCAGAGAAAGGCCTGAGATGCTGGCAGCGGACACGCTGCCGTCAGATTGGCTGCCTCCAGACTCTGACTCATCGTCCCCCAGCTGCTCTGCGGACAGTGTGGAGGTGAGGAAGGAGAAGGGCTTTCTCTGTGACACCGGATCCATCACGGCGGCGCTTGTTAAAAGCCTCTCGCTCTGCTCGTCGTCGTCCTTCTGATCCTCATTCAGCTCCGCCTCACTCTTTTCACGCCTGTCGTCATCCCATGACCACTCCTGCTCCGTCTCTTTCCTCAGCTCCCTGTATTTTGCTCCCACCTCCCAGTTTTCATCATTCTCTATCCCCCAGTTTTGTTTGGGTCTGGGAAGCTTTTCGTTAGGACTTGGAATGGGTAGGAAAACATCGTCTTCAATCTCCTCTCCCTGTATACTGACTCTCTCCTCCGCCTCCTCCATCCTTTCTTCCACCCTTTCCTCAACAGCAGGTGCCTCCTGCTCTTCTTCTTCTTGCTCAGGCTCTACGCTCTCTGCCCTCCTCACCCTCTCCTCACTTCTGCTTTTCCTTTCTCTGCTTCTGCTCCTGGCTCTCTCCCTCTCCCCTTTCCTCCCCCTGACGCTGCCCCTTTCTGTCTCACTGTCGTCGTCATTATTCCTGAGGGCATCTCTGGGTAAACTCTGAGTCTCCCCTTTTCTCCTCCTCCTCCTGTCCCTGTGTTCTTCAGACCCCTCTCCACGCTCAGAGATGGGGCTCTGTAAACCTGAGTGTCCTCCTCCCTCTGAGCCCCCTCCTCTCCTCCTCCTACCTTCCCAGGCTCCCTGAGACCCCTCTCCCCACTCAGAGACTGGGCTCTGTAAACGCAAGCGCCCTCCTCCCTCCGAGACCCCTCCTCTCCTCCTCCTACCTTCCCTGGCTCCCCTAGACCCTGCTCCCCGCTCAGAGACCGGGCTCTGTAAACCCGATCGCCCTCCTCCCTCTGAGCGATGCCTTCTCCTTCTCCCTCCTGTCCCTTTCTCTCTCTCGCGTCCACTCGTAGACCTGCTTCTCCTCTTCTGCTTGGAGCTGTGCCCCTTCCGTCCGGTGGAGTCTACTGCAGCCAAACCCTGCTCCTTGGGGTGATGCAGGAGGGAGGGGGAGGTGATTCTGTGCTCACGGCCTGGAAACACATTATATGCAGAGGGAGGAGGGTGGAGAGAGGAGGAGTAAATAGACAGGTATAATAGAGGAAGAGATTACAAAACCGGTTATTAGAGAGCTCTGAAATCCAGAAAGTGTTTAGTTTAGTTTGTTTGTTGAGGTGCATTAGATCAACAGCTGCTTTCTGTTTAAGTGCAACCTTCAGATTGACCTTTATTAGAAATACAACACTTCTGATTATTACTGTGCTGCACACAAGTGTTATTATGTGAAGTAAGTAAGTCAGTGTGTTAATTAACTGTGAAGCTGGTGAATTGTGATCATAATTAGGAATAAAAGTATCTTAATTGGTCAAGAAATCAGAATTATATTTGTAATTTCAACACAACTACAGTTTATACTCAGGTTTATCTTATAATGATGTCCAACACACAGGCTGGGACTTTCCACTACAAGTGGAGACAGGAGTGGTGACTGAGTAGAGGAATGTAGAGAGACAGAAAATGGGAGAACTAACAGGAACCATTACCAACCGCGTATTCTCTGTCCGTCCAATGACATAGAAGCAAGGCTCGCCTAGCTTGGAGTTGGTCATACATAGAGACAAACTGGAGAGCTCCACTGAGAGAGAAAGAGAGAGAGAACACGGGAAAGGACAAGAAAAAGGAGGAGTGGAGCGGAAAGAAAGAGGAAAATAATGTTTGGAAACAGGGAAAATGCAACGTGGTAGCGTTAAAAGCAGAGAAGATCCAGGGAAGCACGGAGGTGGGATGGGATAAAAACGTGGGAGCCACCACAAACGAAGAAGACAGAATAAAAAAAACAGGTACAAAGTATTTTAGTTAGAATCAGTCCGACAGAGAAAGAAGAAGACAGGAGATTACACAGCCAAGACAAACGCATCGCATGCAAAAGACATGAGGTTCCCTGTAGTCTCGTATTTTAAATCTCATCTGATCCTGATGTACTCCTGAACCCCGCTGCTGCGTCTCACCATAGTCAGGCACGTAGCCGTTTCCTCTCTTGAGCACCAGGTGGATGCGGTGGCCTCCTCTGCGTATCTGCTCCACCGCTTGGCTGTGGGTCATCCCTGCTGTGCTGTCCCCATTGATCTCCACAAGCTGATCGCTAACCTGCAGCCACGACGCGCACAAGTGTTGGTACAGATTACAGGGGAGGATACAGGTCTAGCCGCTTTAAAGAGAATCCGCCTCTGCAGTAGTGTATAGACAAACAGACACACCTGCATTTTCTGGCTCCGTGAGGCCGGACCCCCCTCCATCAATCCCAGGACATAGAGGCCCATGTTGTACTCGCTGCCCCCTCTGAGGCTGAACCCGAATCCTGAGGGTCCACGATCGAGGTCTACGCTGTAATACCTGGAGTCACGCTGGCAGACGAGTGAACGGAGAGTAAGAGGAACTCATCGTTGTAACCGAAGGATATATTATACTCTTGCAGTCAATGAGATGAGCAGCAAAGTAATCAATTCTGGTGTCGCCCTCACCTTTGGACGCGACCTCTGACCCTTTCTGTTTCTGTGACCGGGGTCATACTCGGTGGTCTCTGAAAGGCTTGACGAATCTGAAACAGATGGTGATTGAAGTCAGATCTTCTATTGAGAACAGGGCTGTGTGTCCTGGACACTTGTGTCTATGCTTACAGGTGCTAGGACGGGGGACGATGGTGAGGCGCAGAGTGTTTCCTGCCCGACGGAGGATCTGGGCGAGCTCTCGGTGAGGCAGAGTTACGACGGAGCGTCCCTCCACCGCCTCGAGTCGATCTCCAGGCCGGATCTGACCGCTCTTGGCCGCTGGGCTGCCTCGACGAACCGTCACGAACCGGTGAGGGAGGAGTGAAGCGGCTGAGGCGGGGACAGGAGAGATCGTTCATAAAAAAACGACTTGTCGCTTGAAAACCTGTTGAGTCTCTGATACACGAGCTGAGTTACAGGTGGAACAGGAAACACCATCAAGCCCCAAAACTTTCCTTTTAACGGAGAGCAGTGAGTTATACATGGGGTCAAGTGTGGACTCATTTAAAAGCTGGAAGATTTATTTCACCGGTGCCTTTGCCAGAATTCCTAAAACAAGCTCTAATTAAGCTTTGGGTCATTTTTGGCAGGGTTTCCTTTATGATACACTTCCAACAGGAGCCTCTCTTTACACCTCCCCCACTGTCTCCTTGAAACACTCTCCTCTCCTCTTTCGCCTTCCCATCTATCAACCTATCTCTCCATCCGGTGACACACCAGGAACTGTTTTTCTGCTGTTCAATGATTTGTCTTCCTCCTCAAGAACAAACTGTCACGGAGCACAAGCTTTCCGGCAATATTTCCCTGTCCTGAATCTGTCAAACTGCGCATAACAACAGGCTTCGGATATTTACACTTTGGTTTATTCAGCGTCAGTGATTCTTAAAGCTCGGCGCCTCTAAGACGCACAAACGTGCAGCCCGTCTGCATTAGTGTGCCTCTAGCATACAAAACACACACATAAAAACACACGCAGCAGAATTTCGCTCTTTCTGCTGGTGCCACAAAACGTCTGTCTCGTCTGTGTGGGAAAAGCTGTCCATCTTCTCCTCAAACACAGTATCACTCCTAGAAAGCGATTATACACAGGAGAGGTCTTTTGTCTGTTGGATTCAACTGACCTCTGCATTGAAGCGAGGATACAGCGCGAGGAGCTGGGGGACAATTAGCTTCACGCATCAAGAACTCAATTTGTCTAATCTTCTGAACAAAAGAGATCGCTCACAATTAAGCTTAACTCTGGCCCGTGTCTGAGGTTGATGAGAAAAGTATCGAGCAGCCTAAAAATAAATTTGCCACCATTAATCTCCTGCACCAACTAAAAAGCTTCTTACAGTTTTTAGCTGGACAGTCTGTCTCTGTCTGCTTAGACTTCTAATTCTATCTTCTGTTCCTCTTTCTGTGTCTTCGTAAACTCCCTATTACTCTCTCCCTGACCCCACTTTGAGGGTATGCTGTGCTTTGGTGACAGCTGGCGCCTCCAGAGTCTTGCCAGTGGCCTTATGTAACCCATCAGGCAGCATAAACATTTAGAGACACTCATTCAGCCGAGGTACATCGTCGCTATAGGTCAGGATAAAAATAGCATGTTTAAATTGTTCCTACAGCTTAAAATGCTCATTTTGCCGGGCGGGTAATATGAGACGGAGCGTATGTCACATTGGGATGATGATCCCGTTAAAAGGTACAGCCTATAATTCACAGCGCAGAGACACATCTCCAATCTGGGCCTAATCTGGGTGACCCAGGCAGAAACGGCAATCAGGTCAAATCAAAGCCAAGGCAGCTTTGCAAATAGTCTTCTTATCATGCATAATACATCGGCCCGACATCAACAGTCGCCAAACACACGAGTACACATGCAGCAGCCATGCTCACACGCACACAGCGCCATTGTGCGCACAAACACACACACATTAAAAACACACACACACACATACACAGTGACTCACATGCAGAGGGATTGGGACAGATGTACTCAACCACACACACACACACACACACACACACACACACACACACACACACAGATGCTTAAACTACACACAGATGCATCCAAATGGACTGCTTTATATTAGTGTCTTTTCCTCTGGCTCTCCATGTTCTCCTGTCCAGAGTAATCCCACTGCGGTATGCCCAGCAGCCAGCCAGCCTCTGACGCGCTGCACCGATCAACGCTCAGGAGTGGTAGCAAACCCCCCCTCCCCCGCCATCGTAAAATCTCCCCCCCCCCACACACTTCTGCAGCCCAGATGCATCAGCCGGTGCGGACATCCCCACAGCAGCCTGCAGATGCTTAGTGCATGTCGGAGACCGGAGGGAGCACTGTTGATCTTTAGCAGGATCATTCATTCAGTTCTGTGCGTGTGCAGGTTAGCTCATGCTATCTGCTAACTTCATTCATTTTACTGCACGTGCACAAACGGCTCAAAACACACAGACCACTGTCACATCACCACATCATGTCGCGTGCTGCTTTAAGCCTGGCTGGGGTTAAAGTAATATATTAAAACCCCTCTCGTCTGTTGTTGTTGCTGCTGCTGCAATCGCTCTAAAAACAACCCTCGTACACATCGATCACATCATCAGTTTGATCCAACATCTGGCACACGTGAGCCTAGCGGATCTAACTTTCACACTGCCAGAGTCAACACATCCGAACAAGCAAACTTTAGTGTGCAACACAGGCTCAGACCCTCCAGTTCATGCACAAAGCTACACCCGAAACACTGCACCAAACCAGTACCCTCCCTTTTTTTTTTTTTTTTTAAAGTAAACATGAAGCAAGAAGTGGAGCGGATAATTACGTTTAGACTCCTTCACAGTTTTCAAAGCAGACTGTAGTCTCTCCAGCATGGCTCTTTGATTAGCATACGCAGAAAAGCACAACAAAACAAAAACAGAAAAAAAAAGAAATCCTAGAATCCGTGTTCAGGCAGCTTGGAGGTGTTGAGATTCACATTTAATCAGTCAACGGGAGCTAAAGCACAGGTTTGCTGTCCCCTCTGTTGCTCCTCTGCGAGGGAAATGTTCACTGTAGCATTTCTCTTAAGCATTCAGAGAGCGATGGGGAGAGCGGGAGGTGGGTGGGAGGCAGAGGGAGGGAGGGAGGGCGAGAGTTTTAATCTTTTGAAAAACCAGACTGGACGCTTTTACTGCAGAGTAAAGGGTTGCGAGGGAGAGAGTGGGCGGGAGCTTGTGGGGGAGAGAGAGAGGTGGAGAGAAAGACTGATGAGGGGAAGAGAAAGAGAGAGAGGGAGAGATGGGAAGAGGAAATGATAGAGAGATATGGAGAGACAGGAGAGGGGCTTATTTCTGTGACATGACAAGAGCGAAATGAAGGGGAGAGTGAGGACACGATGGAGGTTTGAGGAGGGAGGGAGGGTCTCCGTGCTGCAGAGACAGGTGCACCTACAACCTTAATCTCACAATGAAAACATAAATGTGTGTTCGCCAGGGCCATAAAGCAAATTGAACTGCATCAAGCTGGAACAGAGGGCAGCCAATGCAAGACAAAGGTAGGGAAGAGTGGGCAATACATCATGAGGATGCTGCAGTTAAACTGCTATTCATGAGCACTGCACTAAAAGCTAATAAGGGTAGGATGTGTTCACTTCCCAGACAGAACATAAACATACAGCCCAAGCGTCCTGCCAGGTCACGAGAGTGGATAGGGAAAGCGTGAAATACTAGTGATGTCATGCCTTTAACAAAAGGTCACTGTGCAGCACACGCTCAGGCCGATAAATGGAATTAAAAAAAGAGCATGGCTACGTATCAAACCTGTAAATAACCCGAAAACGTCTTAAAGGAACAGCGTGATGTTGGGGGAAACACACTTAGCTCGCTTGGCTGAGAAACAGATGAGAAGATCAATACCACTCTCATGTCTATGAGATAAACATGGGGCTACACACAGCGGCTGGTTAGCTTAGCTTAGCTTAGCATATGGACACAGAGGGGGAAAACTGATGCTAACCTGGCTCCTACCTCAGTTTCTGTGCAATTCAACAAATTAGATGTAACACACTCGTAAGTGAGCTTTTCGGGTGCAGGTAGAAGGATTTGTTGCCTTTGGAGAGAGGCGGGAAAGCTTCCTGCAAGGTTTCCCACAGTCTCCACCATTAGCGAAGTTAACCAGCTGCTTCGTGTTCAGAGCACAGACCTGAAAGTTGTATTGATCCTCCCATCTACTTCAGGGCAGAACAGTTCATTAAGCATATTTCCCAAAATGTCAAACTAGTCCTAGTCCATCGGGTGTCACGCGTAAGATTCTGAATAATAATTATCCTGATAACAGCAGCAACAACAACCTAAGGCTGAGCAAGGAGGTGCAGGCAAATCACACACAAAGAAAATGTACAAAGGCACAAAATGTCAGTCGTTTGAAAGATCCTGTAAAAACAGGACAAGAGTTGAGTTTCTTGTTTTATTTCCTGTTTTATTTTGAAAAGTTTTTCCCCTTGTGTGTTTTCATGTACTCGTTTCCTGTCCTTAATTAGCTCGTTGGTCTCACCTGTGTCTCGTTGTCCTGCCCTCCCCTGTCTATTTAAGCTGTGTCATTGCCTTTGTTCTCTGTCGTTTCATTTGCTGTGTTAGCATTAGCATCTAAGCTCCTACCTTATTTCCATGTGCTTTCCTTGTGAGTTTGAACCGTGAGTTTGGATTTCATGTCATGTCATGTTCGGACTGACTACCTGGATTTCGACCCTGCCTTCCTTGACCTCTCGTAAGCCTAAGCCCTTAAATAAACTGTTAAAGTATCTTGTCCCTGTCTGCATTTGGGTCCTCCTCTCTCCTTGTGACCAAGCCCTGACAGATTTGAGAAGTCCTGCTTTAACATATATGTTGTAGCTGAGTGCAATATGATGCTTATATTGTTTTTTATTGGTTTTAGTTAACCAGACAACTTATTATTGTTTTGGGGGGTTTTTTTTGTGCATGCATGTATATGTTTTGGGCCCGTGCATCTGTGAGTGTGTGGGTTTACAAAGATTGAGGAGAGGGGATAAATTGATAAAGTTCATAGTAATATTCAACTTTGGTTAATTGGCATCTAAAGTTTAGTTCAGCAATGTTGTAAAAAAGAAACTGAAAGTCTTTGTTGTGGCCAAACAAACATCTCATGGATAGTGCACTGGTATTTAGCTTTTCATGAACACGGACAGAAAATACACATTTAAGTAATTACACTGGGAAAATCTCTGCAAACTGACTGAAACTGTACTCCGTGCACGCCAGTCAGGGACGATAGTTGATGCAAAAACTGATTTCTTTAAATATCACAAAAAAAAAACTTGAGGGGGAAAAAAACACTTTACAAGAAAAGGGTTGATGATGCATCATGACTCATCTGAGTGGCACGCAGCCATAGTGACCACTTTTTAATCTGTAATTATCTAATGGTGCGTCTGTCCACAAGGACATCCAAACCTGTTCCCCTGGGCAGGTACCCAAATGCTTCTACTCCGCCAGAGAGGTTCAAATAATGCTGCGTAATGCCCGTCCAGTTCTACTTCACATCCTTAGATGAAAAAATACACTTTTCCAAAACAAAATATGTGCTGTAGTTAAAGAACTTAACTTGTGCGACATGTGAAATGTAGCTGGCTCTCACCTTTGCCATTCTCCACATCTTGAGAAGCGATGACGAACCCAAAGCCTTCTCCTGGCTTCCTCCTCAGCTCCACATCAAAACCTCGGAGTGGACGTGTTCGTTCACCACCCTGCCTCTCCAGACCTGAATCGGGCACCGTGACGCCACCCGTCTCGTCCTCCAGGCCCGTGTTGATCCAGTCTTTGGGTTCCATGGTCAGAGTCACAGGAATCGACTCCAAGAAGCTGGTGCTCTGGATGAGAGAGGAGTGCGTCGGGGCTGGGGAGGGCGGCGTGCTGAGGGTAGTGCGAGGCACAGGCAGCGCTTCTGGGAGCACAGAGGAGCTGTCTGAACCAACAGGTGGAGGAGGCGGGCGGAGCAGAGGCGGAGGGAGTCTCCGGATAGAGCCGGGGGACACGGTTGAATGATAGGTGCCTGAGAGTGAGCATGAAAATAACTGTGACATGAATTTAGCTACAGCGTATACTTTCTACAAACGAATGTGAGCCACTTACCTCCTCTGTAAACCAACAAGATGACCTCTCCCTGTTTGGTGTGTTCCTGCAGAATTGTTTGTACCTGTCAACAAACACATAATCATATTGTGACTCATTTTGAGATTCTTAGGTTATATCTGCCACCTTCGAAGGTGGAGTTCATCTCTTGAAGCACCACACTGGTGATTTAGCATGTTTTGATGCAGTGGGAGATGAATTCATATGAAGAAATTAAAGATAAAATGTTATTTTACATAAAAATCTGATTATTTTTCAGACTTTTCTTTAAATTTAGCTTTTTTGTAAAATGCAACATTGATTATGCCACTGAAAAATTATTCAGATAACAATCTGAGAAGGAAAAGCCACCCTTCTGACCATGCATCCCGTGAGAGGGGGGGCAAGCAGACATTGTTTTGTTTTTGATTCATGTTAATTCTCCTTCTTCCTGCCTCATGTGGTGCTGCAGTACCTGTGCAAAGCTGAGACTCTGGACATCTGCTCCATTGATTTTGACAACAGCGTCCCCTGGCTGCAGGGAGTTGCACTGCCTCCTGTCCCAGACTCTTTTCACTATCGTCATCCTGCCTCCTGGACCGCCAGCCGTCACGCTGAAGCCGAGTCCTCGGTCTCCTTCGCTCTGGGCCAAGGCCACTGGCACCAGCTCCCCGCCGCTGAAACCGCCAACTCCACTGCCCATGCTCATCGCCCCAGGAGAGGACACGCTGGTGGGGCTCGCAGTGGGGCTTGTGTTGCCATGGAAACCGTTGAAGCCGCGGTGGTGGGGGCTGTCAGGGGTGGGAGGAGGTCTGAGGTGTGAGGTCTGCGGTCTGAAGAGGCGGGAGTGAGCGCTGCGCGGCCCACCAGGGGAGGACATGGGTCTCCTCGGTGACTGAGGCAGAGGCAGCCGGGACCCCGACAGCGTGCAGGTGGACAGGTCACTCTCAGACGACTTGGACGTGCCGTAGCGAAATTGACGAGGGGGTGTTGAGAGGGAGTTATTGTTGTGATTACGAATCATTGATGCCCTGATGAAAAAGAAAGAGGAGAGTCAAAATCAATAACAGTCCCAGCAAGTCTCCAACACATAACCCGATACTGAAATGTTTTGGGCTGGAGCTAACTGTAATTTTCATTATCGATCAGTTGTTTAGTCTTAAAACTGATGCTTTTAGATTGCTTTTGCTGTCCAAACACAACTTAAGTCATTTCACTGACTATCGTATATGACGAAAAAGCAGCAGAAGCATAATGTCTCAGGAGTCACCTGTGTGAGCCAATAGCAGACACAACTTCGCTGTCACTCTGGCTGGCAAGCGTTGGGTCAAACGACTGCAGCCTGGCTAAACTTCTCAGGGAGCGGGGAGGGCGGACGGGGGAAGAGGATGTTGCGGCGTTGCTCACGCTGGAGCGTCTGTACGAGGGCGGCTGTCTGGTAGCGAACGACGTGGCATTTCCGTTAGAGTCTAGAGTCACCCCCGGTTCCATGTAGCTCCCGTCACTGTGGACCCCGTTAAAGTGGGTCTTTGGGGTGGGCGTCGGGAGGCGAGGTAGATGGTGAAGAGGCTGCGGCTGGGTGGTGGTGGGTGGTAGGATGGGCTCCCCGCTATCCAGTAGCCTTGGCGGCGGCTGCTTGGGACACCCGTCGTGGTTGTAGAGCATTGGATACCCTCTTCTAACCTCTACATCCACGCTGTGGCCCACAGGCACCGACTTGAGCATCTCTACCACCTCTTTGTGAGACACTCCCAACACACAAACGTCATTGATGTACACCAGGATGTCCGCTAACAAAGCACATAGACAGAGATCCATCGTTACAGTGCATTATGCGTTATTCTTGTTATTTTTATTTATCTGCATCACCCTTTTTGACCATTTTCATACGCTTGAGTGTGCAGATAAGTGTAGTTTGCAAATGAAACAGTCTGTGTGCGTTTTGTGTGGGTGTTGACTAATCCAACCAACTAATCCCTCTAAACCAGCCTATTAACAGATATGAACTAGATCAGTCCCTGCAGAGACAGCCTGTGCTGCAGCTTCCTAAAGTGGTAATATCGGAGTGTGGGTATTTGCGTGTGCCTGCCCGTGTGTCTGCGTGGTAGGTGATGCACACAGCCGCATATGCGTGTGTTATGATAGCTTGATTATGGTGTGCTTGCCCTGAGGATTAAGGACTGATTGTGATATACACTCGAGGGAGATGTGAGAGATCAAAATTCCAGGAGTATATAATCCCAAAGACTGGAGACGGAGAACTAGAGAGATACACACTGTGTGATTAAAATGTTATCTGTTTTGCAAGATTTCAGCAACCGTAGTTACAAGACTCAGTCTGGAGCCACTGCAAGACCTACGCTGTCGCTGATAATACGCAAGTATGAACTGAAAAAGCTGGCTTTTTCCTTAATTTATGTCAGTTATCTTTTTGATGCAGCGATCGTCCCTGGTTCGTTGCATATTTTACCTGTCTTGAGCGCTGACGGTCCACTTGCGGTCACACTGTAGACTTGGAGGAACTCTCCTGGCCTGCTGCCCCCGACAATATTGAAACCAAACCCTCTGGAGCCCTTGATCAAGTGTGTGTGCACGGGGAAACCCCTGAGCTCCGCCGGCTGGTCCGTGAACCCTGGCAGAGAGACAAAGACAAAGAGAGAGGATGAGATAATGATGATGGGTACCTCCAAGGAAAAGTTGTAGATGTCTTCAATGATTAAAAAAAGCATATGAAAACATGTCACCAGAGTAATATTTGAAAAAGAGCGGAGTGATATGAGTTTCTGTCCTCTGTGTTTATGAAAGTGATGGGTTTAAGTAGCGAGGGTGAAGCGGGAGAGGGAGTCAGAATACTGCAAACCAATAGCCAGATGGCTTTTAACACACGCGCACACACACGCACACACAAAACACTTATAAATAAACACACAAAGTGAAAATGTTGGGTGGAAAGATTGCATTAAAAGCAGAATCCATTACAGACTACTTCCTTAAAATCAGCACCATAATCCATTAGATTGACCCAACTCTGTGCCGTAATCTGGGGTCTTTTTTATTTACTCTTGCTTTGAATCACCGAATCTGTGCTAAATGGTATAAAAGATTATGTTTTCCTTCTACTTATATGTCTTATTTTGCTTGTGAAGTGGAGCAGCAGTCATGAAAAGCTGCTGGTTCTCACTTGTACCAGATTTTACAGTAATCCCCCCCCCCCACGTGCAGGTGATTCTGGCCATAATGGAGATTATATCACCTTCTGCTGGTGACAGACGTGTACTGCACTTCACAAACTGGAATCATAGCACTTTGAACAGATGGATTTCATACAGTCTGCAATCAGCCATGTCAGACAGACATCAAAAAAGTAGATTACGCCCTTGTTCTTTTAACAGCAAATCATGTGACCAAATTATGAAATTAAGTTGCCAGTCACATGCCATCCACGTGTCGACCCCCGCCAGCCTCAGCACTGAGTCTGGCTCTCTGCCAGCAGCTCTGAGCTTTAGGCCTTAATCACTTACATGTCTCTGTTCAGCTAAAAGCTCATTGCATCTCATTTGACTCTAACAAGCTGGCTGCGTTACTGTTACTTCCGTTCTTTACAAATATGTAGCTTCATTTAAGCTGTTCAACAGAAGAAAAAAAAAGCAAAACGTGGCACCGGTGCTGCAATTAATTACATCCAGTGAGATGAGACAGAGAGGGGTAAGAAAGAAGGAACAAAACAAAGAGGCTCACATTCGTTTTTGTAGACGGTTTCCCTGCTTGAGGCTCGAGGACTCTGCCAGCTGGTCCTCTTTGGGTTGTGACTGGGGGGGGGGCAAAAGAAAAGTCTCGCTCTTCAGAAACATAATAGCATTGGATATAATGTGACAGCATTCGAATTCAATACGCTCGGAACAGAGATGCCCGCCATTGACAGTCACGAAAACCTTGCACAGCAGCTCCACTGTATTCAGAGCATGTTCAAAGGAATATTTTGAAATTGTGTGAAACTTGCAAATTCACTTTCCTGCAGAGGTTTTAACGAGATGCTTGTTTTCACTCTCAGTGTGATGCAGGAACAAGGAGGCAGTTAGCTTAGCTTAGCAGAAACACTTTAAACAGGGGTGAAAAGGGATAATTCGGCATCAGAGCGTTAACTTTAGAGGCACAGGTGGTTTTCATCTTCAGACAAAGTCAGGCTAGGTGTTTTCCAGTGTTTCTTGTTTTTATGCTAAGCTAAGCTAACAATTCCTGGGTCCAGTGAACAGATACGACAGTAGCAATGATCTTCTTACATAACTCTCTGCAAGATTAGCTTTTTTTTTTTTTGCAAAACGTCAAACTTTTCCTTTAACAGATCTGCAAAGAGCAGGTGCGGTAGAATACTCACTCTATGTAGTGAGACTCTCCTGGGTCACTGAAGGCCAGCTCCCAGTGATCGGGCATCACACCTCTCACCCTGGCACCACTTCTGCTGCCGATGATGCCGTTCTCTACGCAGCGACCATCCCCGCTGCTGGATGCCCGGGGCCGACCAGGGGACCGACGGATAGGAGGGTGGCTGCTGCTGACACCTGCAGAGCCCCCTGTGATTATAAAGATATAAAAGAAAGTAAACTAAATATATATATATCATTTAATATGACGAGAAGCAGGAGGTGAAAAAGTTTTTCTTGCGTTCTTTATCAACCTGATGCTGGCAGCTCCACTGGGGGGCTGTCAGGCAAAAAAAACCTGAGGTCAGCATCTCGGCCGGCTTTGTCTTCCCTCTACGGAGGCAGAGTGTGTGACCATGCATGCCACGCTACCAGCAGAAGAAAAATAAGCATATTTTTTGCCGAGCTGTCCTTGTAGCTGTCCTCCAGCTCTGAGCTCCAGCGTGGATCTGAAAGCTGTCGGACATAACACGGGCGTCCCGAGTCCCGCCGCACACGACAAGCGCTGCCGAGCCCGTCCGCCCACGCAGTATCACTTCAGAAGATGACTCAGCAAAGGTCAGGGTGTTGGATGGCTCCCTCAAACTCCATCCCGCCTGCATCCTGCATTCACCCTCCCCGAGTCCAGGCTGCCTGCTGAACCTACCTGCCCGTTTGGAGCACGTCTCTAAATATCTGGATCTCTGCCTGCCTGCGTTTCTCACCTCCCACTCTGCCCGCCTCTCCCTTATCTTCTGCACCATTCTGGCTCCCTGCCTCCACCTTTCCTAACACTCAGCCTCCCTCCCTGCCACCACCACCACCCTGTGTCACTGTCTTGCTCACTTACCTTAACCATCTAATCTCACACTCGCCTTCTGTTCAGCTCTGGTGCTCCACTTTCTTGCTGCCATCTCTAACTCTCTCTGTTATAATGTTATATGGATAGACGGACAGTCGATTAACATCGGTGGAAAGTACACTTTTTAAGTATTTGCATGTAATTTAACTGCTAAAGATAGATTTGGAGATATGACATAAAGGAACATATCATAAACCTATGAATAATAATTATTAGTAATTCAGGTAGCTCTGGCTCAGTGGGTCGCTCACACATCACAGGGTTGATATTTTCCACCAGCGCCTCTCGCCCACATGTCAGATTGTCCTTGGGCAGGACACCACACCCAGGATTGCACCTGATGGTCAGGCCAGCACCTTGTGTGGCAGGTTGGTGTGCATGTGTGTGCAAATGGATGGATGAGAGGTAAATCTGTGCTGCCCTTTGGATAAAAGCAGCCATTTACCATTTATTTAAATTATACTTCACTGGTTCCAAACCTATTCCCAGGCTCCCGTGATCCCTTAGAAAAAAAGGAAAAGTCTTTACCGCCAACACTTACACCTAAACTTCTCAGATGATTTCATTTGAATAACAGGTTAAATGAATAATCTTGCTGAATCACATGGGTAAAGAGCAAGACAGTGTACAAATATCCTGGACAAACACTGAAAATGTGGATTTTTTCAAAATATGGCCCCCAAAAATAAAGATAAGTCCACTAAATTAAAATACATTTGGGGACCACTTCACTAAACTATCAGTCACAAAGGGGGGCATTTTACATTTACTTTGAAACCCAAAGTGCATTTTGCTGATAAAACCTTCTGTACTTTTACTTGAGTGGGATTTTGAATGGAGGACTTACTTAAATAAAAGGATCTGAACGCCTCTTCCAACGCTGATGATTAATAAACCTTTCAAGCCTTCTGCTTAACATAATAAACCATGTCTGGTACAATGAGTCATCCATCACATCGACAGTAGAATAGAAAATGTTTTTTGCCTTGTTTTTGCCAATCTTTAATGGCCGTGTTGCCCATCTCCCACTGTTATGTGAATTTAAACACTCTCCGCTTCCTCGTCACATGACCTCTTCGGTTTTTCTCCTCACCTCCCTGCGCGCACGCTCGCCTATCTTCTTGCCTCCTTGCCTGCTCGACATTAGGCAGCCTGACCTTCCTCTGGAGGTGATCCAGCAATCGATGAGGCCACAGCCCCACTGAGAGTTTAGAGCATACTAATCGTGCTAATGATTGATTAATTTGGGTATCAGAGACTGGAGCTATAGATAGAGGGACAATGCAGTATTTACAGTAGCTGCCGGCTTCTGTGCAGGGCTTAACAGGCACGTTTTCCACAGTCGATATGGGTGAAATACAATGAAAAAGAGGGCGATGATAACTGCATAATACTCCACCTACAACACCATTAACATCTGATTACCTCTTGGTTTTTCCTCCACATTTATGACCTTGCCCACAGGCGCTGTCTTACGGACCACGTTTAGCGATTACTTGCCTGACAGGCCTGAGTCGTCCTCGCTGTTCTCACCGTCCTCTGCAGCCTTCTCCAGGTTGCTGAGCGATTTGCTGCGTGTGCGGAAGTTTCTGAGCAGGTTGCGGTGTTCCTGGTAGGTGATGGGGGGGCTCTCGGCGCTGATGTGCACGGGTCGAGGTGTGCCGTAGTAATTCCCTGATCCGGGGAAGGACAGGAAAAGATGGAATCACGGTGAACGGATAAATGCACATTTCTCGTAACAAACGTGAGGATAAATGGTGACATGATGTAAAGGAGGTCCTTAGCAACCCACAGCATCAGCATGTTATAGCTTATGAGGTAAATAAAAGCTTTTATATTCAGATATTCAGAAGAAACATAGGTTCATGTCCTTAGGCACATATTTCAGCACATACCACATATCTACATGTATGTGCATTATGGATCCCCTGAGATGATCAGCTGCACATGCCCTGTAGTTTCAGTGCAAGCCATCTGCTCCAGCAGCTAAAGAAGAAATTAAATTACCTCCACCCCTCCATTTGGCTCCTGGAGATCCAAATGGGTTGGGGGGAAACATTAGATTACTGAACTCAACAACAAGGTCACCAGCCGTCACCATTTACTGCAGTTTCTGCAGGCTACTGCACGCGCAATCCTGCTGAAACCCCTGATTGCTTTGCCGTGGCGATGTGTCTGTCAATGTCACATGTAAGGCAAGTGGGGATGACATTTATTGCTCCCATTAAACTCTTATAAATTATGGATGCTAATGTATGGAGGCTTTTTAATCAGTGGCAGCACTCTGACCCTCGCGTAGGGAGGAGTCTGCAGGGTAGAGACGAGCTGAGCAACACCTGATGGCATTAATGTGCACAAAAACACGACTTTTCAATGGATCGTCCAATTAGGAACCGTGTAAACCTCATTCATCACGAGAAGAAGCTGTCAACAAATATTGAGTTATATCGAGTGTATGAAAAAGAAGGATCTTTGGGGGAACAGTTTGACATTTTGGGAATAATGTTTTACTGACAGTTAAATGAGTAGCTTGATATCACGCTTATGTATATGCATACAGTATATGAAGCTACAGCTAGCAGCCAGTTAGCTTAGCTCTGTTAAAGGAAAAGACAAACACTGAAACAGCTAAGTTGGCTAACAAATGCCACCTGCCATCACCTCTAAAGCTCACCAATTAACACGTTTTATCTTCTGGCACTTAACCCTCCATAAAACCACTACTTGTTGTCTTTACACTTCAGTTTTCTGTACACGTGAAACGAGTGCGACATGAGACAAGATACGCGTTAATTACTGAGCTTTAAAGGTGCTGGTAGGCAGATTTTGTCATGTTTGAGCCAGTGTAGCTGTGTCTCCTAGTTTCAAATGCTAAGCTAAGCTAACCAGCTGCTGGCTTCATGTTTTCTATATCGACATGTCAGTCATTTAACTGTGCGCAAGAAAGAGAACAAGCATATTTCTGCAAATGTCTGCTATTTCATTACAATACAGCGCTGAATTGGAATAGTGCCTCACCCATAATAATTACAGTGATAACAGACGACTTTGCTGCCCAGCATTTATGAGCTGTATCGCTTCTGTTCCCCTCAAAGACTACAACACAGAGCGCCTTGTCTTTGTTTCATGGAATGATTGACAGAACATTGGAGATAAGAAAGAGGCATGTTCACTGAAGAGGTAAAGTAAAATTGTCGTGCTTTTATAAGGAGTGAAAATATAGTTTGGGTGTTGCTTTGTGCGAACAAGTAACTACAGCGTGTGAGAAGAAAAAGAAAAAGCACAAGTTTATTTATTAAATTACTTTATAATGGACACATAAAACAGGAGGAGGGGAGATTTTCCCAGGAGGTCGTAGGGAACCAATCTAAATGCAGATGGTGCCATTAGTCTAAAGTCATTAGATTGTGCAATCAACATTTAATTCATGATCATAAGTTAAAGCAAAAACTTGTCCATCATTTCATTTAAACTTGCCACTTTAAATTAAATGACTACAAGTTGAGAAAACAAAATGGATTAATTGCATAATTAAAAGTGCCAGAATAAACTACATATTCTTTTTTGCATGATACATCACATTGCGTTACTAGTTCAGCCTCACCTTTGAACTTTCCGCTCTCAAGCAGCGCGCCCGACTCCTCCAAGGAGAAGAACTCTTCTATGGAGACAAAGTTGTAGTCTACCCCTGAGATTTCCCCGTCTCTGGGCTGTCTGGTCGTACCTGGGGGAGGGAGCCAACAGGAAATATTGCACCATACATCAGAGCCATGACGCTGGAAATACTGCCAGCTCTAACGTGGATGATGTGTCAATTAATCAAGGCCTTTTCCCCTCATCGGCGGTCATAAATCCAGAGTTCGGTGTTTAAACAAAACAACAATTCAGCAAACTATAAATAGTCCAAGCATTACACGAGTTTGACAAATTATATGGAAATAGTACCACGAATGTCAACAGCCTAATGCATCTATATCGGTTGCATTTATAGCTATAAACAATCTTTAAAATGAGTAAATGGACTGTACTTATATAAACAAGTTTAATTATCGCATGAGTTGATAATAACAGTAAACAAGTGACCTTATTAATTACAATATTTCGGCTTCAGGTCAACGGAGCATCCGCCCACAAACCAAAATGTGCCCTTTGGTTTGAAGAGCACG
The DNA here is from genome assembly GCA_008933995.1 of Datnioides undecimradiatus. Taxonomy (NCBI): domain Eukaryota; kingdom Metazoa; phylum Chordata; class Actinopteri; order Lobotiformes; family Datnioididae; genus Datnioides; species Datnioides undecimradiatus. The sequence goes on along the minus strand of WARS01000071.1, from coordinate 5,671,180 downwards.
ATGATGACGGTAGGCATTTACCAGGCCCCCTTTGTTATGAGCAGATCAATAAGGACAGAATTAAACATTAATGAGGCACTGTGAAAGTCTTAAAGTCTTTCTATCACCATTGCAAAGATGGAGCACTCAGATGATCAATGGTCTGTCATGATAATTGATTCGCTCTGACCTTGGCCTGGAAGAGAGCGCTGAGTCCGAACCACGGCAGGAAAAACATCCCATCATCACAGAATCACTGAGGTGAGATCTGTGTTTGACCGAGATCTCCTCACCATTAAATACGTGTGCAGACATGTAGTGTGAGATATATCACATTTCAATATAACACATGAAGTCAAATCTGGGGGAATCGTTTTAATTTACAAATTGCACTACAAGGCGCCCGCTTTGACCTTGAGACAAGTAATTCCTTTCCCAAGACTTAATCACACCAAGCCCAAACGAAGGACGAATCCCTGTCCCTCTCCTGGAGGACCACATGTGATGTCAGTGTGGGGCCGGCAGGAGGGAGTCACACCCAGCTACCCTATAAAACCCATGATTAATGCACTGCTGTCCTGGGAGCTGCTCTCCCAGCCACAATGACACATGCAGGACTGCACAGAGCATGCACACACACAACGTGGGCCCAAAACACACACACACAAAGGCAGACACACAGACATAAAGGACTGGACACACAAACACTAGCGAGCATGAGGCATCTCCATCAGCCTGACCTCTTCTCTCTGTAGCACAAAGTGAGTTTACTGTACGGTTCACGTCCCAATCGGCTGCAGAGGATGAGGCACCGCCTTCTGATTTAATGCTAGCGGTTATAGCCAGCAGCTGTAATGCCATTTTTATATTTCCACCTGCTCGGATTACTTTTTGTCTCAAAAGCCAACGCAAAAAGCAATTTTCCTGGCTTTAGACGGCAAAGGTTTACACACAGGTAAATCAAAAATCACAAACAAACACACTTGTACAGGTTGAGTCAAGGGCTGCATCCGACAATTCCTTGATTAATCAATTCATCGTGGTTGTTATTTATGCTTAAAAATGCATTTCTTAATATATAATAATATATAATAATGACATGACCAAAATTGATTATCAAATTCGTTGGGGTCTGATTTTCTGTGTAACGAATAATCAGTCGACTGACTGATTGTTTCAGCTTGAGTTGAGTTTGACCCTCACGTCTAGGCTCATTAGGAACCTACGTGGGGCTTTTTAAACAGGATGACAGGATGGTCGGCCATCATTACAGCTTGGCCCAGCTCCACCTGCTGACACTGAATACAGTATGTGATCATTACAGAGCTGTATTTGCATCCCTGGTCATCAAACCAGGAAAATGAACCGGACACACCGACGTGTGTGTGTGTGTGTGTGTGTGTGTGTGTGTGTGTGCTCGCGCTCTCAGTTTGCACTTGCACCCAGTTAAAAGAAATTAGAGGTTTCTGTGTCTAATTAAAGATCTGATAGCAAATCTCTTGATGACATCTGACGTGTGCGTAATGCTTCTCCTCCCCTCAGGACACACAGTATCTCTCCAGCTGATATGGTGCGAGGCAGGGATTCATTATCTATGCACCCTCCTAGGAAATATATATGACATGTCACGGGGGGGGGGGATTATTGACATCTTCTTCTTCCCCGCCTGTCCCTGTAGGCGCCGCACACTGATCCCCTGGGAGAGGGGTGAGATAGGGATTGAAGAGGTAATTACACAGAACTCTGTATCAACACCCAGAGAGAGCTGTCTGTCAAGATCATTGCACACAAATAGCTAACAATGAATTCTACAGTTGAAAAGGCCACAGACGGTCTGCCTGACAACGGCAGAGCGAGCGTATTAGAATAACTAAATGATGATGTTTCTTATCTCTGACTCACTCTGAAGACAATTAGAAAAGTCTTTCATGGAGGAGACGCAGACAGTGGCAGCCTTGGAGCCGCGACTTTGGCTCTGAATCATCCAAGGGCATATGTGAAAATGGAGAAAAGTGGATGGGAAAGTTAAGGAGGTGAGGTCTGGAAAACCTGCACAAAGAACAAAACTGTATATGAATAAAGAAACAAAAGTTGATGCCTCGTGAAGCATCCGCTCCCCAAAGACTACACAATAAGCATCCTGTCTGCTTCAGCATGAGCAAACAGAGCCATTAGACTGCAGTCAGCCCCTCCTCCATGTTGGCACTGATAGACTTTTGCTTTTAATTTAATTCCCCCCCTTTAGATTATTGATACGTTTACTTAATTCTGTCATTCATTTTTCCATTTTTATGCTCTGCCCTCCTGACTGAGCCTTTGTAATGATATTTCTTGCACCAGTGCCAGCTCAAACATCAGAGAATATTGTCTCATCAAAGGATTCAGGGACTCAGATACTCTCTAAATAGCACCGCAGCACTGAGCCACAGTTTCAGGAGAAGAAATGGCATCCAAATGAAAAAAACTCTGAGTCAAATGAGGCCTAGCCATACTATCTTTGCTTCTTTACAGTAAAAGGCAATAAGAACAACTTGAACCATACTTCAGCTAATTAGTATTTATGTCAGGTGATGGAAAGTTTGGTTTATCGACAAAACAACAGCAAAGAGTCCTGAAACAGGAGGAACATACATATGGTCCTGAAGGGGGCCACAATGAGCCACTGATGAAAACTCCTCAGCTTTGAGTTCCTGTCACGTCGAGCACAGCTGCCTCCTCGACTGGAAAACAACAAAAAGGAAGAAAACTCTGCTCCGACACGTCTTCGCGCGATCTGAAATAAGACGCCGTGGCTCCCGAGCCGTCTTGGGATCAGGAAAACATGCGTGTGTTGGTATCGGCACGAGAACAACAGCATCTTACTGTGTCATCTCCAGCAGATCAGAGGATTACACACCCGGGGGCTGAGCCTGCCTTGTTGTCTACTCTTACTAGAAGAAAGCACTCAGAGATGAGAAGGTGTTTTAAAAGTTGGGCACCACTGGCCGGGGAAGGCTGACCAGATTGCTTTGTATAATACATAGTCTATGCACTGTGTCTAAAAGCTTCCCTGACCAATCATCAAATTACTGATTTGTCTAATTTTATATATGACAATCCTCTTTTATCCATCCCATTCTCTTTATCCTTCCCCGAAAATGGATAAAAGCACCACTCTTTATTTGGGCAATTCACTCCCCGAGCAGCTGCTAGTAGATGTAACAGGATGCACGCATGCATGGCTAAGTAATGAGAGAGCTCGGTATGAATAAAAATGCAATTATACTATAATATGAATATGCATGTTGGGACGGTTTTATCTTTCTCTCACCATCCTGGGAGTTTTGACCTACGCCTTCGCTCTGTCAGCCAGTGGGTTGTGTGGCACGGTGGCAGACTGTCCCACATGACCTAGTTCCTGGACTAAAGGAGAGATTAGCAGCAACTCCGCACAGCCACAGCAAGGTTAAGACTCCAAACACACTAGGTGGTCCGTCCCCTCCACAATGCCACCTTAACCTTAAGGGGGAAAAAAAAGGCAGAGCAGACCGACGCGATTCAGAAAAATCCCGTCACAAAACACCGATCTTCCTCAGAGAACCCTGCCGCTATATCCTCTTGCCATTTCCACTGACGTCATATTATAGAGGATTAAGATAGCAACAGATGCACTACAACTAGCCGCCTTTGGCTGCCATTGTGCTCGAATGTATTCATAAGCATCAAAATCAAACTGCTTACACAGTCTGCGGGCCTCTTTTTCAGAGGATCATGCAAAAAGCTGTACTAATAAAAAGAACCTGTCAAACACAACTACCATCACATTTAATAACGTCTTACCACCACCCAAACAAAGTAATACCCCGGAGCACAGGGGTGAGGACTGCCACTGAGGATAAACCCAGTGTTGTGACAATACAGCTTGTTGCTATGGAAATGTCCAAACTGATTGCACCTGTGGCATTTTCTGTCTCGCTCAGACGTGATTTAAGATATTTTAAGTTTTATTTTAGCCCCCTGATAATGTCTTTTTTCCTTGGATCAACCCAGCTCTGCTTGCATACACTGACGCAAGGAAGTGTGGGAAACATTTCTGCAGGCTTAAACAGCAATTAACACCAAGATATTCGCATGGTGGCAACTATGAGATGTGTTATCCAAGAATTAATGAGGTCAGTAACTTAGCAGAGGTGCGTCTGGATAGATTAATATTATGAGCATGGCGGAAAAAATAAATAAATATGAGGTTTAAACATGACACATACAAATATATGTAGATGAATCAAGGAGAGAATGATATGATTAGGATAAAGAAGCACAAAATGGGACTTACAAGGTACAGCGCGGAGGTAGAGGTTCTCTCTGATGACCTGCTGAAGTTGGCTGTCCACTGAGCCGGGTGTGAAGCATTTACTCAGATACAACCTGAGGTCCTTGCACAACGTGGAGCCTGAGGGAAGGGCAAAGATACAAGTATGGCAGGGAGAGGAAGAAGCGGAGAGAGAGAGACAAAAAGAAAGACACACGCAGAGAAATCAGCTCTGCAAGCACAAACACCGCTGACTGCAGGAACAATCGAAGACTTGTCAAACAGAGACCGAAATGTATTTAATTTATTTATTTAAAGTCCTAATCGTTACCGCTGCCAGGCTTGATTTAACACTATCATTTTACAACCCAGACGTTCACATTCACGCCTCCCAATCGCTCTAGTATATATCACTTCGCTTTGATCCGGAGTAAAAAATGTGTTTTCCTGACTCCCTCATGCATATATAACAATCTGCCGAGGTTAATTGCTACAGACGCAACGGTTAAGGTTGTCACCAGAGGAGCCCCCCCCCCCCCGTCTCTGATCTCTTAATATCATCTCAAGTGCTTTACAGCGCCCGATGACAGGTCACTTGCTGTTATGGATTGGCTGAGAGCATCTCCAGCTGACAGACGACCACTCTGTCGATGCCCCCCCCCCGGTCACCTCCCTACCCCGGCCGTCTGTTACAGTGGCTCCACCCAGCAGCAGACTGAATTCGCCGTGTGCTATTAAAAGACGTCACAGCGGTATAAGTTTATTAGCGGAGGCAGACGACTGCACCTACATATGACTGGCCACATATGGCTGCTGCCTGTAAAGGGAAATGAATCTCTCCAGCTGCCCTTTGGGGAGGAACGATGGGCTTTTGTTCATCGTGTTATGAAACAGCTGCTATTTTTTAGTCTGTCCAAGAGCAAAATGCAGACCCCAACATCCAGCTCTCTGAAATTGAATAAGCTGATCTCTTGTGTATGGTACAAACAAATCACAGTCTACAATTAAGGCAGTCAAGGTTAACAAAGAAAACTACAATGCTAAGGCTGTGCTGCCAGAAACCACTGAGGAAATCTTCACGTTTGGGACCATTTCATAGGTCGATCATATCACTACTCTTTGTTTTTGCACCAGTAATAGTGCTAAAACCTTTAAACGGCTGCCGGCCTCTGAGGAATGTAGCCTGGTGCCCTGTATTTGAGGACTGCAGCAGAGGGAGTTGTAGTAGTAGTAGGAGTAGGAGGAGGTGTGGTACAGCAACCGGTCGCATCAGCTCATCCATCACTGTCCACACTACGCCCAGTCAAGCTGCCCAGGGAGAGCCGGGTAGACTTCGGAAATGATAATGGATCTACCAGCAGCGGAGGGACTGAGAGCAAAGGTCCCCATTTACACCCCTGCGGCCAAATCAGCTATCAATCTAGCAGGCAAGGCCATCGGGAGCCGCAGTCAGGTGACACTTGGGTGACATATTGCGCTGTTCAGAGCCAACGAAGACATCCGTTCCCCCAGCCCCCTGTTCTAAACATCAAGGCCCCTTGCCGATGACAGACAACTATATCGCCACGCTCTTGTCATGTGTCATCAGCAATTTTGACCTCCTACCCACATATTGACCGATCGCCTTGACACATCCGGACTAATTGACGAGCACAAATCGGCGTCAGAATGCTACAGGCTGCGGATTTGCCTTGTGAGAGAGTCAGAGGCGGGTTATTGAGCGAGATTATTACGGATGACAGCTCTGACGGCGGAGTAACATATTGTTTGGGTGGAACGTGACAAAGTAAGTGCAATGGCGTGCAACATAAACTGCAACAAGTTCAACTGTCTGCAGTGTTGGGGAGCAAATCAAAGACTGAATGCATTGTTTAGGGCGATGTGTAATACATAAATACCATTGGGAGAGAGGAAGGACAGACCCTGCAGTCTGTTATATTCACACCTTGACTGTGAGGTGATTATTTACACACCTACTAAAACTGTGTACAGTCGACTAATTTATAGAGGGGTGAGTTATTGTGCTGACTCATACCTGGCGACACAGTTTTGATGCGGATTGGATGGGGGCAGGAGTTGAGGACGCCGCGGACGTCTCCTAATGTCATCCCTAACACCGGTGTCCCCCCAATCTCTAGGATGATATCGCCCACTGTTAGTCCGCCCCCAGGTGCAGACGTGACAAAAGGAAACTCTCCATAATCGGCTCCTCCGCCGATGGCGACCCCCAGCTCCCCCGACGAGCCCAGCAAGGGGACGAAGCTGTCCTGCACCTTGGAGCGCCAGTGCAGCTTCTTCACCGCCGTCTTAGACATGGCAAACGAGCTGGAGAAGAAAGGAAACAGGTTTGAAGGGTGAACGGGAGGTGTGAGACGAGGAAGAAAGTGTCAATTACATAACGAGCTAGGGAAAGATCCTGTGACTTCAGGCGGAAGTTTGTTTAACCTTTGCCAGTTGTCGATGTGCAGTCTGGGGAGTTGCAGTGTTTCACATCAGAATGTGTAAAATTCATGAATAATTCCAGCTTCATAGGTGGGGATATTTGTTCTGAGAGCACCGGCAGCCTGAAAGTCTGGAATAACACAACATGGTGGTAACTGTGCCTTTGTTTTATGGAAACATACTGGAGCACACTACACGGCAGTCCGAGCGAAAGACACAGGCAGACACATTCCCACGTGTTCACTGCGCTGGCTGCAGGCTGACGTTATGTTTTCATGTAAACACACAACACGGGAGTTTGTGCACATTCCAGCACATCTTCGGTCACATGGGAAAATCTGGTTTGTGTTCGATGTAGGTACGGGTCATTGAATGCACACGCACACACACACACGATGACGGGCGAGCTAAGAACCTGTAGCTGCAGTCGAACACTTGGGTACTAATTTCTGTATCTACAGTGATGCATGATGCTTTCACACAAATATAGATTTCTATAGATTTTTCAAGACATTGACTAATTGTCCTTTTGTTTGCGTACTGCAGAACTGATTGTGTGTTTGTCTTGTCAGATGCAGTATGTATTGGTATGTTTTGTGCTGTAAGAGCTGCTATATTTGTAGCAACAGGGACAAAGATGCATTGAAAATAATGTGCTTTTTCCGCAACACGTTTCCTGGGGAGCAGCTGTGTGTGTGCGCGTGTGTGTATGTGTGTGCGCGTGTAGGCCAAGGATGCAGCTGACACGGTGAAGATTTGTTTGAGTCGACAGTGACTTGACAGCAGTGATGTCCGGAGAGAGAGAGCTGACAATGTTCCTCTGACATTATCAGAGCAGCACTGTCACCTTGGCAAACAGGACAGCAGAGCTTCACAAGGTAGGGTAACAGAATCCAGGAGACAAACATGACGTGGAGATTATGTAACAGAGGAAGCTCCGTGTCACAGGAATATATGTTCTGTGATATCATTATCTGATATTCTGTGAGTTTTATGAGAAGATCAACCCCTGTCTTGTGTCTGACTTTTAAATCTAAAACCGTAGTGAGGGGACTGTTAGCCTAGCTTAGCATAAAGACCATTAACACGGGGAAACAGCTTCTCTTAATTCCACTAACAAACACATCAAATGGGGGTTTTGCAGGGGGTTATGTTCAGGAATCTAGACTGATCATTTCGCCCTGCCAACATATCGCCAGGTATTAGCCTATTGCAGATTTTTTGGTGTATGGGTAACAACAAATTAAGAAGAAATACCAAAGCAGGGTGTAGACAGTACCTACTGTAGTATGTAGCGATGTAGTGTGCATACAAGTGGGGCATGCTTTTTCATTATTATTGAACTCTGACCCCCACACTCATTCATTCGTCACAGTCTGTACTCTGGGTGGTGGTAGTAATGGTACTAGTAGTAGTGCAGTAGTCGTCTGTCTCTGCCGCACAAAGGACTGCGGGTCAATATAGTGAGAAAGGTATGCTGCAAAACGCGACTGAATGCAGTAGGACATCCTGGTATGTTTGGCAAACTGCATTCGATATATGTTTGTCAAACGTCTTGTGTTTGAATTTTTGATTATTGTTTAATAATGTACAGCAAGAAATCATGAAATATTGAAATCTAATCCCAATCTAATTTTAATTTTTACACTTCAGCTGTACATATTGAATAAACAAGATGCGTTGTGTTAATCAGTGTTTTCGCCCAAACACAATATCCCTAATGGACAATACTGATCTCCACTTCCGTTGTGGTTGGGAGATTAGCAATTACACATCACTTCACCAAGACCCAATCCTCTTAAGCGACTGTGAGACTACAGTGGGGATAACACAACCAGGGCTTCTCGGAGTGCAACACCAAGCCCAGGCCTAGCAGGGGCACCCCGGGTACTTTGGTCCAGCAGGCATAATGAGACTGCTTTAAAGAGTGAGAGAAGGACAGGATGTAACCAATCCTTTCCACTCGACTGGCTATTCGACAGGCAGATCGCACAGAGATCTTCTTCTTTATCCACTTTCCCACTGACTCGGCCAAAAGAGGGGGTCCCTGGTGATTTTTTTTATATGAGAGATGTTCAAATGGGTACAATGAGGGTAGACAGTAAAAGAGATTAGACGATAAAAGGCAAGAATAGTATGAGAATGAAGTGTGTAACTATAAAAACACAGATGGACTGTGTGTATTTTTGTGCCACACTCTGAGAGGAGAGAAAGGGGGAAAGTACGGAGGTCAGATAGAGAACGGGAGGCGCCACACAGCCAGAGGTTGGCGTAGGACTCACTTGTTTGACCTTACAGGACTTCGGCTCAGGCAACATGAGTCACAGTTTGGGAAATGGTTGAGCTGGTTGCCACAACACTGAGAACCCAAAAAACACACAACTTGCATTTCAATCTTGGTTCGACGCCAACCGCCGCCACTGCTGTTCAAGTGCATTCGAATAAAACGCGATCAAACGGGAAGTGCCGCTTACGCCCGCGCGTTGTGACCTGAAATTATGCTTATCGCCTCATCCCTGCCAAACAGTGCCCCCAGTCCTTCTCTCTCTACCCCACTGTGAAACCTTCTGCAGCAACGCTCTCGACCTGCTTCCCCAAAAGCCAGCCAGACATCCACCCACACGGAAAACACAGCTATACAACTTGAATTAAGTGTGTCGTGAGAGGAGAATAGAAACACAAGCATCAACTTTTCCCATCTAATCGTACACAACATAGTCCCTCGTGCATCAGTCCTGAACAACAATTCTATAAGCCGTTAGTCTCTTCATGCTTTATCTAAAGATTTCTCTGAATGATTAAAATGCTAAAAATAAAACATCTGATTGGTCCGGGGTATTATCCTGTCCTATTGGGCCTAGGCAGTTGCACTGTGTGTCTACATTATAGGCGCGGAGGCAGAGTGTGTCGCCCGAGCTGTAGCTGTTGTCTTGACCTCCCGCATCTGATGGGGGTTTAATGAGCCACAGCCTGTCAGGTCCGCTGAAGCCTGGACACGTCCCGCCGCAGACACACCCTGACACTGCCTTGGTCTCGCTCTGCTGTTGGTGTTGATGCTACAAACTGGCCCTGCACACCCATCTCACTGTGTTCACTTAAAACACTGTGCTTGGTTGCCGTCAAGGCTCAGGAGGAACATACCCCTTGTGACAGTGATCCCATCAAATTAGACAGTCGTATCCTTTTAGTCAGTTATTTGCAATCAATACATATTTCAACACCTGGATTTGCTTTTTTTATAAGCACTGTAACACTTAGGGCTAAATGCTAACATGCTAACATAATAGGCAAAGAGCGTCATTATTTTTGGACCGCACAGCACCTGACGATGGCGGCTGGATGAAAAGTCAGAGCGTCAACAAAGACGAACCATCCGACAGCTGTGGATATACTTCATTAGAAAAACTCGCGGTGGCACAAGAGGAAACGTCATTGAAGGAAAGCAGGATTCATCAACTGGGGACCATGCATGTCTTTAAATGATTACATGTTTACATTAAGACTTGTTAAGATATTTCAGTCTGGACCAAACTGATGGACTGAGTTACCACACCATCCCTAGAGCCAGGGCCCTAGCAAAAACAACACATATATTACTCCAAATGTATTATATAGAGTCAAGTGACTATTAGATATAGAGGACACAGTATATGGATTCAAGGATATCTAACCCTATAAAAAGAATGCTAAATTGAGATTTCTGACCTTTGGGTCAGGAAAGAGCTGGCCGGTACATATCCTGTTTCACTGGCTTCCTCTCAACCAGTGACCTGCTCAGGATCTCTACAGCCTGCAACTGCAGGCTTCCAGTGTAATTTCAAACCACAGCGGTCTGTCAATGAGAAAACACACATCCTCCGGTCTTCGCGGCTATTCTTAGAGGTTATTTGTTTTATTATTATTTGCTCACCATATTTGTTTAAATCTGTCGGCGTAAAGCAAATGCTCAAGGCTATGATGACTCGTGTATACTATAAACAGCTGAGCCACACAGGGTGTTCTGGTTGAAATATGCTTTTTAGCCGCGAACTGCATGAATACTCCTGCTTGCTTTATACAGAGGCGAGGTTCTTAGTTAATTCAACACAATAATTATTTTTTTCCACCGCTAAAACGATGAGACAAACTGTAATTTAAGCTTCATCTTACCAAATTTAACATCCCAATTGCTGTGCTGTAATAATACCTTATGGTTCAGCAGTGCTAATGCTAAAATTTCATGTCCTACGCTATTAAATTCTTCCCAGTGATTAGTCTAAAAAACCCCCGGCAGCTCACAGTCATGAGCGAAATATCTTCATTACAGGACAAATTAACTAAGCAGTTATTTCAGGTTGGATCTCGAGGGTGTTCATTTATTTAAGTTACACAGATGAGCTTTGCCATGGAGCTCAATAATTCAAAGTCAACTTGAAGCAACGACTCAAGGACATAAGGGAATAGCTGACACTGGGGTGGAGAGCATCTTGAAAGACCTTCAGACAAAAAAAAAAAGAGTGTAAGCAAAACACATCAATTAAGACAAGTGAATAATTTAATTGCTGGGTGAAAAAAGCAGGTCCGTCGAAGCTAAGAAAACGTGTTCTGACAGATTTATCCAGCGAGATCAAGACCAGGGTGCACACACTTCCATTTGAAAGGACACTTGAAAACAATGAATCAACACACAGCCATTTAGCCACGACTCTCACCTTCATTTTGGCAGCCCTACACCTATTCTAATGTTCCCCTTGTATCAATAACATCAGTGAGGCTTCGTGGTGAAAGCAGAGAGTCTGTCAGCTCTCGTGATTCTCCCCATGTTCCTGATGCCTATCTAGATGCCGGGCCTCATCCCCGTCAAAGCCTTCTCTCAGCTGGTAGATCGCGCTCTGACATAATCGGCTTTGACCACAGCAGAAAACTTTGCAAAGAAACTTTCACACAATAATCTTTGGCCGTGAGACGTTGCTCTAATTTAACTCCGACGCTCTCGGTCGGTCTAATTCAAAGCGTACATGTCACTGAGCAGCTTTTCTGCGCTACATGAGTCGGTTTACGCTCGTAAAAGCCTCTGTTGGTTTGACTTGGTGGGGCCAGGCTCGCTCTGTTGTCCACATTCTGCTTCCGCTCCAAATGAAGTCTACGATAATGAAATTAGCCTGTTCAATTAGCTCAGCTAGAATGCTCTATGAATTTATGTAAGCTTATTTGGTATTTTATGCATGCTCGCTGAAAGTTCAAGGCAGTGAATAGTTGTCTTTCCTAAATGTGAATTTCTGAGAATATTGATGGACTGACTGTGTGTTTTGTCAGCTAGAGTGTGACCAGAATGCCTGACGGCTCCATTTGTTGGTCTCTCTGCAAGCAGTCGCAGTGAATAAACAACTGAAAAGACTCGAGGTCCTTTATAAGTCTGCATAAGCCAGACCAAAGTCGACATGACTGATGGTTACATAATAAAGATATTACTGACCAGTGTTGACTGTTACTACACGTTCATCTGCCAGCGAGAATAACACCGGAGCTGAGACAATTCATCTTTATAATCGGTAATTAAGGATTTTTTTTTAGATCCACGGAAAATTAATTAGTGATAATCGATCATTTGAATCATTCATTAAATAAAGATTACGTAATATTTTACAAGGTTACTAAATATGAGGATTTGCTGCTCCTCTTTCCTGATACCATTATAAACTGATCTAGGGCTTCAGCTGTTGATAATTTGATTATCAACCATCTGCTGATTAAACTTTTAGTGAACCAATTAAATTATTATTTTATTAAATTCAATAACTATCTTTATATATTCGTTATTAATTATGTTTTTTTAATTGGTTTTGAATTATCGGTTCATCTAAAAAGCATCAGGCTGTGAAAAATGTCCATTGTGATTTTTTTAATGCCATAGATAAAGTCTGCAAAGATCCAGAAATCAAAGATACCTACTATTCTGTAATCTGTCAAATAAAACAGAGAAGAAAATCAAACGATTAATCAGTTAGTTAATCTATAGTTGTTGATCAATTGTCAATTGGTCAACTGATCAATTCAGCTCGACGTTATGCAACATTCATTTCGGATGTGGTGCACGACACGGCTTCAGTCTAGGCCGAATATCATCGACATTTCCACAAACTTCCACAAATGATAACATAACAACACAAATTACATAATGACAATCCTGGACAGTCTGAGTTCAGCCTCTGGTTGCACAGGGGGTATTTAGTGCAGAGTGCAGGGCAGGTGAGGAAAACAAACCCTTAGCTTGAACCCATCCCACACACCCACTCATTAAGGACTCAAATCTTCACTCTAACCTGTAGTGAAGCACACTGCTCCTAATCTTGCAGCATCCTCCCATGGGTGGTGTTGGAGGTCGGACAACTAAGGCATCTTAAATAACTGGTGACCTTAAACTTGTGTGCACTAAAAGACTGGTGGAGCGGCGGGCAGACGGAAAATGCACAGGAGCGTCCTCGCGGCTACGACTTCTCCGTCTTATCTGACATCTGTGCCCTGACCTCTCCCGCCGAACATTTACGCCAAACTGTGCGAGCAACGTGGGGTGCACTAAAGCTTCCTGATGCTCACTCACTTTCAAATCTAGGGCACGGGAGTGCTCAACACAAAACAGACAGCAGTGGCAGATTTAAAAATAAAAGATTAAATGCTTGTGGGTTGAAAAACACCAAATATCTCCCTCTGTCGTACACACACACACACACACACGCGCGCACAGAAACATTTCTCTCCCTCTTGTACCAAACCCAACACAAACTCAGTACATGAAAAAGCTGAAAAGGAAACATAAATGAAAGTACATTTGCTTTTCTCTGCACGCCATCGATAAATCCACAGTCTATTCCAGTGTGTGATTTTGTTAAAGCTGCTCTTGTGTTGACTGCATACAAAGGGACTTAGTGTAAGATTAAAACATTGTTGAGCACTGAGTGACACCCGTGCACACAAGTGCTCACACAAACACACACACACACCTGACAGGATAACACAGGCTCAGTGATGTTCCCTTTGGGGAATCGGTATCTTTAACGTCACAGGATCAAGGTCAAGGCAGGGGGCGCATTAGCGGGGCATGTTGTGTACACTCTGCTCTTGCGTACCACAGTAACAACAGGTCTTCTTACTCAGGCTGCCAGGATGCATTACACCCCTGGCTGCGATCAGAGATGAGCTCTCGTCGGGTAGAGAGGAGCAGTTTAATTAAACAGAGGAGATCAGCTTCTCGACGAAGATGACGGATAAGGAAGAGACGGAAAATTGGGGAAAAAAACAGGACGAAATTAGGGAAATTAAAAAGAGAGGACGGTGCAGAGAAGAGAGCCAGCCTTCGAGTCTGGAAGGAAAATGGAATAAAATAGTAGAATCAACACAGAGGAGGATGTGGTAACCTTATGAAAGAATGGCTGAAATCATAATAACAAGATGAATTATTCATAAGGAAATGGAGGGGCGGTTTAGTCCACTATAATGAGCATTTTTGTGAGGTCGCAGTTTGGTAACCTAAGCAGGCCTTCAAGTGTGTGTGTGTGTGTGTGTGTGTGTGTGTGTGTGTGAGTGAGTGTAGAGAGAGATACTGCTGATTCAGTAGGGATGGGTGAAGGTGACCCTCGCCTGCTCCTGCTGCCTGTCTCACCACCTGATATTGATCCCGGTTGTCCAACTCAGATCTGACTCAAGGATACATGGATTCATTGCCTTCTTGACATTTCAAATATGGCACTGGGTAAATTGTAAGGCCACACACTTGCATTGATTAGTTATTGATTCGCTACCTCAGTCAGAGTCTAACCACTTAACAGTGACTTATCCGATCCAAATTGAATCTCAGCGCATATAGGCAGGGGTACTGAGAGGTATGGTTCAAGCATGGGAATGTTGTGGTTGTGGCTGTTGTTGAAATTTCATATCAGACTCAACATGAACTGTTGAGAACTAAGAATAGAGCAGGCTACAACCGCAGAATCCAAATGCAGTGGCTGGGAGCAAAGGTTTGGACCACAGATGGGAGAATATGCCTGCGTAGCCCTGCCCTGTCAAGGGTAAACTGCCATGCACACACACACACAACACACAGCCCACACACAGACACACACACACACACACGCATACTTTGTTTTCACCACACCTTAAAACAGCAGCATGAATATGCATGATGCCGAAGGACACAGGAGGTACATAATTAGACAATCAACAACTCCCAGATGACATGCATTACTACAACAGAGGAGAAATGCACCTCACTTCATCCTCCCCTCTTGTTAGCAGTGAGAGCGGAGTCATGTTTGTGCGTCGACATGCATTTCCACTTACTGGCGCTTCAAACTTGGGCTGAGAACTGGAATCAAAGGAGGACAAATTCAGGAGGAAACTAAAAGGCTTCGCTCAGTTATGCTGCACAAGAGGCGCCGGGCTCAAACACGAGACCGTGGAAAAAACAAACAGTGGGAGGACCTGAGCAGCATGAGAGCATGTGTGGACAGTCAAACACCACATGTCTCTTCTTCTCTTCCCCAACGAATGAATGATTCATAATAACAGCATAACCTTGACTGCTTTCCAAACCCAGAGCAATGCTCAGTATTAAGTCGGGGTCACACATCCATCACTTCAAAACAAGCTCCATGTATCGTGCAGGGACACACCCTAAACAAACAGCAACCACACACACTCATGCACAGAGCTGCCAGGCACTCGTGCACACTCCTACACACATGCGTGCACACACACCTGGCCATGAACTGCAGAGTACATTTTGCAAGTCGGTGTATTTCTTATGGCAAAATGGGCACAGGTGCAATGAACACAGGCTTCTGTTTACACTCCATTAAGGCGAGAGCAAAACAAACACTAGAAAAGCATGAATGTACACATTAACATGGTCTCAACTAACTTTTCAAACCTAATCATGACACACGCACACACACACACACACACACACACACACAGGATCCCCCCCCGCTGTAAACCACTGTAAACTTCATCACCTGTCTTATCCCTGAGATCTGCCACCATCATCACAAACCCACATTCCTTACTCACTAACGAACTCTAACTGACTAGTTTACATGCACACACACTCTCTCACTCACCCACCCTGCATCACACACACTCTCTCACTCTCTCTCTCTCTCACACACACACACACACTTGGATTACAGACAACAGATTCTCATATTTCTTATATTTAGGGAAAATACTGACCTGCCTTGTCGCTGACACACACACATTCTTTTCAAGCAGTTCAGCCTTTCAAAGAGGATCCGTTTGAACGCGTCTATATACATTGACCCGACTGAGATTCAAGAACAAGCCTGCACTTTAAATAAATACGAGTTGATTGGTTTTGTTTTAAACGAGAAAACGCCTGGTGTGAGTGTGTGTATGCTAAATAAAAAGCAACGTGTGAATGCACCGTATCCCAGAGAAAGTCAGAGGCGATGTGCACGGCTGACGGGATATTTGGACAGTGATGCTCCGAGAGCCGTGGTGATCTTGTAGAGGGAGTGAGAGAGAGTGAGGAGAGAGGAGAGAGAGAGAGAGCGAGAGAGGGAACACACACACACACACACATGCACAAACACACATGCACAAACACACACGAACACACTATCGGGCAAATCTGACAGCGGTCGCTTATAAATTTAGCAGCTGCTGCACGGCTATAGGCAAAATAACATGGGAGACGGATAAATGTCATGGTCAAAACGCGCTGTTTAACTTGTCAGGAGTGGCGCTGAATAATAAGTGCAGGAGTTTAATTTGACTACAAGGATTTTTTTTTTTTTTTTTTTTACCTTCATGGTCGCTCTCTCCTCGTCAAAGCCTCCCTCGCTGTCTTCGCCCGCAGATCGCGCAGGTTAAATAATTGCGGATACACGTGTTGTTTGATTTTGTTGCGGGAACCGAAAAAGACAAAGCGTCGGTATTGTCTGTTTGACCGGGTGGAGGTGTCAGGCGGCGGTGCAATCAGGGCGCGGAGCGTCAATTGCTGAAGATTGGATCAGATAAGATAAAGACTGCGCTGTCTGGTAGCAAGAGTGGTCAGGTCGATGCTCATGCCTCCAAAAGGCACTTTTGGAGAATAGAAACAATGGTTAAAGGGTAAATAAGAGGGTTATCGTGGGAAGTTAAGGAGCACGAAAGGGAGGGAATAAAAGGAGTTAAAAGTACCGCCCCTTATTATTCTCAGTCCCTCTCTACCTGCATCAGCAGCATCACTTTTCGCTTACGAGTTACAGCCAGGATTTAAAGGCGTGAGAACCAGATAAAACGAGAGGTTTTCAAGACTAATTTAAAATGATTATTCAGTGCCATTTGGTTACAGTATTTTCCCAGTCTATAAAGCTGTGAGTTTAATGTAGTTCAGATAAAACTGTAATGAGCCTTATATGGAAAATGAAATGGGTCCTGTGTATCAAGTAACTATATAACCCATATCAACCTGAACTCGCCAAAACTCCTACTTTATTAAAACGATTCCCACAGATCTTGTGAAAAGTTGGGACCATAAAATTAAATCATTTGTCAAAAATTGTTTTCAATAATTTACTAAATAAACTGCAAAAAAAAAATGGAAAAGCGTCACAAAATATAAAAAGACTACGGCGATTTATTTAGGCTACTGTTTTGACAAACTAATTTGAGTATTATTGAGGACACACATATAGTTTTGTAATGTAATTGTAAATATATGCAAACTGTATTCGCTTTCTGTGTGCATTTCTCTCGTTTTCCTGTGGATTAGATTAAATTTTAGTTGAGCCTACCTCAAATAGGCTCAACTAAAACCTCAACTACACCACTATAAAGTCCAAACCGTGCTAATTGGTGATTGTACCTTTAATTCTGCTGCGTGATGGGAAGTGTAGTCATGTTTGAGCCTTAAACGAGACAAGTGCGAAGAATTGAAACTACAACTACCAGAATTCCTTTCTTCCAGGTCTCTCGTTACAAACAATAATGGCGTCGCACGGGGAAGACATAGATGTGTCGAAGCCTGCTACTTCTGGGGACCAGGGAGAGAAAAAAAACACGGTGTCGTTTGGTTTCACTAAAACAGTCAGTAAATTCAAACCTTCGTCAGGCGACGCTATCAAGAAAGATGAAAAAGATTACTTGACTGGGATTGACAGGAATGAATTACAAAGGTAAGCATCGTATGCTAATGCTAACTAACGTTGCTAGCACTAGCGTAACAGATACGTTTCCATTTTGACGTAGCCGGCTAGCAACGTTACTTGTTTTTAAATTGTTTTTGTTAGCAAATGATAAGCAGGTATGTTCTGGGCATGTTTTGGTGCTGCTTTGTTTGCTAGCTTGCTAACTTTATGTTCGGCAGTTCAAAACCATCTGAGAAGCCCAAAGAGCTCATCATCCCTCTGATCCAGAAGAACCGCTGGCACAAACCAGACCGAGCGGGCCAGGGCGAGAAGACTGGAGGCAAAACCCAAGACACACCCCAGGACAATGACTCTGTGGATTCCCAGGCCGTTAAAGAACTCATTGAAGGTGTGTGACTTTATAAGATACGGTTTGTTTATGTTTGGTTTGGAAGGGAGATGGTATCGTCAGATTTCATTCAAAGCTCATTATGCTTATCAAATTTGTGCTTGTAGACTCCCGGAGGCAGCTTGAGCAGTGGCAGAATGGCACTCAGCCAGAAAGAAACCTGGACCTCAGCATCCCCCTGCTGATGCAAAACAAAGTACCCGATGGCTATGAGGATGGAGACCATATAAAGGTGGATCTACGGCCTGAGTCTGTGAGTATGGATACTAATTTTGCCCCAGTAATTCACTACAATCTACTGCAGAGGTGCTCAATAATTTACTGGATAAGGTCTTGATCAAACCCTTGCAGGATATTGTTTTGACTCTTCAGCATTAGTCTGCTTCTGATCTAGAGAGCACGTTCAATATTTTGAAAGTATACCCAAATGTTAGAAAAACAGAAAATCCTGACATGACAGCATCCAAGAGAAATAACACAAATAAGGAATAGTAGTGTCATATGTCAAATCAATTAAAATACTGATTATTTCATAACTACTCCAGCATGAACTTTCATGTCATTGCACATATTGAGATTACTTGGAAGAACACGATTTGTCTTTGTGCTGTATTATAGGTTTCCTGCCTTGTGTAATAGTTGTTTGAGGTGGATGTGTCTTTTATTCTCTTTATAATTTATTCTTTAATGGAATCAGATGTGAAGATCACAATGCGATGTACTGCATGAGGCATTTTAAGTGTGCACATGAAAATGCCCGACAGTACAAAATGTCCAGCAGACTGGCTGCTTTGTTTTATATTGAAATTTGAGTGTGTGAAAGTGCTGACGGTCACCCGAGTAAACACCCCTGTGTGCATACACGGCTGTGCGAGTGCGTATGGGCACGGATGACTTTGTCAGTACAGTAAAGCTTTGGTGGCAGACAGGCGTCAACATTTTCCCCAGAGACATGCAGCCAATCGGATCGCTTTCCGTTTCTTTTCTTTTCAGAGACTGTCACCCCACTGCTGCTCTCAGTCACTGTAGATATGACCGTCGGAACAGGAGAGTCAGGGAAATCTTGCCCGCTGTGCCCCCAAGCTCATTTTAATGCAGTCTTCTCTGTGAGAATTGGCCCCCAGCTTCCCTCAGAGGAAAGCCCTCAGTGGAGACAGAGATGAGCCGGGCCATTGCTCCGATGAGGGCTGCTGTGGCTGCTTCCTGGTGACTGTAGTCAGCTCAGGCTGAGTCTGACAGCCTGGAGCCAAAAGGCTGACTAAGACCGACAACACAAACTGTTTCTCTCTGACAGTCCACACTAACAGAGCTCAGCGATTACATAAGCACCTCATATAACCCTGATATACATTTTAATACAGCCTGTGGATTCTGTATTTCTTATCGCTCGAGTTTTTAATGTATTTCTCCGATTTTTCAAAAAGACGATATCACTGTATGTGTTTGCCAGTCAACAGAGGCAGATTATGAGAGCGTTCCTGTTGCGGCTTATGGACTAGCAATGCTTAAAGGGATGGGCTGGAGTAAAGAAGAAGGCATTGGACGCACATTTAAACAGTAAGTGCCACAATGAAACCCTGCTTTTTCTCATATAGTTAATATAATGCCTAACTTGCACCTCTAATTGATAATTAACATCATCATTGCAGCTCTAGGTTGAATACCTATTAAATCAGCATTGGAAATTGTTAAGTTCAAGTTTGTGTTTGTCAGTCCAACTCGTGATATCTTAATGCTTTTGCACATAAACCTGCATTAATATGATACACTGCAGCTGCCTCCTGCACATCCTCCATGCCCATCTCTTTGTTTATTGATTTTAATGTTGCCATTCCCTGTCTGCCGCAGAGACGTGAAGCCAATCGAACACCAGCTCCGTCCTAAAGGTTTGGGTCTTGGAGCTGATCGTTCAGCAATAAAGGACCTGGAGCCCAGCAAACACCGGCGTCCCCCCAAGCCAGGCGAAGAGCAAGCGAAGGAGGAGGAACTAGTGATGGGTCCAGGCGGCTGCGTGCTGGTGGAGTCTGGGGCACATAAAGACTTGTATGGCAAGGTTAGACTTGATCTGAGATATGTTTCTAGCTTCAGCATTTAGTTATCTCCTGACACAGGAGTAAGGTATCACACAGCCCACTGCAGTGTTTCTTTATTATTTTCTTTTAATAACCTGCCATCATTTCATCGATGTGCCCCAGATTGAAGGCGTTGATGCAGACAACGCTCGAGTTATGGTGAAGCTGGCTATTGGAAGCAAGACTGTGACGGTGAGCCAGTATGCTATTAAACTGGTTGGGCGCAAGGAATATGAAAAATACGGCAAAGATCTCAGTAAGTAACTGAAGAAATAAAACAGAGTATTATCAATTAAACTGCAATGTGATAATCAATTAACAGTTTTATAATCATTATTTTCTGATTGCTATTGGTTGTGTGAGGCACTGGCTTGGATGAACCGGTTTATCCGTCAGTGACATTTTAGCTTTCATGTGAGGGTTTTATTCTCAGTTATCCCCCCACTAACCAGGTCGCCTCAGTAAAGCCCACAAAGAAAAGGAAAAGGAGAAAGAGCGAGAGAAGGAGCAACAGAGACGGGAGGAGAAAGAGAGGAGGAGTAATGGCGTGGAGGTAAAACACAAGTCTTCAGAACGAGACGGAGGCAAAGATGAGAGAAAGAGGAAATACAGAGAGTCAAGTCGTGACAGGTACTTTACCACTACATTCAGTATTTTGAATGTTGTCATTTTATACATTTGACCCTGCTGCAGTAGTTTTTATTTCCTTTTTTTAGTTAACAACATGTTCATGTTTTGTTTGAGCAAACTTACTAAGTATTTGTTCATTTTCTGTGTCCTGTGTAGAGATAAGCCTCCGGTGAAAGAGGCGCGGCGACCACCGGCTCCCCCCTCCTGGCTTCAGAGGGACTTGAAAGTTCGATTTATCGACAAAGCTTTCAAAGGGGGCAGGTACTACAACTCGAAGGTACTGATAATCATTGAGGCGTCTTTGCTTTGTGCTGACTAACTCCATCACTTCATTTCGGTTATCATCCAGTGGTTTAATTTAGTTTAACACGTATTTAATTTAAAGGATTGTTGTGACTGCAAGTGTTTGCTGTGATTAGCAGCTGTTAAGCTCGGCCTTGTTTTCTTCTAGATGCGTGTGGAGGATGTCCTAACGCCGACTACCTGCGTGTGTCGAACTGAAGAGGGAAGACTGTTAGACGGTGAGTCATTAGTGCCATCTCAGTGTCTGTCGGTGTTGGTTCTCTCTCTCTCTCTCTCTCTCTCTCTCTCTCTCTCTCTCTCTCTCTTTTTATTGTTTGGAGAAACCGTGCCTGTTCATTTTCATTATTCATCCAGCTAACCCCGGTGTTGTTATGCAAACCACGATGTCAGGCAGGCATGTTTCCTCGTCTTGTGTTTTATATGTATCTCCAGGGATTAAGCTGTCTAGATAGTATAATTAGCTGGTGAATGGCGTATGGTAACTAAATAAACATGCCTGGATGTTGCATTGAAATGGCAGATGAAGTTATTTGATACCAGTTATTAGGAATATTTTGATCCTTTGGGGAAAAAGGAGTCGTTAAAATATGTTAAATATGAAGCTGCAGCCAGTAGCTTAGCTTATCTTAGCTTAGCTTAGCTTAGCATACAGGCTGGCAGGAAGAAACAGTTAACCGTGCCCTGACACCGTAGATGTTAGAAAGCTCTGAACAATGAACAAAGCCGAGTTACTTGTTTCCCTTTGCTGGCAGTCTTTTTGATACCATTACCCAACGGTCTCCTCAGGCTGTAGCTTGTCGCCTGTCAGAGCTCCTGGGCAAAGTAACATCATGTGGGTGTTTCAAATATCTGCGTACGTTTGCAGACTCTCGCGCCATTTCTAAAATTCCATCATCGTACCTCTCGAACTATTGATTACACTGCCCCTGCTATTTTTGGTGGTACTGCTTAGGTGCATTCATACGTGTGAGTTTTTAAGAAAACATGCACAAATACAGACGAAAGGCTCCATGTACGTATTTTAACGCTGAGCCAAAGTGAGCTTTTAGTGCGTTTCCACTGCAGACACACAAATACGCCTACTGCTCGTTCTTACTGGCGCCTGGTGAAGTGTCTAAGCCCACAGCTTCAGAGGTCAATCTATCGTTTCTAAAGAAGTGATCCGTGCCTTTCCACCTAAGACTGCGCTGATACAGATGCATAAGTTACATCTGATATCTGCAAAATTACTAATGTAACGGTTATAAGCGATTCCTTAATTGTCTGTTTTCCTTTGTTTCTGTGGCAGATGTAAAGCAGGACATGCTGGAGACCATTGTTCCAAAAAGTGAATATGATTCTATAATGGTGGTCCTGGGCGAGCACAGAGGACAGGTAAGCAGAGGAGTCGTCTGCCCTGCAGGACCCGTGTATTCATTTGTACGGCTGCTCATCACAGAATTTCTACCTGTGTGTTCAGGTCGGGCGTATTCTCCAGCGGGACAAGAACAAGTGCAGAGCGATGGTCCAGCTCGACCGATATGAGGAGAAAGTGTTCACACTGGACTATGACTGTATTTGTCACTATGTTGGAGCAGGAGACCACTGATCCACACATTTGTGGTTTTTATCCACATCTTCTTTCCTTTTCCATCTCATCTGAAACTTTGTTTTCGTAATATTAAAAAAATAAGATTTCTAAAGATTTTAAAGTATTGAAATTTTGTAATAAAACATTGTCACCAATTTTATTTGTACAGATGTTATTGCGAGATCCAACACCACACCAAGAAGGAGAGTTGCAATGAGTCATTTTCACAGTAATGATATTTATTAGCAAATGATGTCCACTAATGGCCCTAGTAACAACAAATTCAATCTTCATATCAGTCATATAAAAACATATTTACAACTGTTCTTCATGTTTGACAAGAGTATGAACACCGTGGTGCTACCACAGCCACAGTCAAACTGAAATGAAAACTTGAGAGGCGTCGGTCTCTAACGGCAGATGTTAAGATGTGAGCAAGGGGGAAACAAGCTGTACAGACGTGCCTTGTTTCCCAGAAGCTCCGATTACTCTTTGGGTATTTGGTTTGCTGCGTTAGCGCGAAGCACGGCTCCTGGACTGGGATACGGCCGCTGCTGGAACAGAGGCCCTGCCGCTGTGGTATCTGCCCCCGTCTTTGCTTCGTTACGCTTGGGCAGGCCACTTGACCATGTCCCCCTGTAAAGACAAATGTGTTTGTTTCAGTAAATTTTGTTTTATACATGTTTTTATACCTTTTTGGGCCAATTTTACTTATTTTACAGTGAGGGTATTTCACCCTGTGCGTGGATTTAACTCGTATATAACTGAAGACCTGCCGTGCAAACAGGGTTGCAAAGTTAAAGTATTATGTGGCCATTTACCAGGCTGGAAGGGTAAAATGCTGATGTTGCATGACAGTTTTCAGGTTGACCAATACTGGTGTCATATTCTGTCATCTAATGTTACGATTCTGCTCTGTCTAAAGTTGGTCTGTGTCGAGTTTCCGAACTTTATGAAAGTTTCTGGACTGTTCATTCAAAGAAAGGACCAAAGTCTTATTTGATTGTCGTGACATTGTGAAACTGTGGATATGCTGACCTTGGGGCATCAGAATAAGCACTTGGATCCATGGGGTCCATCTCATCATCTTTTCTCCCTGAAAAGGAATAAAATATGTAACATGCATTCCTGTAAATAGCATCATTGCTTTGAAAAGGCTTGTGTCGTATGATGCAGATGTAACCATTACCTCTTTTGCTCTTACTGTACGGTGCTATGTCGTCTCTCCGCTGCTTCCTTCTGTCTCTGTCCCTCCCGTCATCCCTCTCTCTGTCTCTTTCCCGCTCCCTTTCCCGATCTTTGTCCCTTCCCCGCTCTCGCTCTCTGTCTGGCTTCTCAAACGGCCTCTCAATTCTCTCATCGCCTCCTTCAGCTGTATTGTGAAAATGAAAAAAATAAATCATTGCCAGAATTTGGCAAAAACAGTGTGCATGCTGAAATTTGCCAAACAACGGTCAGACCTGAAATGATTCATAACTGAGTAGTATGTGATAACAGACGTCCATGGTGATGGGATTGCAATAATAATAACTGAAATAAGAAAATGTTGGAGGCTGTTTGTAAGACCATACCTCTAATTTTCTTGGCAGGCTTTGTTACCACAGCACTTGGGTCATTTGGGGACAACCAGGCCACCAAATCTGTCTCCACATTCCAGTAATAAGGAAGACCACTGCACATTGAAGGGTAAAATATCTATTTAAAATCTATTTCCAATGTAGTCGGCAAACACTGAAAGCAACATGTAGAAACTGAGTATACGTACCAAGCGGGGTCAAACACTTTGTACCAGTTTGGTGGTAGATTCTCCAGTCTGGTGGCTTCATAATCCACATTGTTGTCATCGTAGTCTTCAGCAATAATCTCCTCGTCTACCTCTGGATGAATTGCAGGAGGAAAGTCATCAATTACACATGAGAAATGAATAAAACGTAATGATTTCTTGTAAAATGTTCTCTTTTACCTTGGTCCGACTGTTTAACAATCCCTCTCTTGGCCAAGCGGGCCAGCAGCGCCGGGGGAAGAGGCATCCTGCAGCAGAGAGAATGGAGGATTGATTCCTGATGAAACTACACTACACTACACTACTACTCATAAAACTCATCCACAATATATCAATTTTATGTTTGTATAAATTAAATATTGTTGGTTTTTGGTCTGTTGTTTGGAGAAAACAATCAGTTTAATGACAAAGTATTGGGCTCTAGGTCATTGGACTGTACTGTTTTACAGAAGAGAGAAGAGATTTTCTGAGCAACACACTATGGTGCTAACGGATAAACATGGATGTAGCACAAGCACCGTTGTGTAGCTATGTTTAAAAAAGGCCACTGAATTGGGATCTAGATGTGTCTGACTTAAAACAAAGCAAACAACTTAACAGAAATCAGTGAAATGATGCACCAGTCTAATGTTAACGCGTCACAGTCATTCTCATCTGCACGCTTTTGTACCTGTGTGGCAACCGGTGTAACGATAGTGCGTGTGTTGCAACGCAACGTTTAGCTTCTACAGTTGATTTCGTTAGAAAAAGCGACATTCTACACTTTGAAGCTTGTGTGTGCGCGGTTAATAAAACATTTAATCGCTCAAAATAACTGCAGCCCCCCGCTCAGTAGCTCCACAATAGCAACTGGACGACTAGATCTATAAAAATACACCTGTGCGTTTCGTAAATAACCCTAAAATACACTAACACCAAAAATATAGTTTTCTAGTGACCTAAATGAACAAAACAGTAATTCAAATTAAATGTAACATTACCTGTTTTGAAGAAAATCCCCTCTGCGGTCCTCGAGGAGAGTGAACGAAAAGACTTCTCAAAACAGCACACGGCGCGCACAGTGATGACGCAACACTGCTCCACTGACGACAACAAACATGGAGGAGTATGCCCGTGAACCTTGGTGAGATTAGTTTTTAAACACTTCTTTTCGCTGTATGTTATAAATTGTTGTCTCCGGACATAGTTTTGCCTCCTTAACGCCATTTTCAAGTTGTTGTGAGAGCGAGCAGAGAGGCTGTGTGGGTTAGCTAGCTAGCTAGCTTAGTGAAGGGTCAGGGATATTAACAGATAAAGCTGTGGTCAGCCTGAACCCACTGCTAACATATCAGGCTAAGCTTCAGCAACCTTTAACATATGTCATACATGTTTTTCAGTCACGGATGAATGTATGATAAATAAAAATACATAATAATAATTATTATTATTTTTGTCTTTATATTTATATTTATTGACATCTGTTAATTTGTTTGTAAGTAGCTAATATGTAGAATAATTGATTAAACACCGAATAGTTTCAGCTCGAGTATAACAGGGGCCAGTAATTAATCAGCTAGATATTGCAATTTAAAATCAATACATTGATAAGTTTAATTTAATTATTATGATGGTACCTATGTTTTCTCTCTCCAACAAACTATTTTGAACCATTTGAAGAGTGTGTAGTGACATGTGTGACTTTGGAGCCTGAAAATGCACAGTTTATATTCTAAAGCAAAGTGTGTTTTCTAATTATTTTCCTGCCATACTTTCTATCGTGTTTTATATTTCATCCTCTCTGTTCCCAATGCGTTCCTGCAGTCCCTGGAGGATAGTGGATGACTGCGGAGGTGCTTTCACCATGGGTGCAATCGGAGGAGGGGTGTTTCAGTCGATAAAGGGCTTTCGTAATGCTCCTGCAGTGAGTCCACCACAAATTAATAAAAACAATTGAATTATTTCTGATAAAAAAAATTGGTCTCTGCAAGTTTTTAAAGGCAGGATTCAGCACTTCTTTAATGTTTCAGGGTGTCGGACACAGACTGAGAGGTAGTGCAAACGCAGTGAGAATAAGAGCTCCACAGATCGGAGGTGAGGAGGTTTTCTTTTCTAACCATGAATTGTTTCCAATTACTGTAGGTGTTAGAATCTAAATAAACTAATCAGAGTTGAATAGTGTCATTCCCTGCGTATATATTGACTGATCTGGTTGTTTGCAGGTAGCTTTGCTGTATGGGGGGGACTCTTCTCCACAATCGACTGTGGTTTGGTTCGCCTGAGAGGGAAAGAAGATCCCTGGAACTCTATAACAAGTGGTGCACTGACTGGTGCCATCCTAGCAGCACGCAGTAAGAGACCGCTCATGCGGCACAATGAACTACAGCCACCTGTGCACTTCAGATTAATCAGCGTGATTTAATTTTTTTTTTTTCTCCAGGTGGGCCGTTAACTATGATGGGCTCTGCCATGATGGGGGGGATTTTGCTTGCTCTAATTGAGGGCTTTGGGATCCTCTTAACCAGATATACAGCGCAGCAGTTTCAGAACCGTAAGTGAAGCTGATTGAATTTTGCAAATGACATTTTAAGCAGCTGTAATCCATATTTTTATATCAAAACTCACGGTTCGTGGTACTTGTAGTGAGACAACTCGCAGCTGATGACTCAGATGTTTCCCACAGGAGGTGGTGGGAGCCAAATTCTTTGCCTGGTGGCCACAAACATGGCTCCAGATCGATGCTAATTGATGCTAATTTTCCTCACAGTCTGTAGAATGTGAACGTAGGCAACTGTTTGCCAACAAGTTCACCGAACGAATGTAAAAGGTCATAATATGTTGAGTGTTGTGTTCATTTATACGCAAGTGCCCCAGAAATATCCAGCACTGAAGGTTTAAATGAACAAGAGGGAAATCATCCAGTCCCTCTAAGTGCTCATGCATTGTAATGACTGTCTCTGGGTTGATCAGTACCTCCCAAACATAAGTATTCTCACAGTGTTATGATTAATAACCCACTTATGCAAAATAATAACCATTAGTGATTGACTACAATTTCCAGCTGCTACCCCACTGTGGCAGCACTGTGAGAAAGGCCACTTTAAACGCACCATTTAGTTGTTTTGTTTTTCTGCGACTAATAATGCAAATGCAGAAAATGTGGCAGTGAGGCACCTCCAGCTGTAGATCTGTTGCCTCGTATATAAAACAGCGTGTAGGATCCATGCTTCAAGTAAAGGTTTGCATAAAATCTGAATCTTATAAACATATAAAACCATGCATTTGCACACCGGCAAGCAAAGATCCCTTTATAAACACAGTCAGAATGGAAATGTGCACACGTGGATCAGCCTCATATCCCACCCTACACACACCCACATACAACCCTAAATGTTCAGCACCACATGAATGTTGATGGAGATAAATGAGCCAACTGCCAAGGTTGTGTTGAGTCATAGCAACAACTGAGAGGAAGGACAAGAGGAGAGTGTGCAGAGTATGAGTGTGTATGTCTCTTAGCCACTACGGTGCCACCGGGACACTCTGTTAGCACAGCCAGGTTCCCTACAGTAACTTCACACACAAAAACGACATCATAATTAAAATCGCGCGTGGTGATGTATGCACAGTTTACTTACATCCTTCTCAGGACACAGCATATTTGCACCTGATGAGAGGCAAAGAGGAGCCAGACTTTGGTGAATCCTGCCACATGCCATGTCTTGGCATCGTCCTGCCATTTCAGCAGCTGCCGTGGGCCCCACTACTGCCCGCGAGTGTTGGTAGCGTAGTCTGGGGTGGGGAATGTGACGCTGACATGAATTTGGCTGATATCTTTTACAGTTAGAAGGTGTTGATGAAATAGTTACGGGCCTTTAGTAGAAGCACAAATTATAATGCTGGTGTAAATGTTTATGATAAAGTTGATCTTTAAGTAGTATGACGTGACGTAAGAGTTACATAAAACATGTGTATGATGAACTAATTTTCTTGTTTTCTTCAGCTATTCCCTTTGCAGAGGACCCCAGTCAGTTACCCCCAAAGGACGGGAGTCAGCAGCAGCAGCAGCAGCAGCAGCAGCAACAGCAAGGGGCAAAAGGGCATTTTCAGTAGAGAGCAGCAAGGACTGAGGCCAGCTGTGGACAGTGAGTCTCACCAGAGAGCAGAGGGGACACAAGACAGTTCAACTGGTGTCAGCATGACCAGGTGGTCTAGATGCTGGTCCCTATGGTGGCGTCAAGTAGATAAACTATTTACTCATGCCTCAGGGGTAAATTACTGTGATTTTAAGTTATTTATGAGTGAATGTTTGTAGGTGCACAAGGATCCTTCAGACAAACCTGCACCTTCGGTATTTTAAGCAACATTTTCATGTTTTAATGGTTAGTCTGTCTGTCGTGACCTTTTCTTATTAAATAAGCAGTTCTGAAATGTATATGTAAAACAAATTTGATCATTCAGCATCTACATATCAAAGGGGTAGCTTAACAATTTGGGAACTATGCTTTTTTTTTTTTGCTGAATGATAGATGAAAAGATAAATAGCACTCTCTGGTATGTGTGGTAGATATGTAGATGCCCTCTGCTTAGCTCAGCAACAAGACTGGAAACAAGAGGAAACAGCTCACCTTGCTCTGTCCAAAAGTAACGAAATGCACCTTCTAACCTTGTAAAGCTCGCTGATTAACATGAGGTATATTTTTTTTTGTATGCATACAAAATCCAAAGAGTAAAAAGAAACAATTTGTTATTTAACGTAGATCGGCACGTAGCTGCACTATTTCTTGGCCAGATGCAGGGACTTGCTGGACTCTTGTTATCATTACTGTGTTGCCAGGCAACCAGTGGAGTTGGTTTCTGTCTTCTTGGCAAGACAGTGAGCACGCATATTTCCCAAATCATCAAACTGCTCCTTTAAGGCTCCCTGAAGATTTTATTCTTCTTTGCACAGATTAAGTTAACAGTGATTTAATGGCTTCGGGGCAGAAAGGTAGAATAATGAGAGGTCTGTGGCATTACATCAGCTTTATTTATTTAGTTAGTTTTTACCATAGATATTTGCTGTCTGAGAATATGTTTTTTAAGTCTTTAACTATATGTCGACTCTGACAATCAATGCAAAGAACTGTGTGTGTTTTTAAATGACGTGTGTGCTTGAGATGGATCTACACTCAACAAAACCTCATTCCATTCTTCGTTTGCAGTATCTCCTCTTAAGATCACCCCTCGCCCGGCAGCTTTTATAACTCTGAATCTCTGCTGATTAGTTAGTATCTTACATAACGGTAATATGAGCAGGAATCATGTTTCATCTGCATGTGGTTGAGTTCGTAGAAAATGATGTCTTGTGGAATTACTTCCGACAGTTTGGTCAGACAGTCGCCATGCAACGCTCATCACTGCACTACCCATCAAGCAACTAGGCACTTTTTAAAATGGTAGCATAGGCTCACTGCAGAGAGGTGATGCAGTATGATCCTGTGTTTTGCTGTCAAACACTGTATAGAAAGAATGTCTATTTTAAGTATTGTCTTATGATATATTTATGCAAAAGTTGAGAAAAAACCAATAAAGGCATCAGATGTTCTTTAAGACCCAAGGTGGTGTTATTTGTTTCGCATGTTACTCGTTTTAGAAAAACTAAAAGTATGTTCTGATGTTAGATATGTTATAAACGTTACTTGCATGTTTTATTTACTATGGAAGCGCGCCCCCTGACGCCTCTTCTCTGGTACTGCACCCATCTCCTGCTTCTGTCCAGGGTCCTGAACCCGGTTTCTCTAACTTGCAGTGACGAGTCAACCTAATATTTAAACCCTGACGATGTCTTTGAATATTCCCCCTGTTGGGTTTCACTATAACTTTGCATTAAAATCCACAGAGCCGCGGGGTTCCTCCTGAGTCCACCTCCACCTTCCCCTTGAAAGATTTCCACTGTCATCCTTTTTAAACGGCTCAACTAGTTTAATCCCGACGGCTGACCACCGCGGATACGGGGACGCGTTTGTTTCAATATCCGTCACCGTTATGTGCCTGCACAGATAAAGAAAAAAAAAAAAAAAAAGCATTTGCAGTTGTTTTCATTTACACGTGCGAGAAATTACCAGAAACTGGATTTTTGAAATTAAATTGGATTAATTGGATTTCAAGGCTCCGAGCGGGCGGTGAGCAGGATGACCCGTAGCCTCTCAGCTGCACCGGCGGGCTGCATGTGGATGTGAAATGACAGGCTGCAGATGGTCCGGTTGTTTTACCCGTAAAAAGTTTTGTCTTTTCGGGGCCAAATTGATACCTGTGATCCTTCACGCATCGCAGATCCCCTGAGGAGTTGATGGTGGGTTGTCTGAAGTGATATCGTGGTGTTGAACTGCGGACATGGAAGGGGCAAAGAAAGGTAGGGAGTCCTCGCAGTGTCTCCGAGGTTTGGTTTGCACACAGTAGAGACTAGTAAGAATATGCACCTTCAAATATATGCAGAACAAAATGGTTAAAAGGCTCACTGCACAGGAGAGCTACATGTTGAACACAAACCATTTGAAATCGCAGGTTGTCAGATGGAAGGTTTGTCAGTTTTTATGAAGTAATACACCCAAATATTCAGTGAATGTTTTATGTTCGGCCAAGCAGGTCATCCTCTTTCTGAGAGTGACAATAATTAGATGCACGAATGGTAGCAAATTCAATATTTACACAATATGCATGTGTCCTTTAAGTCTTATCTGCCCATATTTTTGGCTGCATCTTTCTAGTTTTTGCCTGGGCGAGGTAATAAACGTACCCGCAGGCTTACTCTGTGTGCAGGGCCTTGTCAACAGGTGTTCATGGGCCTACATGGGGATAGTGCTGGGCTAAGTGCCACGCTGCTCCCGATAAAGAAGTAGGTCACATCTGGTCTTATAATATGAGGCCTTCGGGACAGAATACCTGTCTGTTACCGCAGCCGTGTGTGTGAAATCCTTCCCTGATTGTGTTGGATAATAATCTGAGGGCTGATATTAGCAATGAAATGATTGCACGGCGTGTGAGATGACTGAAAGTTTGTACAGCTAACAGGAAGTTGGCACAGGGATTTGACTGAATGGCAGTCAGGGTATCCACCAATACAACAGACTATGTATATCACACCCAGATGCATCATACGATTACTTACAGAATGAGATATATTACACCATAACTCTCTAAGTGCTTGCGCAATTCCCATATTTTAGTAAACTAATTACTGTGTGGTTGCTTTTCTATTTGACAGATGCCCCCCCTGGGGGCGATGGGGGGAAATCAGACACCCTTGGGTCCACTGGCTCGTCCAGAAAAAGAGGAGGGGGGGCCAAGAAGGCGATGCAGGCGAACAAGTCCGCCCTCAGGGCCCCCCGAGCACTCTGCTGCCTCACCCTCAGCAACCCCATCCGCATGGCAGCGCTGGCCCTCGTTGAGTGGAAATATCCTTCTCTGAGTCAGTTACCGTGCAGAGGGGTGTACGTTCATGCAATCAGATCTTAATATGATGCAAA
The DNA here is from genome assembly GCA_008933995.1 of Datnioides undecimradiatus. NCBI lineage: Eukaryota > Metazoa > Chordata > Actinopteri > Lobotiformes > Datnioididae > Datnioides > Datnioides undecimradiatus. The sequence goes on along the minus strand of WARS01000071.1, from coordinate 5,639,115 downwards.
TGTGTAATGTGTTAGGGAGTGTGGGTGGGTTGATGTAGTGCTGATGCGTGTATTCTCCAGGAAAGATGCATTCACAAGATCTGTTGTGCCCTTAACTTCAACCCTCACGCCCTTTGATATTTTCATTCTGCTTGCCATTTTTGCCAACTGCGTGGCCATGGGTGTCACCAAGCCATACCCTGATGACGACTCCAACGCTACCAATCACCAACTGGTGAGTTTCCATAGGAGCGATAATCAGAGACTCAGCCTAACGTGTTGATTTAATTCATTTTCAAAGTTAGGATCACAGGAACATGCTTATGGAACGTCGGTGAGGCTCAAACGTAGACTTATTTTGATGAAATATAATTGATGACTCATCACACAGTCCTCACAAAACAAGGATGAAAGTCCTTAATGCATTCTCTTACCTGTACCATTGATGCATGGCAACAGACATGCTTTTTTAGAGTGATGCTAACAAAATAGATCAATAAGTGAGAAAGGTGGAAGGAGCCAACATGTAGAATATCACATGAGGTGTGAACCTGAAACAGATGCTGTAGCTTTGATCACAAAGAGTTCCTTCATCAGACCGCTGGCGCCGCACCCCGTCCTTATAAAACCATTCAGACAGCAACTTGATGTCCTTAAGAGGAATGAACGAGGCAGTTAAAAACAGTAGCTGCTCTGAGCGTCTCGAACACTGTGTATGTTCTTATGTTCCTGTTTCGAAAAGCTTGACTCTCACCCGGTTCTCCTGAGATCATTTTCCCTCGTCCTCTGATGAGGGTACAAATAAGTGCCTCAGATATTGATTAAAAATGGCAGCGGTCATTAGGTGTTTTGCGGACGGCAGCGACAATTAGTGAAAAGGTGATAGCGCTCTGTTTGATGTTAATGGTGTTAGAGGGAAAAAGTTGCGGTGTGACCTCTTTTAGGTGACCCTGTCAGGGATCATGACTTACTTAAACGCCAGCCATCTGCCTCATCTCTCTGTCTGTCTTACTCTCTCTTTTCTCTTCTTCTTTCTCATCATGTTTATTTCTGAAAATTACAAACTGCACACTGGTCAAACTGAACAGACACCAGTTTATCTTCGGTGCATTCGAAATGAGCCATAGTTATATATATATATTTACAAAAAACGTACATCGTTGTTGATCTTATTGCATCCTTAAAACCCATTTTTTACCTCGTTTGCAGGGTAAAAGTGGCCAAATTTGGGGGGTTGATTTTAGAAAATTTTAGTAAAAAGAGGGATACACACACACCCACACTTGCAGCAGGATGGATGTTAGTTGATCCCTTGATTGGATTGCACAAAGGAGGTAAGCTGACAGTTTAAGACACTTCCCCTCAGTGATTTGCAGTGTTATCAGTTAAAATCGTCAATTTCTGGATCAAACTTTTGGGGAATGTTGGTGATTTGTGTTTATTTTTAATTTCCACCATCTTACATTAAACCACATCACGGCTGGATTATTGTGTCAGCCTGAGGTAAAAGCCTTAGTGACAGTGGGAGCTGTGATTAGAAGCATTAGGCTGAAGGTTACAGAAAAGGGATTCTGCGACGGGTTTAAGCATGTGTTAGGCAGTGGGTTAAGAGGTTACAGAGCCACTGCGGTCAGGCGTTAATGATAACACACGTGATTTGAGGGATGAGGCATGAAAAAGTCAGTTAATGCCACACGACGCTGTATGTGATGTGGAGGAAATCAGCATTTTCTAAATGTCTTTATTTTACTGTGACAATAACATGAAATTTTCTCCGGCGCGCCGCCACATTTATTCCTTTCAGACGCACTCGCTGACGTATCAGAAAGGTCAGCCCAATTTTGACAAACTTCCTTAAGCTGCCTTTTCTTTTGTTCTCAGGAACAAGTCGAGTACGTCTTTCTCGTCATCTTCACCATCGAGACCTTCACCAAAATTCTTGCCTACGGCTTAGTCATGCACCCCAGCGCCTACATACGCAGCGGATGGAACTTGCTCGATTTCATTATCGTCATTGTCGGGTATTTTTGGCGGCTTCACGTTGTCACCATTTGCAATCTGCAAATGTTCTGTCACCGATAAGAGTTTAACAGCTGCTGTGTGTGTCTGCGCAGGTTGTTCAGTGTAATCGCAGAGGCCATGACGGATCACAAGCCAGGAGAAGCTCATCACGCTGCAGGAAAACCCGGAGGCCTGGATGTCAAAGCTCTCCGAGCGTTCAGGGTGTTACGACCCCTTCGACTCGTATCTGGAGTGCCGAGTGCGGTCATCGTTCTTTGCACTTTGTTTGAATCTGTTTCTGCATGAGTGCCCGTTCTACATGCGGCGTTAAAAACACTGTGTTTGCCTTGTCAGGTTTACAGATTGTGTTGAACTCCATCATGAAAGCCATGGTCCCCCTCCTGCACATCGGCATGCTGGTCATGTTTGTCATCATCATCTACGCTATCATCGGCTTGGAGCTTTTTATCGGAAGGATGCACAAGACGTGCTACTCCATGAGCACAGGTAGCTGCTCCTCTAAACTATGATGGATTACTGAACGAGCCCACTGGGCAGAGGCCAGGGGTCAAAGGTGGCAGGGCCTCTGCTTGAAGTGACTGTGAATGTGAATCAAAGGACTACTAAGAGATACAAAAGAAGCACAAACCACAACAAGATGTAGGCTTAAATTGACTACAAAGAAACAAAAGTATCACAATAAAGTAAAATAAAATGACTACAAAGACACCAAACAACCACAAACGGACACACAACGATCAGAGAGACCCCAAAATACCACGAGGAGACATAAAACTTCTACAAGGGTGCCACAAAAAACTTAAAAGAGTCATAAAACCTCCATAATGAGGCACAAGATGACCACAAGTAGACACAACATAGCCTCAAATAGATGCACAACTAACACAAAGCAGACAAAACGACATTGTTTATCTTTTACTTCAGGAGTGCTCCTTTATAGGAGACGTGGGCGCTGTCCGGGGGCCCATTGTCTCATAATCCTTCAATAAGTAAAATAGATTTAATGCAGCGTCCATATTTCCTGGACATGTTGGCTCAATGTGTGTCGCCCCGCTGATGTTTTCTGCTCTAGGTCTCATGGTGGAAGACGATCCGTCACCATGCGCGTTTGCAGGCAGCGGGCGCTTTTGTGAGGGCAACGGCACCGATTGCAGGGGCAAGTGGGAAGGCCCCAACGGCGGCATCACGAACTTTGACAACATCTTCTTCGCCATGCTGACAGTTTTCCAGTGCATCACCATGGAGGGTTGGACGGATGTTCTCTACTGGGTACGCAGACACGTTCCTAGATCCTCCGCAGTTTAACATTTAGCATAAGATACTGACCTGGATTTTGTCTCTTTGTCTCTGGGCACAGATGAACGATGCCATTGGTTATGAGATTCCATGGATTTACTTTGTCTCTCTGGTCATCTTTGGGTCCTTCTTCATCATCAACCTTGTATTGGGTGTGTTGAGCGGGTGGGTATCTGCAGTAGCGCAGGTCACAGCTTTCTGTGCATTTATCACGTTTTTTCCAAACGTGTGTCTCCAATGAGTTTATTGAACGTGTGCACAGAGAGTTTTCTAAGGAAAGAGAAAAGGCCGTGGCCCGCGGCGAGCTGCAGAAGGCGCAGGAGAGCAAGCAGATGGAGGAGGACATGATCGGCTACATGGATTGGCTCATAGAAGCCGAGGACGTGGATGAAGAAGGAAACAAACGTCAGTTTTAATGTCACGCGTGCACACACTTAAATCACAACGTTTAGCTTTACATCCAAGCATAATCTGCCTCTATTCTAGGTGCTGCGATTGCAAAGAAGAAGATGATGAAGAAGTTCGGCTGGTACAAACACAGTGAGGATGGTGGAGGTATGTCAGCTGTCACCGTCGGCTATGAGGGTTAATTATACGTGATTCTCTCTGACGGCCGGAGCGTTATCTCTGTCTTCAACAGAGTCAGACTCGGACGATGACATAGCATACCTCGACGATGACAGTGGCTTCTGCGCTTCTCTGATGTAAGTCAGCAGAGAAATAACAGTAACGTTGTTGTGATTCATCACTGGCGTGTGGGCGTTAAAGAAGTCAAATCCTGATTTGTGCTTCTCTTGTGTTCTCAGGGCAAAGATGATGGCCAATAGCTTCTGGTAAGAATTATCTATCTCTGCACGGATTCTGCTGCTTGTTACGTCCGCTCAAAACACATAAATCTCATTCAAAATTCGATTCCTGCTTGTTTTTCTTAGTGACCAACTGTGCCAGCTGAATCACACGTTCAGGAAGAACTGCCGCGTGGCCGTCAAAACCACCAACTTCTACTGGCTTGTGCTTCTGCTGGTGTTTCTCAACACAGTGGCCAGCGCCTCTGAGCATTACGGCCAGCCGAAGTGGCTCACGGAAATGCAAGGTGGGAATCCATTTCTGTTTTTGTTTTCGTAAGTTTTCTTAGTACGATCTGACTGGATACATCCCTGTCTTGTCAATCAGAGCGAGCCAACAAGATCCTGCTGCTGCTCTTCACCCTGGAGATGCTGATGAAGATGTACGCCTTCGGCCTGCAGATCTATTTCATGGCACTGTTCAACCGCTTCGATTGCTTTGTGGTGTGCGGCGGCATCCTTGAGACCCTGCTCGTAGAGCTGGATGTCATCCCGCCCATCGGCATCTCTGTGCTGCGCTGCATCCGACTGCTCAGGATATTCAAGATGACTCGGTAGTTTAGTTTAGAGTTTAGTGGTAGAACATCTGGAGTTATTCAGTTGCCTGCACGAGGAAGGAGTCATCCTACCTTAATTTCCAGATGCATAATCTATCCTGTCTGTCTGTCTTTGCTGTTTCCAGGCACTGGGCTGCCTTGTCTGACCTGGTCAACTCGCTGCTCAACTCCATGAAAGCTATCTGCTCCCTTCTGCTGCTGCTCTTCCTCTTCCTCATCATCTTCGCCTTGCTGGGAATGCAGCTGTTCGGAGGCAAATTCAACTTTGACGAGACTCAGATGAAGAGAAGCACCTTTGACTCTTTCCCTCAGGCTCTGCTCACTTGTTTCCAGGTGATTTCCTCAACATCTCATCGTGTGTTTGTGGCCTCTTCTCATCTATTTTACATATTTGGTTTCAGTTAAAGGCTTCTCACTGGTGTCTTTCCTCTTTTGATGGCCTTTCTTTGCAGATCCTCACCGGAGAGGACTGGAACGCTGTGATGTATGACGGCATTATGGCCTACGGAGGGCCGGTCTTCCCAAACATGGTGGTGTGCATTTACTTTGTCATCCTCTTTGTGTGCGGTAACTGTATCCTTTTCAGGTGTTTGCATGCTCACTGTCACAGTCTGAGCGTTAAATCATTTGTCTTTAAACTCCAAATGTAACAAAATGGGTTCCTTAACTTGTTGATCAGACATTCTGCTCAATGTCTTCTTGGCTATCGCTGTGGACAACTTGGCAGGAGGCGGAGGAAAGAAAAAAGTCGAGTAAGTTTGACTCAAGAAAGGATGAAAGTGAGCAGTGGACGCATTTATAACCGACCCATCCTTTCATTTCCTGCTTTTGTTTTCTTTTTCAGAGAGAAAAAGGAAGAGGAGGAAGAGTGGGATGAAGATGAAGAGAAAGAGGATGAAGATGCAGGGGTAGAGAATCTGTTTTTATCTTTTTCCTGCAACACATTTGACATTTTAAATAAAACGAAGCTAAATGCAAAACAACAATATCTGATCGTTTGTCCTGTCCGTAGAACGAGGAGGATGACTGGCAGGATAACGAGGAGCTGAGGGCCATCGAGGGACTGGAGGGTGAGTGTGACGCCTTGCAGGGGAATCAGCTGACCTGTTGATTAATATGTAAACAGGTATTCACTCGTCTCTCGTTCACTCTTTGTTTCATCGCAGGAGTTGCTCCGTTAAAGCCTGAGTTCTCGGGCCCCAAAGAGAAGATCGTCCCAATCCCCGATGGAAGCTCCTTCTTCATTCTCGGAAAGAAAAACTGGTAATCTGAGATCAAACATCTGCCAGATTGTCCTAATTTAACCACTCTCCTGTGATCTTACTCTGTAACTCCACTCTCATCTGTCTTCTATGCTTCAACACCAAAATAATCCACTGTTCTTTGTAATTTCCCTTCCCGTTCTCAGTTTGCGAGTTGCCTGCCACAACCTCATCCATCACCCTTACTTCACCAACTTCATTCTCATCTTCATCATCCTCAGTAGTATCTCTCTGGCTGCTGAGGATCCCATCAAATCCCACTCGTTCAGGAACATAGTAAGGCCGAGCACATCTGAGCCTCATCAGCAATCTCTCCTCTCAGACAGACCATCTACACAAAACTCAAGGCTGACGTTGTGTTCTCTCGTCCTCAGGTGCTCGGTTATGCCGATTATGTTTTCACTTCAGTTTTCACAGTGGAGATCGTGTTAAAGGTAACGGATTTCGTGGCTGACACTGACAGAAATTGCTGCACAGAAGAATCAATGGGAGTCTCTTTGTAA